>JAPMOR010062530.1:375002-525720 GCA_026543865.1 Argiope aurantia | reverse complement strand
CATCAAATTTCTTGCAATTTAAAAACAAAATATTGCGTGCATCTAACAAAGGGAGGAAAAAGTATCTCGACATTGTATGCATTCAATTGGAATTAAATAAATTAAACACTTTTCTAAAATATTAACGGAAGAATTAAAATATTTTTAATTCTTACCAGAAGCGATTACCAGAGCATCACGAACATCTGAGAATCTTATTCTCAAATTATCCCCTTTTATAAAAGTTAAGAACAAATTCTGTTCGAGAAGTCCAGAAATTTCAAAAAACTGCTAATGGACAAAAATTTAATTAACATTATTTAAATAAATATTATAATACTTTCCAAGACGAATAATTGAAGTTAATATTCGGTCAGACGGAAAAATTTCGATCAGACAGAATCGATCGAATATTCACTTTCAAATGCGCAGATTCCTGCATCTCATTGTCTCCCCATTTTACTGCTATCTATGATTCCATCTTGAAGAGACTCAGATATTATCATCACCTAAATACATATTTATCAAGCATCCATTAAATACCTTACCCTATTCCTTAAAAAATTCTATCAATTTTTGATATTTTTTATTTTTGAAATTGTATATTTTTAATTAATTTTAATTTGTGACTTCAAAATAATCCATGTTAAATTTAACAGAAAAATAAAATGTAATCCCTCCAACATCTCTAAAGACTAACAATGGCGACCAAGTAACTGACGAAGAAACCCGCGACATCCAACACGTAGGCATTTTAAAAATAGAGCGGCGTGAATTGCAAATCGATTCATCTTGCAAAACTTCCATTTCCGCAGAGCCCCAAATCGTCGAATTCCATTACTATAAGGCAACTACAGATTTACCTGACTCCCATCGGGATGGAAAAGGATTGGATACCATTATTACAAGTCGACATCGAAAGGGTTCTCCTTAATAAGGAAAAAAAGAAAAAGAAAAAAGAGATACGTTCGCATACTTACATCATCTTCACCCAGAACAGAGGAACACACTTAACTTGCGGGAGGTTAAAACCGGTCATCTCAATTTCTAAAAGAAGGGAGGGGGAAAGCAGAAACGACGGAGAAGGCGAAAAGAGCGGATGTTCTCTGGCATTCTGCAATATCCTTTCAAAACAAGAAAAAACGTTCTCTCAATCGCAGAAAACCTCGCTCTCTCTTTAAACAGAAGATAATTCAACCCTCTGCATAATCTATAAATAGATGCGGTATCGAGGTTGACAAAAGGAGACGTACGGATACACTTTCAGGGTTGTTTCATTTATAAGGGAAATTACAAGCTGTGACAGAATGTCGAAAATCATTAACACATACTCCGGATATTGAACGTAGGCACATTCACGAAGTAAAGAAGAAACTCTTGTTTAAGTGCACGCTTATTTGAATTTAATTTCGATGAAGTAATAAAAATTTCTTTAATTTCGGGTCAAAAAGTTGGAAGAATGATTCCTGCCACAGTTTTTTAAAAAATTAATGGATGGTTTGAAAATATTATCAAAGAAAAAAATTTTTTGAAATGGCATTCATTTTTTTAAGCATTGATTCAACAGCTCTGAATTCACATTTTAAAGAGAAGAAGCTATTCAATGTATATGCATAACAGTTTTGATTCTAATATATAACTTTTGTTTCAATTTTTAAAAAATAGTTATAAAACAAAAACAACATTTTGAGAATTTCTGATTTAGAAAAATTTGTATTCACAAAAAATACTATTCTGTCAGACAGATAAAGAAAATTCTTGTGTTAACATTATACACTAACCTTCTTCTTTTTTTTTATTTTTTTTTTTAATTTCATTGAGGTAGGCAATAAAAGAAGCTCAAATTTTTATGTTCATTGAACTAAAAAAAAAAAAGGCCACATTGATTTCTGCAAGATTTTAAAAGATCAAAAACACCAGGGCAAGGGGGTTGAGTATTTTTTCCCTATAAGTTGTAATCCATAAAAAAACTTCTTAAAATTTGTTAGCAAAAATTGCAGAAAATAACTGTTTTTCTTAATTTTAAAAAAAAATTATGACATGAAAATAGAATGCATCAGAACTTTAAAGTAAAATGTAATTTAGAAAATAAGGAGGACTCTGAGAAAATGAAATCTTTCTACCAATTATTATTCAACTAAGAAGAAATTCATAATAAAAAGAAATGGAAAGTTCCTTTGTCTGCCCACAAAAGATTTCAAAAAATGTTGTTTACAAAAAGCAGAAAGATGTGTAATATTTCAACTAAGAAACTGGACATTCTTGAGTGAGACAAAATCTTTCACAAATTAGATACACTTTAATTTACAATTCTAAAGACTTTAATTTACAATTCTAAAAAGAATTATATTAAATCAAAGAATAAAAATATTTTACTTGCTAGAATCAATATCAATTAAAAAGCCAACTGCAAAACAAATTTTGTTTTTAATTCCTTATTAATCAATAAAATTTTATTGGATTTTCATGCAGATATTACACAAAGAATAATTTTTTATAAGTTTATTGTCTGCAAATTAAAAACCTCTTTCCAAATATGCTTCATGAAGCAAAAAAAAAAAAGCAACCAATAAAAACAAAAGCGGATTTTAAATTTTCCTATTTGTCTTTAAAAAATAACTATTATGATGACAATAAGAATAATAAAATTCAGTTTCTTACAATTATAAAGGCTATACAACTGACCAGATATATTTAAAGTGGAAGTCAGTCAGTAATTTAATTTAAAATTTACTTTTACTATAATCACATCAAGGAAGAATCATTGATATATTTTATAAGAGCCCAATACATGAACTGTTAAAATTTTTTAATTGTGTCTAATTATCTGTTGATTACCCTCAAGAGCTTTCTTTTTATTTTTATTCTGAAAATGGTAAAAGGAGATAACACTTGCATACATATAGGTTGTATAGAATTAATGTTATTTCAACCATCTTTCAAAAATATTATATAACAGTTCTACAAATTAATAAGCAACATGAACTATAATGAAAACAATCAACTGTGCATATAGACAATGCTTGTTACCAAAGAGTAGGAAATAAATGTATAAAATGCATAAATAAAGCTGAAATACAGAAGAAATATAAGTATGAACTTTATACTTTATTTTTATTAAGAGCAAGTCTCTTCAATTATGTTATAAATAAGCTAAAAATAGAAACAAATAAATGTTTTTTCTTATATTTTATGAAGCCTTTTATTTGCATTAAAAATACATTTTTGGAAAGTTATATAAAGATGAAAACATACTTCAAATATGTAATATTCATATTCAGATCATATTGTCATTTGATACCTTTATCTATTAGAAAATTATTCTGTACCTATATAAACTATTTGGACAGAAATATTTATATAATTTCAGCTAAATACATGTATACATATATACAGTTCCTACAATTTTACTTACACTAATGTAATAATTCTATAGATGTATTAAATTTATTATATTCCATATTTATTTTATTTTATTTGTTTAAAATAATTTCGTTTTTCTTTTGGTAAGTGTTATTTTAAGCTTTTGTATATTCCTAAATAAATTTCAGGAATGTAAAAAGAAGTTACTACTGTAGGAATTCACTGCTTCCTGATAAAATATTTCTAATGTTGCACCTAAGTGAAAGGTTTTCTACATATACATACATGACTGAATATAAATGCATATTTAATTCTTTCAGTTTAGTTAATGCATCAATTATCAAACAAGGGTGGAGAAACAAATTCTCTCCATGATAATTACATTGATAAAAATCGTCCATTTATTTCAGCAAAATATTTCATCTTCGATCAATTATTTATAAGTTACAAATATTTACAGAACACTCTAATATCTTTAAAAAATTAATTAATCAGCATTTTTAATTCTACAACATTATCTAAATCTAGCCTCATATATAACAAAAGAAAGAAGATTTAAAATGAAATTAAGTTGTCTGCAATGCCAATTACAGATGAATTAAATTCAAGTGATATTGCTTACCAATGCATTATGAATATCATTTGCACCTCCATATCAGTATTTAGAATATGGAAAAAAGAAAAGAAAAAAGTGAGGTTAATCTTAGGTAGGTATTTTAATCTCTAAGAATTTTAAAAATGTAAATAATGAAATTAAAGAATTTTGAAAAAATTCTATTAAATAATCCAAAAGTTTTTACTATCGCAACACCATATTTTTATTACTTTCATTAGCATTTAAATACTTAATTACTATAAAATTGTAATAATTTCATTAAATATACTGATTAATCCTCTTTCAATTAACAAACTTGAGAAATATATATAAGTATGATAACAGAAATGACTGAATTCAAGAACTGGATAAAAATCTGATAACTAAAATTCAAGAAACAGATCAAAATTAGATTTGGAAAGAATAAATATAAAAGAATTAAATACTGAATAACATTTAACTTGTTTCCATAAGAAGCTGAAATTATTCATAAACATTACAGGAGATAATTTTTATAATATATCTTCTGTATTTAAAACATTAAGTGATATGTTTACTGCTAATAATAATGTTTTGTTTTGTATTTGAAACTGCTTTGTCATTTTAAATATTACAGTCAAAAAATTATTAGAAAGGGCCTTTAGAAATGGGAAGTTTACAATTAAATAGCTTAAAAAAATTTCGAAACTATAAAATTCTTTTTTTAGGATTAATTAACAACATTAATTAAATTAATAACTTCATGCAAAAATTTAATTCTTTGATTCTTCCAAATCATCATTTTCTAACTTAATAATTCTTCTAAATTCATTATCTTTGTTATCAGCTTCCTGTTTTCTAAATGATTGTAATAAATTCATTGCAAAATGCATTGCTATAATTTTAACATTTAAATTGTAAGTAGTTTAACAAATATTCTTAAAAAAATCATTTTATTCTTGCTGTAAAGTTATAGCAGAAAAGACAAATATCAAATAACCAAGATATATAATGGATATCTATAAAAATTCTGTGATAAAGCCTAAGAATACCCTATGGACATATTATTGCGAATAAAAAATAAATTAATTTTGAAGATGAATTTGTCAAAACTTTTATACAAAAGTTAAAAAACTATAAAAAATAAATTTAAAAGTTGCACACACACACAAAAGGATAGTGAGAGAATTAAATTCATTGGACACAATGTTTTAATATTTCCAGATAAAAACAGAGAGAGAGAGACTGATTTCTTCAAAAAAGCAAGGAACTATTTGTTAACCTCAGCGAAATATTTTTAAAAAAATCTTTTAATTAAATATAAGTTAAAGATCTACAAGATTCCTCCCAAGAATACTTTCACAGCTTTACCAAAAATAAAGAAAAATTGTGAAGAAAGAAAATATTAATTCTTAAGTTGCATATCAGACTCGACTATGTCAAATAATCTGATCCGCCGAAATTTAGAATAAACTTAAACAGAGAAACTAGTAAGAGAATACAGAAATGTACTATAATAGATGAATTTTGAAACATAATGAAATAACTTCCTTTTTGTGCCAAAAAAAAAAAAATTCTTTCAAATAAAACCAGCTCTTATCCAAACACAAGCCAAATAATGCTCAATTCCCCAGGCACGAAAGGAACATAATTGCCATTCATTATGAAACACAACTGCATAATAACTCATTCAGAAACAGCAATGAAAACCTAAAAATAAAATTTTTAACTAATTAATAAAAGAAAAAAATTAAAAGCTAAATCTTCCTGAAAATCACTTTCCAATGAAAAAATAATAAGAAATACTTTTCCCCAATTTTAACAACACTTTTATATATATAATTTACTATAATACTTTTCATAGCTTTCTTGAAATTCAAATTCGTTTTAATACAAAATAAAACATAAAAACTTCACTATTTTTTAAAGTTTATAATAGTTACAGTAAAGAATTAATTTCAAATATTAGAAATTATGAACTCTTACAGATGTTTCTAAATTAGAATAAATTAAATGTCTAAAATAAATTTTTAAAAACATAAACTATTAAAATAAAACAAAGAATAAGAGGTTCAACTGATATATTATTCCTCGCAGAATCTGCTCATTTAAGGCAGCTAGGTATCGAGAAACATTTAGAATGCATAAGAAGTTGTATATGAATGAAAGTAAGATTTTAACAGAACAAGAAACATTAGTTATTTTTTTAGAATAATTAGTCACCTAAAAAAATCTAACTATATATCTAATGAAACAGAAAAAAAAAATTATATTAATACAACTTATAGAATACAACAAATAGAAATACTATTGATTATTATAGAACAACTATAATGCATCAAATAGAATTTATTTTTACTCTTATGGTATTAACATCTGTCACGAATAGATAGATGTAAATAAATGAAAGAAATAACTGCTTACTTAAGATGAAAGCAGAATTTAAAAATAATATACATATATTAGATAAATATGTACGAACACCTGAGCAGTAATACAAATGCAAATAGGAAATCAACATTCACAAGTTATTGCATTTAATACAATTTATACAAAAAAAAAAAAATCAGACAAATTTTTTAGGCAATTTATAAAAATATACACACTAAAGCAAACACTTTGGAATATTTTTCATTTGATTAATCTTTAGAGAAAAATTGAAAAGTCCTTACCTTCAAAATCTTTTTAGAATTTTAAAGAAGGAAAGAAATTTTTATAATGATTTGTTTTAACAAGTTTTCAACAAAAATAGCCAAGAAAATAAAATAACAGCATTTTTTTTTTTTTTTCTTCTTTGGATCTACTTTCAGTTACACATAAGTGTGGGTTGATATTTTTTTTCACTAATAAATTTTAATTTAAGAAAGCATTTTTTATCCAAGATTTCTATTTTTCAACCGATTTATAATTCTATTTTTATTAATGAAAAAAAGTGGGGTAGGAGGGTGCAAAAAGAACTTGTAACAATATACACAAATAGAAATATATGATTGCACTGGTTAACTTTGAAATTTTTTCATAAAATGATAGGAACTCTACACAGTTATGCTCAGTGGTCATAAAAAAATTACTGAATTTTTATGATATCAAATTCACACGATGCTGGCTTGGAATGAAAAAAGCTGAACTTCATAAATTAACTGAATAATAAAATGAATAAAGTTCTACAAAAAATTTTTAATATTAAAAATACTGTAGAATTTTTATATAAAAGAAAATTAATCTCAATAATGATAAAATTCAATTACAAAAATGATAAAATCTAAATTTTCATAGAAATGTATTGTGTCGGCAGATTTCATTAAATTCTTAAACTGCAATATGATGAATGCATTTATTTCTCATGAATACTCCCAAATTCATTGAGCAATTACCTGCTAAAATGCTATATCATATTTTTTTCAAATTCCAATCAAATTTATCCTTTGGAATTTAACAAATTTCATAAAGCACTGTTAAAAAATACAATAAGATTGCTTTTCAAGCATTCTTACTTTAAAAATATTTAACTTAAAGCTTTTTACAAAATTTAAGAATAATCCTCTTAATATACAATTTAATTATAAAAATTGTCATTTTTTTAATTGTACAATCAATTATTTTATAATAAAAACTTAAAAATATATTCTTTTTAAAATCAAATCTTCAGTGCCCAAAAAATTTCCTTACTTCTCCAGCACATTTTTTTACCAATTTTAAAGCTATAAAATCTTAAGTTATTTCCAAAAGTTTCCATTAATAATTTCATCTAATCCACACTGTTGGACAGTTAATTTCAAATAAAGAAACTCTATGCATAATAAAATGCATTTTAAAAAATAAAGATAATTCTTAAACCTGGGCTGAAGAAAATTCTTGGAAAATCAGAATCAGAGAATTTGCTGAAATATAAGTATTTAATTAAATTATGATTTTTCTTCCCCTCAAGAACAAGATACAACTTCAAAAATAAACAAAAAAGATTTCGCACTCTTCTTTTCAAACCAGCACTTTTTTTTAAGAATGATCCCCCCCTCCACCCCTAGAAAACAAGTAACTTATCGTAGTTTAAAATGAATGAAAAAATTTTGTCATCAGAATAAAAAAAATTCAAGATTTTAGAAGACAATTTTAGACGATAATACAAAAAAGAAAGCTACAGATGCTTCACTCAGCGATGCTACATCTATGAGAGTAAAGGAGACCGCAACATCTGAATTATTTCAAAACATATAATTATATATAACTTTAATTACTAATTTTACCACTAATAATTATTAATTTTACAATAGTAGGCACAAAATGAGACTTTCTCACTTTGAACCAAGTGCCGAGATTTTCAAAGCTGAAATTTGCCACTCAGAATAGAAGATAGTTTTTCTTCCTTTCTCTTACTTGAGGTTTTCCTCAATTTATTTATCATGACTATTTTTTCACAATCATTTTTTGATCCGTTATTTTCATTATTTACATTAATTGTTGTTAATAAAACTAGAAGGGACTAATATTATATTATTTAATAAGTTTGAAATTCATTGAATTTTATATTTCACTACGTAAGTAAAAATTTACATGTCAAAATACTTTTTCAAAAGTTGTAGCCAAATTGTATTTTCTTGAGAAATGTTTTTTGAAACACTTTTTTGCTATTATGCTGGCAATATATACCTATTTAAATGGACAAGAATATGTATAATAGGCATATTATACATATTAAACAATACTATTATTTTAAAATGAAAGATTATTAAGATAATACAATAAGGTATTTAAAATAATAGATTTAAACAAAATTTAGGTTTGAATGTTTAAGTTAAACCATATTTTAGATCCTAAAACTGTATTTCAAATAGAAGTTGTTTAATTCCATATATGTCTGAAACATTTAGTATTATATCTATACTTATAATAAAGCTCAGCGTGTGTGTGTGTGTTGGCGCTCTACAGGCCAGACCATTCAACCTACAGCTACCAAATTTGGCACGTGTATACCTTGGAGGCCGGAAATGTGCACCTGGGGGTTATTTTTTCAAATTTTTAACTAGAATTTTATTTATTTAAAAATTAAACGAAATTTTGACGTGTTTCTGCTATAACTGCCGAAAATATTACCGCACAAAAAAGATTTTTACATGAAGTTAAAGATCAAAAATTTATCTTTTAAATTATACTAATGTTTTAATCTTAAAATTAAATTTCTATTTTTAATAAATTTTTAAATAAATATTTTCACTATGTTTTTCAATAATTTTTTTCGTAAAAAATAAAAATTAAAATTCATGGGAAAAAATTAGCTTTTTTCAAAGTGTTGCCATCACATTGATTAAAGCTCTAACTGAAAATAAATTAAATCTTTTTGGAAATGAAATCTGCAAAAATATAATTTTCGGCACGTGTCTGTAGGAAATGAGACAAATATGAAATATTATTTTTTCTAAAAAATAAATTCAAGAAAAATTATTTTATGATCTTTTAAACTCTCTATACAGGGTGTTTATTTAGTCCTGGACCCATTTTGATATTTAATGACTCATAAAATAAAGAAGATATAAACAAACTTATGACATTTATTGATGGAATAAATCATATATTTTCCTTTTCAGGTTTGAATATTTTTACTTTTGCAAATATCGTCTGCGCGTATTTTTAATTTCAGATAATTTCATTTTCCAGTCTAAATATCTATACTTTTCTAAATATCGTCTGCTTATTAATTGCATTTTTCTCTCTTATGTTTTTGGCAACTATTGAAATGTTATGTTTACTTTTGATGTGTTTGTTCTATGTAGTACTTTTGTATGTGATGTTTTATTCGAGTGGATATTAAGGAGAATGCATACACCACAAGAGAAAGCACATACTTTATGGTGGTCATAGAGTTAATTTCTAATCAACTAAATCACTGACTTTTAAGAGTTAATTTCCAGTCACTTAAACTGACTGATTTATGAAGATTTGAATATCACTATTCAATAAAAAAAGGATAATTTTAGATTTTCCATCGATCGCTTATACGAAAATACGCCAATCAAAGCACAGGTTTCTCAAGATTAATTGGCCTAAGATTATAAAAATGTTGAGTTTTTCTAAATTTTTAACATTTAAAACTTCATAAATAAGTCTTAGTTGATCGTGGAAAATAGAAACATTCATTCATTTATTTAAAATTTGGTGTGTCCAGAATATTTCTCAGAATATGATACCTTACTGCATTAAATTTAGACTTCATAATTTTTGAAATATATTTATAGGCCGGAACAAAATATTATTATTGATTTCATTTCAATCCTTTTGAAAGCAAAACTATAAACTGAATTTTGTGCTGAATCTCAGAAATTTTTGTTGAATTATTGTTTGAGATATTACATAAATGATGAAAAATATTTTGTAGTTAACATAAGACTTAATTACCGAGCGATTCTGTTTGCAATACTCACATTCAATAATAATAATAATTAATAAATAACAATAAAGATGGTAAATAAAATAAAACGCTTGGTTTTATTAAAAAATATCTTAATATTAATTGCAATTTCATCATTTGCATTTTAAATTAAAGTTAACGTTTTGCCGGAAATGACAACAAATTAGCAAAATATATATAGTAAATTGAACAAAACGATCTAAACAGTATAAATTTGGTATGGCTATCAAAATTTGAAGATTAAAAATGTTTTGTTTGAGAATCCTTTAAGAGACCAGTTACTTAAAATATTTAATTGAAAATTGTAAGCAGTAATACTGGCGAGCAGTAATACTGGCGAACCGGCTGGTCGCCAAAGGCGGCTAGTATATAATAAAGTGACCATTAATAGCTTTCCAAGTACAGTAGTTACTGTTATATGATGTAAACTGGGATTTCCATAAAACAATGGATCACAAGGAAAGAAAATGAATATGAAAAAAGTTTTTAAGTAAAATATCAAAAGTTTTATCTCATGATATACTGCATTTCAAGACAAAAAGTAATAAAAAGAATAGGTTAATCATCTACACCTATAGTAATAAAATAAAGCAGTAAAAAATAAATCTATAAAAAAATTTAAACTTTAGCAAGCTATATTAGTGCTGAAGCTTCTTTATGATATTAATGCATTTTTAGGTTGTAACATCAGCATACAATTCACCCGTATAATATCTTCATTTCGCCGCTTCATATGTTGTTCATGGAAGTAATCTTTTTTTTTTCTCTTTTTTTTTAAAGACAGTGAATTCTCTATAATATTTTATCTAATTAATATTTTTGATCAACTGAACATTAATAATGATAATAATGGGATCACTAACAAAGAGATCCTAATATATTGATGACTTAATGTGTAGTTAATAAGATCACATCTTTAAACAAAAAATAGATGCTAGCATAATACTATTATTTTATAATTAGAATCTTTTAATAATATATTATTAAAACATATTTGCCTTATTTGTTAGAACTTACAATAAAAAAAATTGATGCAATTTGCATCTTTTCAAATTGGAAAAAAGATAAAGAATGAAAATCCTCAAAGCAATTATAATAATATATAAGAAATACATAAAAAAATCACAAAATTTTAAATCAATTTTAAATCTTTCTTTCTCCACTCGCATTTTAAGCATACAAAATCATGCATCCTTAGTTTTCAATATCTGGTAAAGAATTCTTACAAGTCTTAAAGATCTTTATGATACTTCCAAATTTTCTAGAAGGAGTATTTTGAAATATATACTATATCAAAAACTGCTTTAATCGCAATTTTTTCCCCCCAATATGAACATTTTTGCAACATTGTCGCTTATTTCAATTCATTGATGATTGTGATTCTATACTTCATTTCTAAAAAACAAAATAATAACAATAATAATTAAAATGTATCAGCTCTTTCTTCATAGCAATTTTTTGGAATTAATGAGCCATACCATAAAAATAGTATTAAAATAAGGAAAAATAAATAATTAAATGGTAATACATTATGTAAAAATAAAGTTTTTGCTTTACTACATACTTTTATTAAATTGTTTTAATGACTGGTTATTAGCAAACAAAAAGAAACCAACATCTAATTTCAGCTCACTTAATTTCTAAGTTGACAAGATATCTTGAAAAATAAATTTTACTTATTAATAAAATACAAAATAATTCTCTCTCTATATATTTTTTTAAGAATTTTTTTTAATTGGCTGGCATGCAGCTAAAATTATATACCTATTATTGATACATAAATTAATTCCACAGGAAAAAAAAATATCTAAAGCAAGAAAAGCAATGATTTTTATCATATCATGAAGTATTTATGCTAAAACTCCAAAAGCACAGTTTGTAAAACTATTCAGGTTGCTAAATCGATTTTAAAACATTTCATCTAAAAAATTTACAAAAGAAATATTCATAGACTGGTCAACTCAATTTCAGGAAATAAAAGTATAAACATTATATTTTCAAAGTGTAACAAAATAGAATCTTAAAAGAACTGCATTTTAAAACAAGCATTCATAATATATATATTTTATATTTATTGGTAGATTATAAATAAGGTCAATATTAATTATTTCATAATAAAATTTACTTAGTATTTCAGTTGAAGCTCAATTTACTGATTTTTATTCTATTAGATTAGGCAAAAGCAATATGCTTCATTTTTAATTCTTAATGTATTTCATTATATTCTTTGCTGCTATTAACTACATATATACAATATGTTCAATCTGATTTTATTGTTATTGTATATTTTTTATCGCTTCAAATAGTCTATCAGTTGATCAAATAGATAGTTTCCTTACAGCAAAAAAAGATTTCTGAAGAATTCCAGATTCATAACAGCTTCCTAAATTTCCATCAGCGAGCTTTTGTTTTATATAGCAATTTGATTATTGAACACTTTATAAAATATTCATATGCATCTTCTTATTTATACAATTTTATTACGAATTGTAATTTATATACAACAATTTAAAGGCATAGATCGGATCATGATTGAAGAATATTTACATCACAATTTATAATTCTTATTTAATGTTAAACCTAGCTTGTATACTTTATCTACTTGAATCTCGACTCTTATTAATTACTATTCTTCATCTTGCTTTTCAATTACTGATCTTTTATAACAAATTTGTATTCAATTTTGAGCTAATTAATTTTAGTTTTAACTAGTTCAAATATAAATAATTCTTATATTTTTTTCAAAATTATTTATACTTTTATATCAATTTTCACAGCATTTTCTGAAAGAAAAAAAAGATGGAAAAAAAATAACTGCACATAGCAAGTTTCATGGAGAGTTGAAATTGAAGTATGTTTACGTCTCTTTCTTAAAATAAATATTACTATGCAATAAACAGTATAATATTAATTTGAAAATCATAAATTACTGAATCGTAGAGAAAAATCTTCATGAATCATTTTTATATTTGAATTAAATATTCATTTACACAGACAGTTATATTCAATTTTTTTTTCTTGTAAAATAAGCTTATTGCGGACATAAGAAAATTTATTCGTATGTAGAAAATGTATATATACATATTTCTTGAACAAAGGTTAATTTTAAATATGTTTTGTAATTGAGAAAAGGAACAAAAATAGCATCAAACATTGATTTGATTATAATAATAAATATATTTTTAGACTATATTCTGTCTTGGCAAGCATAACAAATGAAGCTGCTTGAGTGAAATATCATAGGTGTAATAAAATGGTACATATATAAGGAAATAATGTCATTTGCATCTTTACAATCAGATAAAGCAAAAAATACAGTTTACAAATATATAATTAAATACTGGATTTAATTAATTTAATTAAATATTAATATGCCCAATTTATATAATGGAATAAAAATGAAAATAATTGCAGAATTTATTATTTAATTTCTTTTAATTAAAGAATTATGATTAAAAATATATATTAATTGCTAATTATATCAATTTAATTGCTTTTTAAATCAATTTGTCTATACATATAAGAAACATTATATCAAATGATGTACTTAAAAAATGAAAATAATTACAGTATTCATTACTTAATTACATTTAATTAAACAATTATGATTAAAAATCTCTTTCTCTCTTAAAAGCATTCTTCCAACTGATTTTTATATCAATATTCGTTTACAATTATTACAAGTTTCAAAATAGCTATTTGATATAGGCATAAATTTTTAAATTAACTAAAATAATAAACATTTTGCTTATTATTAGAGTGTAAGACTTTAAATTGTTTAATATATTAATTCATATAACAGATCATTCAAAGGGTTCAGAAAAGGAATTAAGGATGACAGTGAAATATTGAGTTGTAACATTCATAAATGTGGTGATGTGCGACTTTTTTTTCGATAAAATATAGGAATGTAAAAAAGAAAACTAACAACCGTAATATTAAAATGGAATAAGTAAATAATAATACGATGATAATGTTCCAAATGTATTTCAATACAGAAATTCAATTTATTATTTTAAAACAATTAAATCTAAGTACTTACAATCAAGTATTTAATTCAATTAAAAAAGTAAACTTGCGAATTATTCACTTAAGGAATAAAAATTAGGAAATGTTTCCGAATTTGGCATTTTGTTAATTATATCAAATAAAATTGGATATTAATATAATAGTTAATATGAATAATAATTATAAATGAATACCAGTAATTAAATACAAGAGGAAGAAAACGTACAACTGAAGATAGTTTGATTGGCGTTGAATAATTGAAGCTATACGCGACGCGTCGAAATTTCAGTGATAATGGCGATGCGATCCATTTCAGGTCATTACGCTTATTAACAAAATAAGCAAAAAGAAAGCGCTGAAACAGTTGCAACGTCCTTCAATTTCATTCTTATGTTCATTACATTATAATATGAAAATAATAAGTATTGAAATATAAGACATTCGGAAATGAGGAAATTCCTTTTTTACTGCAATATATATATATAAACAAAATTTGCATGATTAAAATTTTGGCTTTTTTTAATACCTCGAAAATTGACAAATGAATTGAGTTTATCATAAGAAAAGTTTTCTAAATTTATTCTAATTATAAGATAGTGCTTCTTTTCTCTAGTAACGTCGAGATTTAGAAATAGAATAAACACTCAGTTAAAAGCCACAAGTTATAATGTTTAGATTTGTTTTTATTCGAACATGCGGCGAATAAAATAAAGTGTGTTAGGAAGTTTTTAGTCAAGCTGTCCATCAAACATGCAATGTGTAGGGTAGTTTCCGTTATGCAGAGCTCCTATTCGCCAAACATAGAACGTCACCATACTACATTCAGTTTACAAGGGTTAGGATCAGTGCTCGCGCAAACGCCATAGTAAAAATCGCCACGGGACGCAACATTGCCTTAGCTGCTGGCGGCGCCACATTAGCAATCGGCTGACTTTCTACTACTGGCTTCCTTCCCACACCTTTCGAACCGCAAATGATCCCTCAAGATAAGAAAATAGAAAAACAGATCTTACCTTTCAAAACTAATCCTTATCCTTCTGCGAATGGTGTATTCGACGGCCCGGTATCAACGATTCTGCAGCGGAACACAAAAAAAATGCCGAGCGAAGGTCAGGTAACAATCGCGACGTTTAGTATTTTTTCTCCCCACTGCTACCGCCAGCTCGATTATGCACTAGGGACTAATTACACAAGTCTTTCCGATCGAGTTGGCGATATTCTTGTGAATTGATCGGCATTCAAAGAATACATAATCCCTGGATATTGATATCGTTTGGATTTGGGAGACTTTTACTTCACTTCAGAGGCGATGGATAAGTGAATATCCGAAATTGTTTACTTCCGTATCAGCTGACTTCGGGCCCCCTCGCCTCGTCACATCAGACTAAACTCAAACAATTTTATACAACATGGCGTTCCCTCCTCTTCTCTCCCTCTCTCTTTACATCGTCTCGTCACACGCACACACATACAGACACTCACGGAGTCGGTGGTGCACGGGGTTTTCGTTAAAAGTAGCACGGGCGAAGTAAACAATTGTTTATTGTAAACATCTTTGCTTTCGATGATTGGATTGAGGTGAGGGGGAATCTCTAGTGATGTTCG
The DNA here is from genome assembly GCA_026543865.1 of Argiope aurantia. NCBI lineage: Eukaryota > Metazoa > Arthropoda > Arachnida > Araneae > Araneidae > Argiope > Argiope aurantia. The sequence goes on along the minus strand of JAPMOR010062530.1, from coordinate 509,788 downwards.
TATACTAGTGGAGCGAGGCAATCATACTCTAAGGGCGGTGGTGTAGAGCTGTTGGCATGGTAACCGGCGGATCGCTGTGAGAAGCATACATTCAGAGGTATATAAACCGATGGGGCAAAGCACACGGCTATTTGGTACCAACTGATTAATGACAAAGACGTCATTCAGCTCGCTACTCCCTTTGGAGGGGGGGCAGTGTCTCTGCGCGCCCGTACCTTGCGCCTTAGAGGAGAGGGAAGGCGCATTTTTGTGCAGAAATAGCGGATGCAGACTTGCTCTTTTATTATTACTTTTTTTTGTTCCCCTTCCGCTCGCTTTAGAATTTAAAATTTCAAACAACCTTGAATCGGGGACAATCGTTTATTTTAACATTTCGCCCTCTGTGTTAAATATTTAAATCGTCTTTTCTCGATTTTATTCAAAGCTATTAACGGGTTTTTTATTAAATCCTAATCAAATATTTAAATATTATCTAGCATTGTTTCAACTACTGATTTAATAGAAAATTTATAGGAATTGTGCCTGGAATAAGCATTTAATTTTAAATATACATTAAATCAAATTATTTTCTAACCTATCTGTACCAGCTTTTTTTGAGGGAACATTTAAGAATCATCATGTCATTATACTGCGATCTAAAATGATAACACTCCAAACGGATATTATATCGAAAAGTAATTATATCAAACCTGTTTAATGGCACAGTTGTATTTAGTATCATTTAATAATGCTTAAAATAAACGAAACTCTACTTCATGGCAAATGCAAGTTCACATATAAAAATAAAAGCTTTAATGTTTTCTGAGTTCCGATAAAAACACTACTGTTTTCTGTTAATTTTTTCAGAAAAAATGTTGATAAAACTTATGGTAATTATTAATTTATATCAAAAATAAGTTTTATTTCAAAGTCAAATCAGCAGCATAATGCATAGATTTTTATTTCCCCTTCCACAAATGATTCTTTTTAATCTCTTAACTTAAATTAAAGTCATTCACAATTAAATTATTAATTGAAATAAAGTCAATATTTTTCGTTACAAAAACGACTTTTAATCCAAGAACAACTGAGGTATACAATGAATTCGTACTTGAGTCAATATGACAATGCATTCTCAAAACCGAAAGCCTCATCTTATTAGATAGCAGAGAAAATTACACAGTTAAGAGGTTAAGAACGGTTTTTCCCCCATTTATTCGATAAGAACATTCTGTTACATTTAATGTAATTCTCATTTATTTTGAACTGTTATCTACACATAATATATGATTGCAATTGTTTAATTAATTAATCATAAATATTATTTTAATGTACATCGTCGCTTATAAAATCCGCATCATTAAAAATAATGAATTTGTTATTCTTGATGATCTGTGCAGAGAATCGATAGAATAAGATTCACCTAATCATGTATTACAAAAGGAATAGCCAGGAGCTCAGCAAAGGCGATCTTATAAATAGTATTTTCTACAATATACATGATTTTATATCTCATGTGTGATTTAATTTTAATATGATGCGTAACCATCAAAAAAGTCATTCAATTGAAAGAAAATAGGCAATCAATTTATACTGAAGCCAGAAATGTCAAATATGCCGCACCAATTTAGTTTTGGAATCCATTAAGCATCTTATGACGGGGGAGAGGTAAAGACGTTGTTGGTTAAATAACGTAATGTTAGATGTCGAATGAGGGGTGTTATTAAGTTTGCTATGAGACTGTGATGTCATATGACTTGATTTCATTATCAATATTAGTACACTCATGCTCATAAATTAAGGATAATGCAAGTTCAGGAAAAGGGAGTCAGAAACAAAACAAATGTGACTTATTTGTAAAGTCTATTTATTAAACAAAAGGTATAGAGAAAAAAAGGATGCTATATGTTTGATATCATTAATAAAAATTGCGATTTTTTGCTCACAGAAACAAATTACAAAAAAAAAAAACTTATTTACAAAAACAATATTACATGGTTGGTATAATTGTTAATATATTGTATGTCTCTCAGACGATGCAATACAGTCCGTACAACGCCTAGGTATGCTGAGTATCAAATTATCAATCTGATCTTGGGGAATACTACACCACTCATCAAGCAATGCTCTCCGAAGTTCCGGTAGACATGTAGGAGATGGTTGACGGGTCTCCTACATGTCTACCGGGTGCAACTCGTCGGCCAGGCATATCCTACGCATGCTCTACTGGATTCAAGTCCGGTGAGAATGTTGACCAGTCCATACGGGTGGTATCCTCCGATCGAATGCATTCGTTTACGATGTTTTTGCACGGTAAGGACGGGCATTGTCATCCATAAACACGAATTATACGCCCATGCGCCCCGAAACAAGCGTACATGTTGCTTCAGAATGACATCCCGATAGATTTGGCCTGTCATGGATCCAATTTGAACACGCAAGTCAGTTCTGGAACCCAGAATAATTCCTCCCCAAACGAGCAATCCTGCACCACCATAACGATGCTGTTCAGTGATGTTCTCTTGGTGGTAACGGCGGTCTCTTGGTGGCCCTCTTTATATGAAAGTCCAACGGGAATCAGAATGCAAGCTAAATCTGGACTCGTCGGGAAACATCACACAAGCCCACTGTTGCGGTGTCCACAATGCATGATCTCTACTCCAGGTTAACCGCAGGCGACAGCGAGTTGCAATAAGTGGAACACATCTGACAGGCCTACGAGCATATAGACCAGTCTGCCCTAAGCGTCTGTACACGGTCTGCCTTGAAACTGTCTTTCCAGTGGCTGAAGAGAGCTGACGTGACAGGTCTGGTGCTGTGTTCCGTTGTTTCTTTTGGCAGTAACTGCCAAATACCGGTCCTCATTCGGCGTTGTAACTAGGGGGCGACCTGTGCTGTTGTTGACATTACCATCATCTTGGAATCGTTGCCAAAGCTTGGAGATGACACTCTGTGCGATTCCAAGTTCCTCGGATATTTCCAGTTGGGTATGCCCACATTCCATACGGCCGATAATTCTATCACGTAAAAAATCATCCAAATGCGTCCTTTGTGTCATAACTATGCGTTATTGCACTGAAAGGCTTATAAAACATTTGCGAACAATTTTTCTTTGCCTGTATTCCTTATACATCATTCTCTTACACTCTCGTCATTGTGACGTATTATCGGTGTCATTTGGTGACTTCCTACAATTTGCATATGATTTTTGAAGATGTGTGTAGTCATTTTACGGGTGATATATGTATTTTAGAGTTCGATTTCCGCGTGACTCTGAATCATCCTTAATTTATGGGCATGAACGTTTTAATGTTTTAAATCATTCAAATAGGAAAAAAAAGTGCCTTGTTTTTAACTTTTCTAGCATTAAATTTTAATATAAAACAATATTTATTATACAAAAAAATGCGACACAAATTGTTTAAAAAATAAAACCGTCTTGCATTTTTTTTTAGAGATTAATTCATTTAAAACTAAGTATTTAAACTATAGGTGTTGAATAGGAACATGTAATTCAATTTTGAGGTTACAAGCAGTTTAGTAAATATTTACATCTGTTTGGGATACATCACATTTATTAAGGAAAATATTATTATGAAATTAACATAATTATGTCTATATGCTGGTATGCTCTCTGTAATTATAGACACGATTAAAAATATCAACCGAAACCCGCTAAAAAGATAATCGTTTGATCACAGCTACCAACTTTGGTATACTGCGACTTTTTAGGTAGTAAATGATTACTATTTAAGATTTCATTTAGACTTTTAATTAAAAAAATTAATACTATTCTGCACTAATTTCGAGTACATATTATTGCCTAAAAACCAATTTTATAATACTTTAAATTTCAAAAAAATAAGCTTTTCATTGAGACCAATTTTATTTCCGCTCAATTTTTTCTCAAATTTCAATACAAGTATGTACATATGTTAATATGTACATATTAAAGTATGTACATATGTTCAAGTATATTTTACAACATTGCTTTTCATTGTTTTAATTGCTGCTTTTATACTCATGTGCGTTGCGACGATATTAAAAACATGTACGTGCACATTATTGCGATTATATAGATTAAATTTTTTGAACAGACTAAAGATAGAAGAATCAAACTTAAAATATTATGCCATGATGTTTCAGACTAAAGTTCGATTTTCGGTTAAATTTTTTTTATTTCGAGTGTTTATTAACCATTAATTAATGCTTCTCATTTGCACACATTTACGTACATTTTTAAAAAAGGATGCCAATCTAACTAAACTACACTTAAGTCATTATTTTATATATACGAAAGTTGAATCCATTTATCAGCTTTTTTTACTAATCAAACCAGAGGAAGTTGTCCAATCTGAACCTTCTCGCATTTTCTGTATTAAATATAATTGAGTATTATTAACCGTATGCCACTGGCGAGCAATAGTTACAAAAGAGCCTATTAGAGTGCAATTTTTTTCTATATTTTTTGGCGATTAATCGCTGCCATAAGTACCAGAGAATCTAAGTGTATTTTGGATGCATTTTCTTAGCTAATTAAAACTAAAATTAGACAAAGAACTGTAATCACAGTTATAAAATCACGTACCGTATTTTATAAACTTAAGTCATTGTGTTTTTGAGTTACCGCATTTACATGCTTGTGAAAGTACAAATCCACATTCGGTCAACACCTAGAAGAATTTGATTCAAAATTTGAAACATATCTATACTTTAGATGCTAAAGTTGTATACCAAATTTTATCAATATAGTTCTTTTTATTTTGCAGTTATCATGTTAACTTATATTCAGACAAATAGATTACCCAGGAATGGATTTCGTTCACCATTTTTATAAAGATTTACAAATATGGAGTGAAGACCGGCATGTCACATTTCATCCATTTAGCTCAAAGCGTTTTTGAGTTATCGTACTCACAGACAAAGAGGCACAGTTTAAAAAATGTGTTTTTCGTACTCAAGAAAGTCTGAAACGCGGAGATTCATCCCAATATTGAGTTATTATATAAATTATTATTATACAATCATTGTATAAATATAATAATTGTCATTGAATAAACTCGTCATAACGCAAAATGTTGTACTTTTTCCATGATGAGTATAATCGTCAAAAACAGTTAACTGATTAATGTTTTATTTATACGTATGATCACAGACTTTTTTTTATCAGTATTTTTGATAGTCAAAACAGAAGGCGGTAATTTTTTAAAATAACTATTTGTTTTTCAAATAATATGAATTTCTCTTCCAAATAGAAAAAGAGAAAGAGAGAGAGAAAGAAAGACAGTAAAGTTAAAAACATTTTAAAAACTTTTTTCTACAGACGAAAAGAAGCGATTTAATACAATTGAATAAAGTAATTCAAGTTCATTTCAATAAAATAGTTAGTTGGGACAACTAATAGGATAGAAATTTCAAGTAGTTATGAAAACCGCAAATGACAGGATATGACTGTAAATGTTTGACTGCTCAGTATGAGTGAAACGGCTGTCTAAAGTAGTATTTATTAAATGATCTGCTACGTTTAAAAAAACAATAGGGGTGATCTCTTCGAAATTTCTCGCATGTTTTGAAATTAAGGTCTGCTCCCCCCCCCCCCTCCCCTGTATAAAATTATGGACATTAAGTAAAGCCGCTTTCCATTGCACTCCAAACGCTATCGTACTATTGCGGTCATTTAATAACATTTTGAAGCTCCTTCGTGTGATTTTGATATTTGCAAGTCTGTATGTACGATTTTGGCTCTGTTTTCCTACCTACGTTTTATGTTTTCTTGGGGAATAAAGCATCACCCGTTATCGAACTTTCTGAACTTTTTGCAACATTTCTATAATAACATACTAATATTTAGTTCTATTGCAATTTCAGTATTAACTTTCCCTATCATAACACTTCACTGTGAAATATGCAAATTTCCAATGAAATGTTATGATATTAGAGTCTGCAAAAATGTATCCTCCCAAATTTTCTTGTTTAATCTCCAATAAAGGTCTTATTCACCTTACTCTGTGTAAAATTTGGACGTTGAATAAGACCACGAATTCCTTGAATTGCATTAGCAAACAATTGTTGCGAAATATAGATCTTTAGCACGAATCTAATTCTGCTAAATCTATCGTGCGAATATGTATTTTAAACACCCTTTTGCCGAATGAATTAAACCCAAAATTTGACATGAAACTACAATTGTAGTCACAAGATAAGATACTGAATTTCATTGATTTAAGTTATTTCGCTTATAAATTATTGCGTTTACATGCAGGCGAAAGTATAAACCCACAGGGAACAACCCTTTTATAGATGTGGTTCAAAATTTGAAAAAGAATCTATATTTTAGATGCTAAACCAGTGAACCAAATTTTATCTGCCTAGCTCTTTGAGTTTTGGAGTTATCGACTTCGTTTGAAATTGAACAGCCAAACAGACAGACTTTGATAAGATTTGATAAAAGTCTACAAATTTAGTCGCAATTCCATAAACTAGCTTTGAGGCAATAGTTTATCGGAAGTTCAAAACTATTTTGCTTAAAGATACTTTTTTTTACACAGATTTCAATTTTCGATGATAAGAACGACATTTCAACTGGCATTACCATTCCCCGAGATTCCTCGCTGCATTAGCGGGATCACAGACAGATTGAGTCGAGTTGTTAAGCCTGCTTAGACGACAGTTAGTTCGGTGCAGTAACTGGGTTTAGAATCTGGTGCTCTTTGCCATCGAAGCCTCATTACTTGTTATATCGTCACTGAATCGGACTGATATTTCATTATTTAATGTTTGATAATTTTTGTCGTAAAATAGGATCAAATTCATGTTCTCATAATAAAAACAAATTTAATTTGCCCGTGGGATTTTGATATCCATTATGCATTTTTCTCTCAGTACGATGCAATGAAATTACGTTTGTCATATGATGGTGACGTCAAAAGCATTTCAAAAATTTATTCTGTAAATTATTCATAACCTCAAAATGTATTCGAAAAACAAAATTTATTAGCGCAATATTAGGTCCCTCCTTACTTTACTGATGACAACTTATAAACACTTCACAAGTATTTAGTTATCAGTGAATCATTACAGTATTAAGTGATTAACAAGATATGTAGGAGAAAAAAAATCAAAATAACTTTTTAAAGATCCAATCAAAATAATTTACTACCACCGTTTTGTCCTTCCATTATTTGACCTAATATGCATGAACTATGATATCTTTTCGATAAGATGTATAAGCGGGAAGATTTCAAAGATTTTATTCAACGCTGACTGGTTTTAATAAAAAAGAAAACAGTCTTTATTTTTCATTAAAACGTTTATCATCGAATTAGTTTTGAGATGAGAATTATTATTTAAATAATACTTTTGAAAACAAATAACATAAGCAGTTCCTTATTGATTTTCAAGTCCTTTTATATTTTACATAGTTTTATGAAACATAAAAATTGTATGATTTTTTTCTTCATTTCATTAATAGGCAATTCATTAGCTATTTATTCCAAACCTGCCCTTCATGTTATTCACAATATAATCAATCCATAACAAATATTTTTGGAGTGAGCGCCAGTGTAACAATATGTCACATAAACCACCCCAACAATCTCCTGCAGAATCGATTTCTAGTCATTCAACTCTGGACCATTTTACCAGATTTCATCTTTCCTCTATGCACTCCACCCTCTTGCTTTGTTTACCAACAATATAATTTTGAAGGGTGGGAAAAATGTTTTCTTTTTATGTCCAGCGGCTGAGAAAAGTCAAGTGTCTTAGCTCCTTAAATCCATTAGCTTTTTCATCATTCCTGGTCGAAGCGATGTTGGGAAACAGCTGAATGGGAGTCCAAATGGAATAAGGAATCTCAGACTCAGTATCTTCCGGGGCAAATTATGATTTTCTTTTTCTTTTTTCCCTGCCTTTATCTACCGTCATTAGTTTAGCAACGGAAGCAGCATCAAAACTATGACTTTTGTCTCCCCTTCTCTCTCATATTTGATTTCAAAAAATAATATAAATCCACTAATGCTTTATTCTTATAACGATCAGGGCACCTATGTCTTCCTTCGCCTTTTGGTGTCCTGTGGTCAGATGTAAGTAAGGTCTTTTGCTGAGTAATTCCCGATGCAGATATATCGGTTCAATTTCAGATATTTTGGTTTGGGTAAGGTTTATGTATAGTGTATGGACTTCAAAAATATTGTCAGAACGGTAACCTAATCCAAAGTGATATTAAACATTAAGTGAATTTTAGGTTTCCATTTTGCTCAAAGTTGAAAATGCTAACTACCTACAACATTTGCTACACGACATGTTTATAGCGATATCAAAACTAGCCAATGGCCAACACGTTAACTAGAACTTTGTTCCCGTTCCCAACCTGACCATATAATAGGAACTTAGCTACAAGAATGAATAGAAAGAGTTAGTTACAAGAATGTATATATAATGTTCATGTCTGATGACTATAGATTGGATTAAGCCTTCTAAGAGACCTTAGACAATGCAAGAATACATTACGAGGTCCCTTTCCTCTTTTTCAAATTACCAAACCAAGTTTCAATAAATCCTATATAAAAATGCGTAGTTTAAGTTTGAATGTAATTTTAAACATGATTGTAAAAAATTGATAAATTTTTTAACAGTATCTAAATAATATTTAATTATAAGGGAAGACATTTTTTAATTATTAAGCGCCATATTATTTTAGAAATATAAAATAATATATTAAAAACTTGCAAAGGGTAATTAATTGGGAATACTACTAGAATAATGTTTCAAATAATTCGATTGTACGGTTTTTATAATGAAATGAAATCACAAAATTAAATAACTTTAAAAATAACGCAATAAAGTCTCGGTAGCTCGGGCCTCTTAAAATTGTGGCAACCTTAGGTAATTACTTACTTTTCCCATTTAATAGTTTGATCCTGCTGTCAATAAAGTGTCACTAAATAGAGTTCCTTGGCAGTAATAATCTATTACTGCCAAGGAACTCTATTACATTCTTATGTATTTAAAATTATAATTACTTTTTAATTTTTTTTTCACTCTTTATCATTATCAGCCCATTCAGCATTTCTAAATAAACAAATTGCTTATATTTTATGGCTGGTTTACACTCGGTCAGTAATAAGACAGCTAGTAGGCAGGACATGCGTAGAAAGGGGCTATGTATGCCACAATTTTATAATAATGATTCTATGACTATAAATTGCCTTTTTGGCTTTCCTGAGTTTTTTTTTTTTTTCACTGCGTATCGTATTAAAATGATGGATATTTACCCAAAGAAACGCAGTAAATTAAAAAATTGTCAACATACCCAAATTTGGAAAACTATAGAAAAGAAATCACAAATAAAACGGGAGAAGAAAAAAAACCACAACCTCACATCAGAAAGAACAAAGAGCAAAAAATGCCGGAATGAATCTATAAGTGATCAATTCTTTCAAGCCCAAAAAAAATGGCCAAAATTTTACAAACGCATTTGCAGTTAGAAAAAAATATAACACAACGGTATACTGTTTACAATTGCTTGCCATTGACTGAACAGCATTTTCAGCCTTTCAACGCATGCGCTGCCTACTGGCCGTCTTATAACTTGTCGAGTGTAAACCTGGCATTACTTCAGAAACTACAGAATATATTAAGAAATTATTGCACCAAATTTGGAAAGAAAAAATATGCCTGAGATTTTAATTTATGAGGCTTTTAGAATGAAAATTCTATAAGAATTTAGAATTCGAAAAAGTAGCGTTTAAAAATTTAAAATAACAACAACAAAAAAAACGTGTATTAGACGGAGATATAAATAAATCTAATCTCTTAAAGGATGAACCTAACTTAAAAAATGCTGAGCAACAACAAAAAACACTCTTTCAAATAACACTGAATGAAAAGCAAATAACGGAACATCAAAACATTTCAACACAAGGCAAAAACAATTATCACCTCCCATTTTTATATTTGTGGGGTAGCAACAAGTTCATTCCATTAAAAAAATATATTTAATTATTTTGCAAACGATTAAAAAAATATTCCAATTTTTCCCTAGTGATCTTATCTTTCAATATCATTACATGCATCATGATTGATTCGTGAAACTTTAGTGATTATTTAAGAAATATTTGCTTGCATTTTATTCCTTTGCTTTGAAAATTCCCACGTAGATGATGGCAACAACGATTAGCGAATTCAAAAAAAAAATTATAGCAGAAACTTTACTTCAATAATAAATAAATAGAATAAAAATTCCGCTTACAAAGAAGTGCAAAAAACTGTGGATCACATAAGAATGTTCTTGAAAGCTCCGATAATGCAGAGAATGAAAGGGAAAAACTTTATTCCTTTTCTGAAAATTTTTATATTTCGTTTTTCTTTCTCCCTCTTTTTCTGTCAAGAATAGACATTCTTATTCTTGAAAGTATTTTGAGATAAAAATGTACTTCTGATATAAAATAAAGGTGTTTTTTTTTTTACCATTTATGGGAATTATTCTTTTAATTATATTTATTATTAAATGATATAATATTAATAATAAATAATGTTAAGATATTTATAAAATTCTATCTATATGATTATTATAAAATTCTATCTTTTCAGTAAACCAGTAATGCGATGATATTTATTGTTATAGAAGAAGAGAATATGTACTACCTGATATTACTTTGCAATATCTACATTGGAACTAGAAATCAAATTTTATATTAAGGTAATGTTTCTATGAGACTACTCAAATTAAATTATCTTCACACACAAAAAATTACAAAAATTAAGGCATTAAATCAACGCCTTATATAGAAATAAAATTTAATTTTTTTTTCCAATATTCACCAAATACAAGCTAATTTTTTTTCTATGAAATTAATAGTAGGCTTTAAAATCTACTGAATCATTTTTATCATGCCGCTTTTACAGCAACATTAAGGAAAAGAAATTTTGATCTGAAATTTCGCAAGCTTTTAACAATCCGACGTCTTTTTAAGAAACCGAATCTATAACAACCCACTTCATCCTCAGTGCATTGTATTTTTCCACGGACAGAGAAATTTTTTCCGCGAAAAGTTGTACGAGCCAAAAAAGAAATTTTGTAAAGAAAAAAAAACAACATTTATAAATATAATTTTACAAAAAATATTTCTAGTGTGTGGCTTGATGAAGATTTTAATTCCGCATCTCATTTTTGCAAATTGTCGAAAGATGTATATGCATTCAAGATCTTGCTGCGACTCATAAAAAATTGATTACCTCAAGTTTGAAAACCCTATGATTTAGATTATGCTTGGATTATATATTCTGTGTTAAGAAATATACATGTTTGATCAACTATTACATCAACAAATAAAATTATATATAAAAATTTCATAATTCTTCTTAGCAAAATTCAACATTTATTCAGATATAGAATTTTATTAGTTTCACAAGTGTTTGAATTTTTGAAATACTAATAAAACAGATCAATGAACAGGAAACTGCAAATGCTACTAAGTATGTCAGTTGGCATTCATTAGTCGTTTCCTTTCAGTGGTTACCTCGTCATGTTGACGTAATTGATCTCAAGCTATAAGTATTCTGCTTCATACATCTCAGCAAAAAAGTAACCCATGGAAATGAGATCAAGTAAAGGGAGGGGGAGGATAAAAAGGCTATCTTTTCATCTTAAATTTTTCAATTATTATTACTATTTTTTCACCAACATTCCAATTAGTTAGCATTCACGCCACATAAGAAATGCGAAGACATTCCATGATCTAGGTTAGTTCAGAACCCTCTAAAAGCACCACACATTTGGTTACGAAAACCTGTCCGGTTAATGTATAGTGCAAGAAATCCAATAAGCTCTGCAATTTACACCATAAAGGAAATAAATACGAAATGCAGGTTGTAAATCACACTCAAAGCTTATATGAAGACATCATTTATAGAAATTAACAACGTGCAAGCAGACAAAAAAATTGCTAATTTAATTATAGCAACAGCAAAATTGAGCTTGGCGCATTCGTTCTCAATGCGATAGAACTCCAAAGAGAGTACTGTCTCCTCATGGAACAGCTTCACCTTTTATAGCATCCAAGCAGAAATTCTCTAGAAAGATCTCTGAATCTCCGTTCCTAATAGAGATATAATTATAATTCTTGTGTTTTTCAGATTCTTCATTTTTGTCACCAAAAGGCCGTCAAGTTTGTCGTCACAAAGGGGTCATTGGCATGATATCCATTCAGCATCCATTAAAAGTATCCATGAATTTGCTTTTTATTATGACAGAAAAGAATTTATTTTTAGGAAAACAATATTACAGGTGTATTTGTATATTTTCGCATGCTAGTCATAAGAATAAATTGTCAAAGACAATTTAACCTTCGCATATCTTTAATCATGGTAATTATAATTCAATTCATATTGACTATTTTCATAAATGCTATAAATACCATTTCTTTCCTCAATATCTTAAATAGTACCGACTCATGCTAGAGTGGCATACATCAAATTGATAGTACATCTCGGTAGAGAAAAAGAACACTATAAAATTAAATGCAGTTAGATATTAAATGACATGCGCAGTTGTATAAGTTTGTGACTATGATCCGTGTAGATTAACTCCATTTCTTAAATTCTTATATACAATAAATGAATTCAGACCGATTATTCTGCTGACTTGTTCTTAATTTCTGGAATATGAAGAACGCACAGTTTATTTCTTATACTAATGTCAAATATTAAATGTGCTCTTTCATATACAAATTTTTTGCATTCATTCAATATTATGTTTCTAGTAATCGATTTTGAATCTTCCCCACTAAGAAGCAGAAGGGCAAAATTTCCATTACTACTATTTGATGGTGCGGAAGTAGATGCAGTGGGTATTTACATTTTAACAGTGGGTATTTATTTTGCAGTGGGTATTTAAATAAAAATGCACAAACCTAGTTCCGGCAATTTTAAGTGAAGGGTTTATACTTGTTACAGGGTTCTCCTACAATGGGAAATTAAAATTAAGAAAAATTGATAAAATTAACTCAACAGACTATCAAAATAGTCACAGAAAAAAATTCAATTTCTTTATAATGACTTTCAAAGATTAAAACTTTATCATGACAATGCTACAAGACTTACTTCGAAAAATACCACCACATTTCTTGAAAATATAAAGATTGATAGAGATATTACATATATACCTTTTCAACATATTTCTACAAAAGTTTCAATTATAGACAATTGTTCCTTTGGTGTATTGAAAAAGTGTTCTTTCTAAGCGCAAACCCACTATAGCTGATGATCTTTGGAAAGTAGTTGAAGAGGAATGGAAATCATTATCCCACGAAGTTTTACGAAAAGGCGTTCTATTATAGAAGCCCTGAAGTAGATTTATAAACAAAAGAAACCCTATCAATATCGATATTTTAAAAAAAATATTTACATTTTTAATATGAATTAAACTGAACCAAAATCTCTAAACAGCCGCTATACTTCCACACCAGTATAAAAATGTTTAACTGATTTTCGCTTTTATTTATCGAAATTTTTATTTCTTCTTTTCTATATACTTCAGAGATGATGAGAAAGAAAGAGAAAAGATGTGTATGAACAAGAAATCTACGAATTAATTTTAACCAGAGATTTCCAACCTACCCTGTATTCCTAGTCAAATTTGCCTGACTAGGAAATGGGACACAACAATAATGCTACTAATTACAGAAAAAACAAAACACAAGAATTAAAAGGAAAATAAAAATTTCAAAATTTTATTTTCCCAAATTCGCAAGAAAAGTAACAATTATACAAGTCCGAAAGTCTTTAAATAACAATGAAAGAAGAATACAATAAAAATGTTTGTGTAATAAAATTTTTGATGCCATTCAAGGACACAGAATTTGTGGGAAAAGACAACAAATATCACAGTAAGCATTGATATAACTTTAGACATGAGATTATAACTGTTTATATTTGAATCTAATGTTATAAAACTTAATTCCATGAAAAAAAAAACTCAAGCATTTTCAAGGAAAATATTTTTTTCAATATTACTTTCATTTGTTGTGATGTGGTTATTAACATTTTACAAAAATGGAATAAAATTTAAAATCAAAAATTAAGCTTGCAAATTTTACTAATTCAAATCGTTTTATACTTAAGCTAACCTGAATATTATCAATTAAAATCAACATGCTTAAATTTTTTTTTAAATCCTCTGCTTAAGTTGAAATACAAAGGTAAATTCCTTTATATCTAGTTACTATCTAGTAGCACAAATTTCTGATCTTAGAAACAGTCAAAATTAGGCCTTGAAAATTACTTTTCAGTTTCTAACTTCTAAGATATTGCAGTTACCGAACTTTAAATACAAAAGTCGTTCGTTTTAATGAGACGCTAGTTTTGCTAACTGGATTTATTTTTCTGCCTTCGGAGAAATGAAAATTTCAATCCCCCACCATTTCCACCCCCTTTGAGGTAGATGGGCCATTTACGAACTCGACTGAGATTTTTGCATTTCTAATAATATATTCCAAATCAGTTAAAATTCAAAAGTTTGTTTATATGTACACTTTTGAAAGAAAACGTGATTTTGGGTCGGTCCATGGGGTCCATGATCGATAAAGAACTGGAGAAATTTTCCCGAAGTTTTGTCAGAGAACCATTGCAATAGATAGTCTTCCTATAGGAATCTACCTAAAATATTCACAAATGATATTGTAAAGGAAAATGGTTTCACAAATGGTATGTAAAAGGAAAACAAAAACGGGAAGGTGGGTGTTGTTTTAAATAGTTGCCACTTTCAGAAAATAAAACATGAATTTTACTGTTTACTATAAGTATTATAAATTCACAGGAATGCAGTCTTCCAGAATAATTACGAAATTTAAAAAAAAATTAACACTGGGACAGAAACTAGAACACTGGGAAAGAAACAAATAATTTTTTTTATCACGTGCATTTTTGCTGCAATTTGCTCTAATATTCATGATTCTAATAAAAAAAACTGATATTTAAAAACCTTATCAAACCGTTGACCAGCTTATCAAAGCTTGTCTTGATGAGTGACTTAAGTTTCGAGTCTTAATCAAAGTAATTGTGCCACTATCAGCAGATAATATTCTAGACGCATTTTTTTGTAGCCATTCTTTACATTCTGTTTATAATTCTTGAGAGATTTATCACCATAAACTTATTGACAGTATCATATAGCAAGTTACTTTTTTCAATTCGGCTCCCTTTACTAAATGAAAAGTAGATAAATAACACTGACCACCACCCCTTTAGATTTCCATACAAATAATAAAAATGAACAAAATTTATTAGAATTGCAGACGATTATTGGGAAATGAATGTTCACAAAAAGAAAAGTATGAAAAAAATTAAATTTTTATATATATCTACTTTTGGATATACATTTGTATTAAAATTTATATTTATAAAATATCTTTGAAAAATGAAAGGCAACCTTGACATTAGAATAAATATATATTTAATTTTATTTCTCAAATGAAATGGTTTGTTTTTAAAATTTTATCAGTTTTGTGAATATTGTGATAAATTGAGCACTCATTGTAGATTTCGTAGCATCAAAACAATACATTATTGTATTAGGTTGAAAGTATTTTTTTTAGTAAAGGTCAACATTTCAGCAATAAATAATAATTTTGCATATTAATAATAACGTAAAATTTTTTGTCCCCCTCCCAATGATAAAGAGTGATTTTAAGAGAAAAGGCGGGGAAGAAAGCTTGGCATCGTCCAAAAAAACATAATTAGTTAAAAATAATAGCAATCAATAGTAGAAAATTCATCTGTCTCCCAAAATAGTTATTTATAACAGTAAAGTAAATTTCCTAAACACCTGCAATGATAACGTAAATTTAAATAATTAAGTGATAATATAGATATGACAGATCGCATTGGTGTGCAATTATATAGAGTACAGTAAAGCTAGTGGAGTTCTCTGACGTAAAGATTGTACAAGAAAGAGGATTGTACACTGAGTTAGAAAAGTTAAATTATATTGTAATCATTTCACATTTCTTTACATAGTGTCTAGTTTTAGGAAACTGGCGGACTATTTGTTATCTTTATCTAAACCAGCATTGTAGCTAATGCATCTAATGTATTTATTTTCTGGTTTCCTAGAAGCTATTACAACTTAAGATAGAATTATATGCACTAGCCGCTTTGGTGACCAGCTGTATGTCCACCATGTTAATAGCTTATAATTAGTTTTATAAAGTCAATCAACTTTGATGAACTACATCTTAAACTGAATGAAAGAATTATTTTAAATTATATTAGCACAATAAACTGGAGCATCCATAAGAGAAGTGGCAAAATCCAGCTGGGTTATTGTTTTCAAATTGCTCTAAGTGACAAAATCCAAATGTTAAAGCTGGAGACACTCAGAAATGTATTTTTCAATATCTCTAGGAAATAGACACGAAGGATAGCAGCAAACCATTGGCAGATATCTAAACAGCATGATCTTTAAAGTAAAAGGAAAGTTGTCGGAATCAGTACATTTATTAAGGACGGAGAAGATTTTGCCATGATTTTGTCGCTATTGGATGTACTATGAAGTAGTGTATTTTGTAATTTCTCTAGAAAATGAAGGACGGTGAAGACCTTTGATGACATATTAAAAGGTCGCAAGCATTCATGTGAAATAAAAATTGTCGGAATTGGCACAGTGTCTGTGGTTGGCGAACTTTCTTGTGGTTACTCTTTACAGAAAATGTACAATGAAGTAATATTTATAAGACTTTTCATGAAAATACATCGTGGTATAGGGCAAGCCATCAGACCTAAAGCAATGCGTCTTCAGGGGAACCCCTTTGCCAATCTCTAATTTCCTACATCTGATATTTTTATTGATCTTAATTATTTGTATACACAGACTTATACAGAAAAATCTGATAATCTGACAAAATATTTAACTACGAGTTCTTACGAGAGAGATGGCTCCAATATTTCTCATATTAAAAAAAAAAATCAAGATCCAAAATTTAAAAAATTTAAATAAAATAGTAAAACATGCAACAATTTTTGAGCATAATTTAAATATTATTTGATTCCAAAATCGAACACTGTGTTTTAAATCCAAAGCAAAATATTTTTTCAAAGTTTTTAATCAAAATCATAAAAAAAAAACTTGTGAAAGAAAATTAATTAAGAATATTAGAACAATGTCTTAGCATTTAATGGATACCTGATTTGAATCTGAACCAGTTCGAATGCGTGGATCATGTAAATTAAATGAAAATATAAAATCAAAATGAGAAAATATCTCAAAAGAATATGTCGAATTTTCAAAATCCCTTAATATTGCTATGCTCATAGGCAGTTGTCTATAGACAAATTTGCCTTTAAGGCGGACATTGATGTTTTATTTCATGAGCTTTCATATTAAACAAAGATTAGCAGAAATGGGGCTGGGAGACTGTTCTTTTTTTTTTTTCTGGTTTTTCTAATTATTTTAAACATATAGATCTAAAGACAATTCATCTATTTTCCCCTGTCGTGAATTTATTTATTTGCACCAATAGCTTATCTATGTTCTAAAATGTGAAATGTTCGATAAGTCGTATTTTTACGATCATTATTTTCCCTCAGTAATTTTCTGAATAAAGTTATCTTAATTTAATCAACCAAAACAATGAGACTTTTCAGATCGTTCTGAGCCGCCATTATGACATATCTATTCCTAAGTTAGTCAAAACACTTTCCATCACGTATCGAAATAAACTAAAGAGACATCTACAAATCACAAAAATAATAATAAAAAAAATTGGAAGACTGTGCATTTAAATTCACAAGCAAAAAAACTTTGGAGAATTCGTCTAAAATAGCAAGAATAAAAAAATAAAAAAAATACATCCAATATTATAAAAAGAAAAATTAGCTAAAGAAAATTCTTCCAGAACACAAGATAAGAAAATTAATTTCAGAGAATTCGCCTAAAATCGCGAGAATCAATGAAAATCGTTTGGTCATTTGATATGCCTTTATACGCAACACGTACGATAAGCCAGCTTGAAGCGGCAGTTGAACAAACAGTTAACGCAACAATGGAAAATTGATTCTTGGCATAACCGATATAATGTGCAACTAAAGTGAAGAAATATTAAATTATACGCTCATTAACGTGCTTGTACATAGAAAATCTTAAACATAAAAATTGCGCTTTCAAAAATTTATTCTTTGTATTTACGAAGCTTATTGCAATTTAATAATAATAAAGGAAAAATTTGTGTTTGGTTTTAATTTATTTAGATTTACAAAAATGGAATATGTGTGGCAGTTAATCGATGTATTTTATTAACTTTTTTTAACTTTTTAAAGAAAATTTTTAAAATCAAATATAATTTAAGAAAGAAAATTCGTTTATATTCATTAGATGAATTCAAGTAGATTTCTAGAACCACTTTTTTATGGATATTATTTTTATACTTCCAATCAGAACCAGATTAAATTCTATAACTACCTTGTAACTGTCATAAATTTTATAGTTCTCTTTACTCTTATCAAGCTAAAAAACCCGGACATTTTTTTATTATTTTAATTTAATTTCAATAAATGTAATTTTCAAGTCATATGTATTAAATACAAAGTATTTGATTTCAGATGATCTTCAAGATAGTTGAAGACCGCGAGTATAAAAAATTAAATTTAAAATTTATTTTAAAGAAAACGGTGAAAAAAATTGCAAAGCTTTTTGCATTACAAATGCTCAAATACAAAGTTTGCAGAGTTATGGACTTGGCAATCAAACAACAGACTGGGGCCATTTTGAAAGCATGTAGCAAAAATTCTAAAAAGGAATGTTCTGAAATTTAAGTGATAATTTATTTTATGTTGAATATATTCAAAGACATGATTTTTATAAATCAAACGAAAGTTCAAAGATTCTTGAGTCTTTGATGCCCTTCAAGATTGCGAGGTTCCTAAATAATTGCTTACTTCGATAATTGTTAGGCAGAGAAAGGTAAGTTTCTCATTATTTATGGGTTAGAAACAATAATTTCCCAGTTCAAATTAACAACAAACGGAGAAATTCGATGGCTTGAATGATTAAATTTGAGCCCATATTTGAAGATAGATTATGATTAATTATGAAGATATCGATAGTCAAGATATTTAGCCCCTATTCAGTCCCTTACACCATACCAAAGGAATGAGCATTAATCCTAAAGGATTTAACATGTTCCACCTTGTTAAAATTGAATCTGGGAATAGAATTCCTCTCTTTTTTTCTAGCCTTAAATTCAAGTAGTTCCAGCAATACTTTTCAAAACAAGAAACAACAAGACTTTTCAAAAATTATTAATCATTTCGTAATTAGCAAATTAGAATTTTATACTGTAAAATACTTTGCTACATCCTTTAAGGGATTGGCATAAAACGAATGTCTAAAAAGTATCCGATCTTGAATTTTCCTGTGTACAGTGATGATGCTAGAGCGGCACCACTGTGCACAATGGAAGAAGACAACTTAATGCGCATGCTTGAATTTTTTTTTTTTTCCCGTGTTCGGATGTGTCAGTCACTGCCTGCTATCATAAGTGTTCGTCGGATTTTAGCAGTTAGGTGCTACCTGCAGTAAGGCGCTGTCACAAGTGTTCGTTGGATTTGATGATTGAGTGAAATGAGCAAAAGATACTTCATCAAAAGCTTGAGGATTTTCAAAGCGAAACAATTCGTAATATTCAGCATTTCTTGCAGACGATGCTATGTGAGTAACACAAATGAAGAAGTGGTTTAACTGATTCAAAAATGGCTGCGACAATGGAGATGAACACCATTCCAAAAGGAATGTCTTCGGCAGTGGAAGGATCGGTAGGTGTATGTGAAGGCGCAAGGGGCCTATTTTGAGGGGGTTAAGGGTGCCAAAGGTCGGATATTTTTTAGACAGTCCACGTATAAGTGAAGAGCTGTATCTTAATAAACAACTTTGATAATGATAAATTTGATATTACTAATGTAAATTCATTTAAAATAAAAAATTCTAAAGTTCTTAAAGCTAGCTCTAATATATTTCTGTATAAATTAAAAACACAAATTAAATTTTAAAATTAAATATTTGCCATAAAAGTGGAAAATATCTTATCTTAATTGATATCTTGAGTACTAATTACACATCTCTCTTTCTATACCATTCATGTACTTGCAGTTAGACGCTTGTTAAAAAAATTATTATTGTTTTCTGATAAACTGATTGTTTGAATGTGTTATCATTATGAATTGAATTAAATTCAGTAATTTTTTTCTCTAGCGTTTATACAAGAAATATATCAGAAGTTTTTTTTATTGGAATTCATTGTGTCTTTAAAGAAAGTTGAATCATTTCATCAATTTTTTTTCTCTATTAGCGTTTAAATTAGCCCCAAAAACTTTGTCATATGTTCATTAAATTCATCCGTTGTGAATGTTTCTGAAGTCATGATATCGATACAAAGTTCATAAACAATACATACAAATCGATACAAAGTTCATCGATCGAAGTTCACAAACTCCTTGAAAAAGATTTTTCTCAGTAAATTCCAGATTTATTATGGCCTGGAAGCGACATAAAACCGATGCTTTGCGTTCGTGTAAATGAAGTTCTTCATTATTACCTCGGTTACAGAAATGCAGGTTCTAGGAACTACAAGAATTAGAAAGATATCTTTGTTGGGAACCTAAATCCGAAAATCCTTCTAGAAAATTCCATGCTCTGTCAGAAACCTATAAAAGGCGAAACATTCAAACGAGGGTGATTTTTCTCTATGGAATGTTGATCGTAGAAAGAACTTTCTAACTGCACTCTGAGCACCAATGTATTGCTTCTGTTTAATAACAATGAGCTTTTTGCGTGCGCATTGTTGATTTCTGTAAGTGTGTGTAAGTTTTGATTATGTTTTGACCAATGTTTTTCATGTTTTCTTGTGGAATAAAACGTTGTTATCCGCTTTGTGACCTGTTGGCTACATATAAAGAGAAAATATTACAATCGCCAGATTTCTCTTCAAGATTTTTATGAATATCTATGTTTCAGATGCCCTTGAGTTTGAAAAATAAACAAATTTTTCGAATTATGTTCGCTATCCGTGAAGACGATAATTCGGAATTCATTGGGATAGACAGATAAAATTTGAATGCTGACTTAGCATCAAATTTGTAAAATTCCATCAAATTTTGAGTGAAATAAGTAGGTTGAAAGTTTTTCTATCTATCCGAGGGCAAGCAAATTCTATGACTCACAAATGCAATGAAATCCGTAGATGAAATTTGAAACAAAGTTTTTATCATCAAAAATGTAGATATGTGCAAAATTTTGGGTACAATCCTCAAAGGAATGACCATCTCTCGATCTCTATATTCGCGAATATATGAATGCGATTTCAAAAACGCAAAGATGTAATTTAGTGCTGTTTTGTGCTTAAAATTGTAGATCTGTGTTAAAATTTTGGCTCAATTAGTGGAAAGGGAAGAACCCAAAGTTCAAATATGGTTCCATTCATCATACTGCGAATGGTAAAACCGCAGTACCCACCTTTCATTGAATGGTGGGGAAAGGGAATAATTGCGTTTCAATTGAAAGGTGGGAACCTTTCATTTACTGTCTTGCTAAGAATTACTTCTTAATAGAGATTATTTAGATGATGATAGTATAGTTTTTTTTTTTGTATTAAACTGTATCCTAACCTATACAAGGAAGTGTTAAACTTGGCAAACCATCGACTCCGCAACTGAAAATTATCTAAAAGTTAAGACAATATATCTCAGTCTCAAAACGTACCTATTTCCTACTTTATAGTCATCAATTTATATTTTGTTTATTATTATAAATATTACGATATCTTGAAATCATTATTTTTTTAATTCACTAGCTGGTGGAACCATTTGTATGGAATAAAAAATAATTAATCGATTAACTATAATTATGTTCTGAAAGCATCAAAATAATGTTGTATCATCGAGATCACGCAAGAATACGAAATTTCAAAACACACAGAAAGTAAGTGAGAGATCGATTACGAAATTCCATCTTAGTAAACATGAAACAAATACAAGTTAAATAAGAGTTTATATATACATATTCAAAAAAAAAAAAAACACTCCCGTGTGGAGAACCATATAATTATGCCAGGTTAATAACCTAGGAACAATTTGCTTTTGTTTACATTGTTTTGAAAGCAATTATTAGATAGCGACAGTCAATAATAATGGATTTTCGGTGAATAAAAAATTAGGAATGCCGCTTACAAAAGGTACTTCAGCTATCGGTAATCTTTATGTAAGTGCGTGTTATTGAATTACTAATGATGGAATTCTGCACAGAATCTTTGCAAGAAACATACGGAATTTCAACATTCGATTTTCAGCATATAATTTATAAAAATTCGTAATTTCACATAACATTAATTAAAATTCATTATTTGAAAAAAAATTTCTTTATCTAGTGTATTAATCAATGGTAAATTTATAAAAAATATTAAATCTCTTTTCCTGTTGGAGTTATTTTCACGTTCCTTGAGAAAGATATTGTAAAAGTTTAGATTGTGACAGACATTTTCCCAATGTAGTTTATGAATATTACATCTGTTCTGGTTATCATAGAATGAACGTGATTAATGGAGTCAACTCCCCTGTCGTTCTAGCCATAAGGTATTAAAAAATTAAGATTCTAACGGATATTCAGATAGTGACGGTTTTTAAATCTGGAACTCCCTTTAATGAAGATGTGCAACTCTGGTATCATAGTCACAAGAAAAATTAAATGTTTATGACAATTAATATCTCAATACCGGATATTTAAAGTTGCGGAATCTGCAAAAAAAAAAAAAAAACATTAAAATTAAACTTTTGTGTTGGATGGGTGGACTTCATGATGCTTCTGTGTATTAAGCAACCATTATATTTTTAATTAAAAAAATAATGAACATTTAATTAATTATACGACTGAAAATATAGGAAAATTATTCTATATCAGAGTAACGTCAGCACTATCATATTTATTTCAAAATTTATTTAATATTTTAACGGGGTTCTGTTGGCAGCTTTGTTGAAAATGCATTGCACGACAAAAAAAATGACTTCCTGCTAACGAAGCAATAAGATATTTTTATACGGCAATTTATATGAAAGAGAAAGAGAGAAAAAAAGCCACTGACGTTTAGAAACAAAGAAACTTTAATATTTTACCATTACTGTCAATTCTGACATAAGTCTTCACTAAGATTGCTAGGCTAGGTTTTCCTCATTACTTTAAACTAGTCACTTTGGACGACCAGACGATTCGCCGGGGATATTGGTTACATTTAATTTCAACTAACCCGTTTAGATATAACTTCATGTTTAGCATTCTGCCAAATTGCCAGATTTCAAAACAGTGTTATTTAAATTGTTTTACATATATTTACCTATAATGTACATGAGCCTTTCTAATGGAGATCAGTCCCATAACATTATAGAGCTATCAAAAAAGCAAATGTGCGGTTCATCTATCTTCTAAATATCGTATAAGTCAGCTTTTTTTTTTCCCCCTCATCGTCTTGTAATCTATACAGATATTAAACAGATCCCTTCTTAAGTCTTCAACAATGGAAGAAATCCCGCGATTCAAAATTTGAAAAAACTCTGAAAGTGGTTTGAATAGCAAGGTAATAATATAACCTATGAATGGAAATTAGGCAAAAAGATGTTATTTATATTTGCACAATAATATTTCCGAATTATTATTATTTTGCACAATAATATATACCGCAGAAAACCGCCACAATTCAGATTTCCATAAAGACGTCGACAGGTATTTTTAAAATTTATTTTACGGATTCATTATTCGTTATCGAGCAGTTTGGACTTCTTGTATCGGACATCCACCGAAGGATATCAGCAGTGTTATATTAGATGTAATTTAAAATAATAAACAGATCATTTTATGACATACTGGAATTTACCACTTAATTTAAATCTTACTTCTTTTAATGCTTTTTTCTAGTGGATTTCTATTGACAACAGGAAAGCACTGAAATTAACCCTCTGACTGTGTAATTTTTTAAAATCACTATTTTAGATCACTATTTCGTTTGCAAATAAGTCAAATATTTTCCAAACAAAGTGAACTCATACTATATGTTACACGATAATAATATTATATAATCAAATTCTGTAATCGTAAAATTAAACACACTAAACTGTAAAAAATGTGGGATGCAACAAAAAATGGACTGATTGCCAAACCGAGGAAATCGCAGGATAAGCAGCTGGAGGGTTAAACACAGAGACACACAAATTTATCTATTCTCATAAACAATAGTTTTACCTTTTTCGGTGCCGCTAATTGATGACGGAGTATCGAAAAATTGTTTATTTTGACAATTTTTCGATTTTGATTTATTTGTTGATTTTGACAGTTACCACCCTCCTTATCGTAGTTCTGTGACTTCTACAATCAGTTCTTCTACAATTCTTCTTCACAATGCTTCTATTTCTGTCGATTACTCTTTTCTTCGATGTTTTCTGTTGATGTGATACAAAACTTGAATTCTTCCAAGTACTTTTTGGCTTATAGATATCAGAATAGAAACCATTAATTTCTCTGTTCATACCATTCATATTTTTAAAACAATCATATTTATTTCGGTTGTTCCCTGTTGGAAAAAATGGATGTCTTTTACAAATTAAGCTGTCAGTTTTATAGGTAATGTTCAGAACTGGCTTTTCCGAAAAGCTGAATGCTTTGGAGACACGCGGAGCTCTGGATTGTTCTTCATAACGAAAATTCAGAGGCTTATTTTTAGTAATTAATATCTTTGATTTAAGATCATTAGGGCATTGTAAAATGTCACACTAGGAAAAGTGATTTTTTGCAGAACGGCAAATACACTGTCTTTTGCTGTTACATTTTTCTGACCCTTCTGTTTTCATAAAAGGTGAATCCACAAGTGGTCGCCGAAATATTCTTTCTGGATATTCTTGCTGATTTCGGATTTGCATCTCATCATACGAGATATTCTCAGATGTGTTCATAAATGGTAACATAATTACATATATTCCGTAAATGTTATCCTTTTGTGCGAAAGAATGGGGATAATAGCCAGAACCTCTTAGATTGTACATCTGAAAAATAAACAAAAATTGTTACTACTCCAGCGACACATGGTGAGAGATTTAACACAGTAAACAAATTTCTTAATTTTCAATACAGGTCCTTTACTAAGTGAAGATGTAAGAGAAATTGTTAGAATTTCCTAAATATGCAAAAATATGTAAATAAATAAAGTAAAAGTTAATTGTCGATAAAATAGTTATATATTAATTTTTTTAATAACTGACGAAGACAAGAGTGTACAGTTTATGCCTTGCTAATTTGCATGTAGTTTCATCAAAGTTTTGATCCATCTGTAACCATAGCAGCGATAAACTATTCGTTTCTACGCCACAAAGCTTCGATTATACGTAGTTAACTCGCTCGTTTCAAGATTACTTCCAAAGTGCGACATCGATATCATGACTTTAGAATTATTCACAACTGATGACCTGAAAAAAGATAAATTACCTGACGCTAATTTAAACGAAGATGAAGAAAAATTAAGTCATTGCATATGCTTTTAAAGACGTGATGAAATCCCTTAATCTAAATTATTTGTTCAAAATTTATTTTCTGTGTCAAAATACAAGTGAAGATAACCTTCAACGAACTTGTGATTCGATAAATTATTGTCTGTATCTGCCTGTCGATTTGTACTTTCACAAAAATTTAAATGCGATAACTCAGAAGCGCAATAATTTTCATGCATGCAAATGTGCAGACAGACAGACGGTCAACCCCTTTACGAATTTGGTTCCCAAGTTGATGCGGATCTGCTTTCAAATGGTTAAATCTATGTGATAAATTTTATCCAACTAGCTGCTTTCGTTAATAGCAGTGAAAAGTGTATTTTTTGAAGTTTAAAGTGATACAAAATTGATTATCGTAAGAAAATATTCTCGGAAATTATTAAGGAAAAATGTTTGATTTTCATTAATTTTTATTAGAAATGGAATTAAAATTGCTAAAAATTTCTTTTTCAATGAAATTATTATGAACCAAATTTGTGAGTTCCAGTTCCAATGGTCTACACTATAGAGCACTCTAAAAGATTTTTGTATTCATATTACAATATAGTGTTACAAACCTGTAATGTTGCTTCCCAGCACGAATAGTTTCATCGTAAGAAAGACCGTTTTATGATCAGCCCTGTGGGGGCCGATCGGATGCCGCGTCAGTAATCTCAGAGCTATGGACAAACTTGGCGATTTTGGCGACAGATTAGATATTGCTGGAAACTTCGAGAATTTTAGTGATCCATTCAATAAGAACTAAGATACGCCTGATTGGCCCAGAAGATTCTCGGCCAGCCTCCCGGGAACTATAAAATGTCGGCACTCTCAAGCTGCAATGAATCGGAGTCGTAGCACGACCCCCGATAGATAGAGGATAACGAAGCAACGGCGGAATAGCCCGGAGAAGTTCCAGCGTAGTGTGGAGCCTAAGCTGTTGTTGAACTGAGCTGTGTGCCGAGTCCTGGTGTTTATTGTGGAAACAGATCGGGTCCTGTGAAGAGTAGCCAGTTGTGTAGAAGTAGGTTCGGCAGCTGGATACAGCTAAAGTGAGGAGACAGAGGAGAATTGCAGCCATTTGGAGAGACCATAGAGTGAAGCTACTGAATTCTATCTGGTCTCTTTGTGTGCTGTGGCTGTTATTGCTACCGATTACAAATTGTGGGCTACTTTTGTTGTAGTGTGCTGCTACGTTACCTGTCTTCGTCTCGGCTGTATATATTTGTCGTCTCTTTGTCTTCGTCTCTTTGTATGTAATTTATCGTCTTCCTGTGCCTACTGAAGGACTTCGTTGTTTCTTACTAAAGGACTGTTTATTTCTGCATCCACCAACAAATCAAAAAGAACACAGACGGAAGAGTAAATTCGTAACAATAGAAATTCTATCTAGGATTGATAGGTTATGTTAAAGGAAACAACATTACTACAGCATGATTATTACACTAATTCTAAGTCTGTGATGCATATTATTTAAAGTATTCCTGTTCATATTAAGCCTTCAAGGGGCCGTTAAATAATTCAAATCTGGGTTCCTTATTTCACTAAAACTTTCAAAATCCAATATTTACCTCCTCGTTTACGAAGTTTAGAGGAAGCATTCTAATTGTCAAAAAATTCAAACTCGAGATTTTAACTTGTTTTAAGCCGCTCTCATTTCGAAAAAATATTTGTTTGGATTTATATTTGTCTGTCTGTCCGTCTGCTTGTGAGAAAGATGACGAAGATAAAAAGCTTTGAGCTAAAGGGATGAAATTTGATATACAGTTTTTAGACCAAATTTGTAGACTTCTTAAACTTTTAGTGAAATCCATTCAGAGGATGTCTGTGTATAACGCTGTCCGAATATAAGTTAACACGATAACTTCAAATGAGAGAAAGCTAGATGGATAAAACATGCCACATAGATTTGACATCTGAAGTCTAGATACCTATCAAAGTAGGATCGAAATCCGTCAAAGGGCTGACTTTCTGTTCGTCTGCACTTTTATAAGCATGTATATGTGATATCTAAAAAACGCAATGACTTGAATATATAGATTTTGATAAAGATTTTATGACTATAATTGTAGTTTTGTATCCAATTTTAGTTTAGTCGGTTGAATAAAGAAGCGCCTAGATTCTATTTTCGGGTATATTAACCGCATGACAGGATAAGATTCCACGACATATTCTGTAGTAAATTCATGCTAAAGAACAATGCACTTTACTCAAGGCCTACAATTTTATGCGAGAGAAGGGAGATAACATCTTTATCAGAGAGTATGAGAGAAAGTTTTGGGGAGACAACTCCCATTGGTTTTTATTAATTTGAATTTAATCTTTACATAAGTTAATCTTTAAGCAGGAATTGAAGCAATGAAGCGCTTATTGTCGATTACTTTCTAAAAAAATAAATTGGTTTCACTATATCGTGTATGAAAAAAATCAGGACTAAAATTTAAACAAAATAGTAAAAATGAAGAAAGACCACAAATTTTTTCTTAAAACAATCTAAGTAATATTTAATAATAGTGTTGGACATTTTTTTTAAGTTACAAAACATCACATTTTTAAAACTTTTTATAATATAATATAAAATTTACAAATTGTAATTAGGAATATTATTAAAATATTTCAAAATTAATTTTAAAAAATACCTCATTTTAATTAGAATAAGTTCAATTGCACAACCTTTACAATAAAATGAAAAGAAAACATTAAATAATTTTGAAAATGCTACAAAAGAGATCTAGATGGTTAGGGCCTCATAAAGATATTGGGTCCCCAAGCAGTTGCCTATTTTGCCTATTTAATAATCTGATCCTGATAGTATGCACGAATGAAATTAAGAATGCGCTGTGAGTTCCAAGAAACTGTATCATCGAAGAAAGACGTAATATGTTTTTATCTAAATCTTGACGTAACAAAATTTCCAAGAGAAAAACATTTCTTATCTGAAATCCGTTTATAATCGGACAAAAGTACGTATTTAATCACATATTTTTGTAATTTTCGACCGGAAAGTGATATTCTAAAAATAAAATTCACAATTTCAGCTTCGGAAGTTATTTTGATCTAAAGATAGAAAATAGTTGGCGCTATTAGTATAGAACGAAATTATTATCTTTAATAATAGGAGAAATGAAAATAAATATATTTTTACAAAAACAAATATGCCATAGAAACTGCAATAACTGAGAAATTTTACAGGAGAATGCGGAAATAATAATAGGACAAGTCATCTAGTCATCTATGAATGATTAAAATATTAGAAAAAATATATTCAATAAAAATATTCGAAAAATTATGCAAATTTAGTAAGAGATTAAAAAAATATGAATTTAAAAGAAGATTAAGGGAAGAGAATATGTAGACAGACTAAAGGGGAAAAAATTAAAGTTGTGCATCATTAAAATTCTGACTACTAATATAAATTACAATTAATTATCACAGATTTACAACTGCATCAAATAAAGAAGAAGTATTCAGATAAAAATGGCTTGTTATACCAAAGTAGTATAAAAAAATTAGTATAAAATTAGTATTTAAAAATAAAAAACAACAACGTTATCTTTTATACAAGTAGTATAAAAAAATTAGTATAAAAAAAGTAACTTTCAAAAATAAAAAAAAACCTTATGTTAGCTTTACTTATATTGAAAGAATGCGTCTGTATCACAAAACTTTTATCAAAAATATGGCACGTTAAAATATGTAGTTATAAATTAGTTTTTCGATTATAAATTAGTTTTTAGATTATTCCAATGTATGTCATCCTCGAATTATGGCCGCATTCCGTACTAAGTCACAGATTGTTTGTAGGATTTTTTTTTCCAACACTAACTTTACACAAATGAGTAAAAAAAATCATTCTAAATGGGTATATTACTACACACAATGTGAAATATTTTTACCAATAATAAGGATGAATGTGTATATGTTGCTATGTGTAAGCCAGCGCTCAGTAGGCTAGACCATTTGATTTACAGAAACTAAATTTGACACATAATATATGCTTTGAAGAATAAAAATATGCACTTAGGAGCGATTTTTTATAAAATGTTATTAATAAAAAATCGCTTGATTTTTAATTAATTATAATTAGAATTTTAACTAAATAAAAATTAAGCGAAATTTTGGCTAAATTCCGCAACATTTCTGAGAATATTATTGCACAAGAAATGATTTTTACATTGCTTCAAAAACTTTAAAGATTGTCTTTTTAATTATAGCAATTTAATAGTCGTACTTGTTTTTTCTGAAAGTTATCAATTTTTTAAAAGCATTTTTTGTATAATTTTCTACAACAGATTACATTTTTTTTGCCTGAAATTCAAGAAGTTCATATTGTTTCGTCGAAGATTTTATTATGTTGTTTTCTTTCGTTGTTTAAAGCTAAAGAAGGAGTATTCTGTTTTATACTGTATAGTTTACACGACGAATAAATAAGCCGTGATGGCCTATTGATAAGATTTCGGCTTCGAAACCGGAGGGTTTCAGATTCGAGACCAGATTCCATCGAAGAACCGTCGTGTTAGCGGGTGCAGTGCAAGTTAAATCCATTGGGGCCAAACGTCCTCTCGCTAGTGTGGTATGATGTGGAAGTTTGGAGTTGGGGTACCATCGTCATCATCTGACCCGCGGTACAAAATTACGAGGTCCATTCCAAATAGCCCTAGTGTTGCTTTGAAACGGGACCTTAATAACTAAAAAAATCACGAATAAAAATGTAAAGTTGCAACACTGCGAAAATTCGAAGATAGATGAGCCGTACATTTACATTTTTTAATAATGCTATGACGACATGATTATGGTCTCTGCTAGAAAGATTAATGTACTTAAAAAAAAAAAACAGAACTTGTGAAAGAGAAAATAAAATGGTTTTAATGCCTGAAAATTTGGTGGAAGATGGACATAAAGTTGTATCTAAATCATTTAATTGCATTAAATGTAACCTCTCTGATTCTGATTGTTGACAGAACATATACATAGTGGAATACACGTTGTATTTTTTTACATTATCAAAAATAATTATGCGAAATTCAAAAACAAACAAACAAACAAAATAAATGCGATCAAACAAAAAAAAAATGAACTCTATCCTTTATTTAACCTCAGAGTCACCTAGGAGCTCCTCAGATTTGGGGATGAAAATCTTCCAGTTTTGTGGTTGGCTCTCGCCACCCTGGTGAGTATAGAAACTGTAAGTGGCTGCCCTATAACAGGATGTACCACCTACCGGAAGGGTTATACCATGGCTTGTGATGGTCATTATGATTCAACTATAATCTCGCTTATATGGTTGCTGCGTTCTGATTATTCAATTGTTCAGAAATAATTAGCGCGGAAAGAAGTAACCACTTTTGATTATTCTCAGTCCCAAATCGGAACTTTTAAAGAATGTCGATATGCTCATCAACAAATCTCCTATGCATCCCCCTAATGGGCGACCACTGCAAAAAAATCATGTAACAACGATGACAAGGCCTCAAAATGTAACGATAAGGATTATTAGTAGCATACCGCAGCTTGTTCAGAATAATGACATTAGAAAATTCATTAAACTCTCCTTCATAAATGAACTTAACAAGATGTTGTCCACCAGGTTCTTAGATAAACTCGACAAAAGTGGCAACATCACAATAAAAGAAATCGAAATTTAAGATGCCAAACTAAATAAGAAACCTTCTGAAAATCTCGCCATCTTATAAATGATAAGAATTCACTAATAGCTTTACTACACAAACTTGATTTTGTACCGAATTTTACCGATAATTTTCTTGTAAAAAATCCATTCTCTTCTTTCGTTTTTTTTCCGATTTTATAAATTAACTTTAACAATTACTAAGTACATTAAAATATTATGCACAACTGTTAGCTAAGTAATATATTGAGAAGCGTTTTCTTCATTCAGGTACAATACCGAATGTTAAGAACTTTGAGTTTTAGAACTCCGTCGTCAATAATTATATGAACATACATTTCATATTTAAGTTTAATGTACAATTTTTATTTCTCATTTAAATGAAAATTATAAATCTCACTTGCGACATATCAATCAGAATAGAACGCGGTTTGAGTCGAGTTGGAATTGAACTTTTATTTCGAAATAGCTGCCTTTGAAGACCATCTAGTTCGTCCGAATATTGATTTATTTAACTTTAATTGTATCTCTTGTGCATAACTTGATGCTTATAATTCCGTCAAATAAGTAAACATTAAACTGGAGTAGATATTAAACAGTTATGTTAATAATTTACAAATCTTCTATCTACAGAGTAAATGAGAGTACTAACGAAGTCAAGTACCGTGAAATCATAGCGCACTTAAAAAATTTAACTCTCCGAGTAATCTACTTCCTAATTGTATGTTGTCTTTCCCATCATTGTACCTTTACTTTCTTATTCCTCGTGTAACTCATGCAAATAATAAACAAAACTTTATTTTTCAGTTTTCAACAAAGGAGATCACAAATTGACAAATCCGACCCGCCCGAAGGCACACGGATAAAACTGAATAACCGGACCACAACAACAGCAACACTGACGGAACTCTCGTTGAGTCCTAAGATGTCCACGATACCCTTGGGAAGTACGTCCCGTCATCGATGGGAAGTAGCCAATCCCCACCTTTTTCTGTATCCACCAGGATGGCGAGAACCAACCAACATATTGGAAGCTTCATATCCTCGTTTTTGACATGCCCCCCCCCCCCCCCCCAGTGGGAGTTTCAACAAAAGTAAAAAAAAAATCATGGAATTAAATGGTTGAAAGAAAAATGAAAATGGTTTGAATTTCCTTACAACAATGAAATATATTGTTGAAAATTATGAAAAAAAAAGTTTTAAAAATTATCAAAATTGAGTAAGAAAACAGCACGGTAACTGAATTAGTGCGGTAATTAAATTATTTCATGAATTTCAAAATTGGTGTACAAAATAATATTTTTGGAAGTTATTACGGCAAAATAACAAAATCTTATTCAATTTTTAATTAACCTATACATTTTTAAATATCTTCGATGTACAAATTCTTACCCACCAATTATATAATTGCCAAATTAGGCAATTATTAGATCAAACGCTCTCGCCTTTATGACGCCAATACATATAAACAAAAAGACCCCCCCCCCCCTCACACACACACACAGTTTCCTTTATTATTAGAAAAGAAGCAAATTCATCCAAAAAGAATCTTTTATCCTTTCAGACTCATAAATTTGTCACTCCGTTAACAAATAAAAACTGATAATTTTACTTCCGCTTTGGCTTTAGTTGAATAAGGATGGCATCACCAAGGATTGGTTAAACGTTTTGTTTCAAATTTAAGTAAACGACTGTTTTTGTGAAAAAGTGACAATAAAAAGTTGACAGCAAGCCTCACATTGTTTTCTTCGTCATCCTTACTAAAAACCACTGAGCTCAAGTGTTATCTTTTTGACAAGGTATCTATATCATCCGGACTTTCTACAGACTTATCTTGGATTTTGTTTTGCACTTTTCGTAAAGAAGAAAAAATCTCCTTTTAGATTAAACGAAGAAATCCATATAAATTTTGTTACATAATGTTAAACAGCCTTGAAGATGCTAAATGCTATTCGCTTTTGGGCGATCAATTGTTTTGTCAGGAATACTGATTATATTTAAATTCAATTAAATTTTTCATACATTATTTAACCTTTATGAACCCTCAACAAGTATTAAAATGGAGCATATACTAAAGCTGTGTTATTTAATAGTTTAAAAATATTTTGTTTATTGAGAAAATGAAAGTTTCTATTCTACACTGGCTATTTTTATTTCTGTTGACTACATTTAATTTCAGTTAAATCGCTTAGATATAACTTCATGTCCATGATTCCGCCAAATTGTCAGGTATTAAAACCGTGTTATTAATTGTCTTATGCAAGTTCTGGCCATTGAGTACATGAAACTTTCAAATGGAGATTAGTCTCATGATAACACAGCATTATCAAAAACGTAAATGTCCTGGTCACCTATCTTCGAATTTTCGCGATATTGTAACTTCACTTCAACTTTGTAAGCTTTTCGCGATTGTATTGTAAATTTTCGCAGTTACTGTAACTTCACGCGGTATTGTAATGTTTTTATTCTTGCGTTTTGTAAACCACACAGATCTTTCTTCTTTAGCTTTCAACAATTAAGCTATTAATTATTTTAAGAAATGATGAAAATGGTATGATTTTCTGGGAAAATATGTATTCTGTTGTTAACAATTTGGCAACAAATATATTTTTAAGAAATTATCAAAATTCAGAAAAAAAAAGTGCGCGAAAATTAAATTAGTATCAATAAAAAAATTAATTTTTTTGAATTTTAAGATGACGAACAAATTATTTTTTGCTGTACTATTTTCGGAAGTTATGGTGACAAAATATCAACATTTCCCTTAATTTTTAATTTATTAAAATTCCAAATAAACTTTTTTTAAAAATCCTTTGGGAACGCACATTCCCGCGCTTTAAATTAGATATGTGCCAAGTTAGGTGGTTCAAACGGTTTGGCTTGACGAGCGTTAATACACACATTCATTTTTTTTTTACTTTATTGTATACATAGTATAAAGAAAGCATTGTAATCGTCAAAAAATTCGAACTCGAGATTTTGATACATCTCCACGTTTCAGAAGACCCTGAGTTCGAAAAACACATTTTTGTAAAATGTCCGTCTGTCTATCTGTGACAAAGACAGCTTAAAAATGCTTTGTGGTAGATTGATTAAATTTGGTATGCGGTCTTTACACGGAAATTTTAGATTTCGAATTTTGAGTCAAACCCGTTCGAATATAAGTTAAGCTGTTCGAATATAATTTAACACTATAATTACAAAATGAAGGGAAGCTAGATTGATAAAATTCTGTACACAAACATCTATAATATAGATATCTGTCAGATTACGATTCAAATCCAACAAAGAATTGACCTTGGTCTGTACTTTCAGAAATATGCAAACACGATAACTCAAAAATGCAATGACTTAAGTATATCAAATTTAGTATGGGATTTATGTAAACTATAAATGTAGTATGTAAAAATTACATAAACTATAAATGTAGTAAGTAAAAATTTATGTAAACTATAAATGTAGTTTTGAGTTAAATTTTTGATTCAATCGGTTGGAAAAAACGCGGCTAAAACAAAATTTGATTTTTAAATACTATTAATCGCAAAGAATGACACAATAATACATGAAAAATACTTAATTCTCGCCGAAGGTTCATATTTCGTCGCTATTGTACGCCCATTCCATGGGAGACATTTTCTGGGACAACACCTTTAAAAGAGAGTGAGAGCATTTTGGACAGACCACTCCCGCTTGTTCAAATAGGAAAATCCACATTTGGAGAGGACAATTCAACTTACAGAAGAATATAAGATTTTTAAATAAAGTTTTAGAGTAAAGTGTGTAGATTTTTTTTTATCTTTATCTTTCTATTCCGTGAATTTTTCTAGCATTTTCCAGATATCACAAAATAAAAAGTTCTACCCTTAAGAACTTTTATTTCATTTGAGATCATTCTAATCTAGATTTTTCAAATTTTTCAAAAAATGTTCTAAGGCAATGCTTTTTGAAGTTGAAAGCCACCTCAGATGATAAGAAGCCCTATAAGAAGCCAAAGATCAGATAATTTTAATTCCCTTTAATTATTTGGGCGAAACTGCCTTTTCGGCAACTGTAAGTGTTGCGAGGAAATCAGTGTGGAAAGAGGATATCTACAGCAGTTTTAGTAAAGGTGTAATGATCAACAAGCTCATCCAATCCAATGTTAACATGTGTACATAACTTTGCAGATAGGTGGCTGAAAAGAAGAAATTTTTAAAATTTTAACTTCGATTTATTTCAGCACGAAAGCTATAATTTGTGCAAGAGAGAAACGAGGTTAAATTGATGCCTGTTTAAATCGCGATACAAGAGCAGAGGAGACTGAAATTTTTTCTTTCAGTGATTTTACTGAGATTCTGATAGGGATTTCTTTGCCACATGTCGGCTTAGGTAAGGGAATCTTAAATACCTCTTTATAAAGATGTGCAGGTGGTAAGAATTTTTATCCCTTTGTTTCTGGCGTGGGAACGACAAAATCAGTAACTTTGTTAAGTGTGTGTTTGAAGTAATTAAAAAAAAAGTAGGAATTGGATCATTAAATAAAAGAACATTTAAGAATGAAGTTAACATGAACTAAATTAAGATAAAAGTTAGAAAATTGATTAAGATTTAAATTAAGTATTATCATTACCCCCTCTCATATAAATATATATATAGGGGATCTAATCATTCAGTGATATAATATCTAACGTTAAATATGCTTAATTGTATTGACTGTAATTAGAGTTGCTATACGCCCGTATATTCGAGATTGTCACTGTTTTTCATTATTCAATCTCGTATTATCATTTGTCCCATTCTTTCGCCTTGTTTCTCCCCTAATTCTGCATTAAGCAAAGAAATTTACAATACTTAAATTCTATTCGACTAATTCAAATATATATAAAAGATTATTTAGATAAAAATACCAATCAAAATTGTGAAGCAATTGTAAAATTGAATATAGAATAAAAATAGCTAAAGTGTTTTATAAATATTAAGTACATTTTTTTAGAAATCGTGCCTAATAAAGTTGTACGAATACATATTTGCCATTTTAACGCAGAATACAAGTGTGGAAAGGATATTTTCAATAATATCAATTCAGCGTTCGGTCGTCAGTAGAGAATTTTGAAGCAATTTTGATTTGATAATACAAAAAATATTTTCGCCTAGTTTTATGAATATATGAAAGAAAAAATATATAATTAAGATTGTAAAAACTACTTTAAAATATGACTAAGCTAAAAAAATTAACATAGAATAGTATTTTTCACAATTTTAAATGTTCGTTTTATTAAAATATTTAAAAATGGATTTTTTATAAATGTAAGATAAACCAACACCAACCCACTTTCTTCATGTTTTATTTATTTAGCATTTAAACATCCGTATCAATGCTTGGCAATTACGGCAACACCTCCTATAATACAAAAATTATATTTTTTATTATTTCTAAAAAGACCAAGGATGCGGAGAATCGAAAAGGTGCGTATTTTTATCAGAAGCCTACCTACATAAAATGGCTCTCAAGAAATGCATAAAATGAGTAATCCCTCTTTTACTTTCCCTAATACGTAGTATAGAGGAATTATTATCATCTTCAAAAAATTCGAGTAAGAGATTTTGATGAATTTTTAAGTTTCAAAACTTCCTGAGGCGGCGACCTGGCCTATGGGTAATGCGTCTTCCCCGTGATCTGGGCGTCCCGGGTTCGAGTCCTGGTTCAAGCATGATTGTTCTTTACCCTATGTTATATCTGTGAGGTATGCGAAAGATTCTCCCTGTAAAAAGGGGCTGCGCTAGCAAGTGTGTGAATGTCATCTTCATATGGGCTAGAAGTCAGACTTTTACACTCGGGTGCTACCCTCAGAAGCTACCGCACTCCCTCCCCCCTTTCCGTGGTAATGCGGACACGAGATCACCATCAGAACTTCCTGAGTCCCAAAACCATACTTTTGGCCTTATGTCTGTCTGTCAACCAGTTTGCCTGTTTGAGAACACAATAACTCAATAACGCAAAAATTCGGTATATGAAATTATGACTAAATATATAGATTTTTATCAAATTTTAAATAAAACCTATTGGAAATTTGGCTGTTTGAGTATAAATGAGCATGATAACTACAAAACGCAAAAAGCTAGATGCATAAAAGTATAACGTTTGATACACAGGTTCCGCATCTAAAATGTAGATTCTTATCAAATTTTAAACTTAGTTCGTCAAATACTTCCTCGTCATTCTGTATTTCCGCATGCATGTAAACGCATAAACAAAATGACTTAAACCAATGAAGTTTGGTATGTATTTTATTGCATTTTATGTCAAATTTTCGTGTCAATTGGCCGACAAAAGACATTATCTCTCCTGCAAAATACACATTTGCAC
Source organism: Argiope aurantia (assembly GCA_026543865.1). Lineage (NCBI taxonomy): Eukaryota > Metazoa > Arthropoda > Arachnida > Araneae > Araneidae > Argiope > Argiope aurantia. The sequence continues at coordinate 472,286 of JAPMOR010062530.1, read as the reverse complement.
GAGAGATTTAGTGGAAATGCAAGATTAACGTTCAAGATCTATATTTCACAACTAATTGTTCGCCAAGGTGCAAGGAATCCACGGTCTTATCCAAGGTCCAAATTTCATGCGAAGGAAGGGGAATAAGACCATCATAGGGAAATATGCGAGAACATTTCGGGGGATCACTTTCGCTAGTTACAATCTGCATTTGCATATTTTTTCAGTGAAATATTATGATAGGGAATTTTAATATCGAAATTGTAATAAAGTTGAATATTAATATATTATCACAATAATCATCCGCTGGTGATATGTAACAAGAAGTCCAAAAAGCTCGATAAAGGATAACGACACTTTATTCCCCAAGGAAACATGAAACACGGATAGCAAAACACAGCCAAAATTGCACACAAAGATTTGCAGATATCAAAAACACACGAGCGAGCAGCTAAATGTTATTAAACAACCGCAACAGTATGATAAGAGTTCAGAATGCAGTAGAAAGCTTACTTTGCGATTAATACTCTAAATAGCGAATTCGCCAGACTTGTTCTTTTTAACTTCTCACGCATATACAGACTATTTTAATACTCTAATTTAATATTTTTTTAATACTCATCGAATACTCTAGAAGGATGTTTAAAACTTAGCTCAAATAAAGGTATTGCCATAATTCTTGTATTTTCTAGTTACTCCTTGTCTCCTAAGTCGGGTCATTGATCTCGCATCCATTCGGTGTATAATGAATATATTTGTAAACCTCTCCTCTTTACTAGAAGTCTAACTATGCAAGGAAGCAACATTACATATTAGCAACAATCTAAAGCATTTTCTATCACTAATAATATAAGTTGTGACAAACGAAAATTTTCGGCGATCAGCTGCTCCGCCCGAATTAGTTATAGTAATTGCACATGATCAACAAATTTTAATTTAGTTATTAAGTTCTTTATATTTTTGGTACATTGAAAGCATTAATTGCTATAACAACCGAACAATAAAATGGAAATTACTGTAATATTTTATCGCGTTTAACTTTTATAAAAGTAACCCACAAAATGACTATTAAAAAATAAGTCTAACATTATTTATAAATGGTCAAGCTTGAATTTAAGTTACAATAAATGGACAATACTAAGTTAATTATAACATATATGTTTAAGTTAATTATAATTCAAAATTGAATAATAAATTAACTATCGAAGTAGTTTTTACCTTGAAACAGAGCGAAATCACTACGCAATGAAATGTACAACTAAACATATTTAGAAAATTAAAAAAAAAAAGTGGTTGAAACTTCTAAGTCACTCATCAACCAACTAAATACATCGTACGCCAATTGTAATTCTGAAACAAGATATATATCATTGTTGATAATAAAGCACAGAAAAGAAAGGGTAACATTTATTCATTATCTAAAATTCAGTAATAAATATCTAATATCTAAAATCAGTAAAATATCCAAATCATAATTAATCGAACCATATCGCATAAATAAATGATATAATGAATAGATAGTAATGCTAGAAAAATTACAATGTTTCTTATGAGATGCATAATAAAATATATCCCTAACTTCAGAAATTATAAACATCTCTTGTACTGATGTACATTTATTTAATACACATAATATAATATATTTAACCCTGGTATAAAAATTTGTTCATTTTGTTTGAACAATCAAAAATTCGTTTAATTTGGAAAAACATTGTTTTCAAATAAAAATCAAATATTATTTAGATTTCAAAACGTTATTTTTATATATATATATTTGAGTGCAGATTAATCTGATTCAAATCTTTGTAGTTGGCCGACTAACTTACAGATAAATTACCCCAACAAATTCTGTATTTTAACATTTTGTTTAAAATTATTTTTAAGTCTAATTTTTTTTATACGCGAAAATCCGAAACAAAGCATCTTGAAGTTAATAAGAAACTAAATGTTTTTTTTATTTAATTTTGTCATAATGCTTATATAGATAGTAAATTAATAATAATAATAGAAAAAATTTGGGAGGAAAAAGGATGGGAGAAAACATTTTCTAAAGATCCCTACAGAGATTAATTTGTTCCTGCAAATACATTAAAGTATTGCTTTCTTTCCTAGGCTCTTTGAAAATAATAATTATGTGTTCTATATACTTCCCCACACTTCAATAAAGCCATTAAATTTTTAAGAATCTAAAGAATAATAGTTTTTTAAAAAAAAAAAATCCTTTCTAATTAATGCAACTGATTGATATACGTATTAAATTTTGAGTTCGGCGGTGTATCTATCCCTGTTACGCCACCGGCCAGATGACAACGACAAAGTCACAACGAATGACAAGTGCATTCAATTCGCTCTTTTTCAAAATTTTAAAGAGCTGGAAAATCGATCAAAGAAAAGAAAAAAAACGAATTCCGAATTTTCCGTTACTTTCACACCTGCAGGCCTAAAGTCCAGCGAACAAACGACAGTTTCTTTGACAAGCGCCTCACTATATTGTGGTACCCCCGAGGCACTCGTCCAAAAACACTTGAAAGTAAAGCTGGCCATGACAAGCTGTCCAACTATACAAAACATTTTTGCTAAAATCCATACTATCAGTATCTTGCGAGATATTTTTTTTTCACGAAAAAAATTTCACACTCTCTTTTTGATGAGAATCGTTAATAAAGAAGAATGTGGATGTATATTTTGGCGCTCTGTAGGTCAGATCATCTGATTTAGAACTACCAAATTTAGCCCATTTATTTTGGAGAGTAAAAATATGCATTTCGGAGAATTATTTTTAAAATTTTAATTACAATTGTAATTTATTAAAAAATTAAGCAATATTTTAACATTGTTTCAATGTATATTATAACATTGTTCAACAAAATTGATTTTTACATCATTTTAAAATTTTAAAAACTGTTTTTTTAATGATATTTTTCCACTATACAATTTTTCTAGTTTCAATTAATTTTTTTTTTAAATATTTAAAGGGCATTTTGCAACAATATAGTTCATTGTTGAAGTGAAACTTAAATAGTTTTCATTGTCGCTACTTATATTTCGTCCTGGCTTTTTTGCCCCAATGTTTGATGATCAAGATATAAAGATTCCACTTATTTTTCATGTTAAGTAGGTTTCCGCTTAGGGTACGCTTTTGACAAAATTTTTGAAACTTAGTTTTTCTTATAATTGTGGTTTAATTTCAGAATCAAGCAAAGGTGAAAAAGTTTTGGTGTTAGGTTTCTAAAATAGTATAAATTATATGTCTATCAAAATTTGAAATTAAAAATATTTTACAGAGGTAAATAATAAGATAAAATTACAAAAAATATTTAATTAATATCTTTGGCAAATATTAATCTTGGCGAATCAACTGGTGTCCGTAGGCTGCTAGTATATAATATTTTACGATTTGCGCAGCACCTTGACTCTCACTTTTACAGGTTTTTTACCTTTTATCATAACAGCAACCTTTTTTCATAACAGTAACCAATTGCACAAATTCTTTAATTCCGGATTTGAAAGTAGGAATTCCCTCTATATTTAAATTATTATCACATTTAGACTAGTAATAGATTTAATTTCGTATAGAGAGAGTCCGACGGGGGAGGGGGGACTTAGTAATTGAGGATGAGAAGCTTTCAGGGTTCTATGGCATTTGCGCTGTATAAATTTCTCTCTTTCCGCTCAAGTGTCAAGAAAGACATTATAAACTTTATCTTTGCATGTAAGATTTGGCGATTTTACAATGTACGCCAAATGATAATCAACTCGCTATGAATGAGAAAGATACTCCTTGTCTCTGATAACAAAACGAAACTTCCTTGAGAAAAATGCTGATGATCCTTACCACGTTTCAAACAAGTGTTGAATATAATAAATACAAAGTGTGAGAAATTTGCTTTAAAAATGTATTTATTAAAAGAAATACGTTTATAATTTTCCCACACGGAAGATATTTATAAAAATTATAATTCTGATGTGCATAATACAAATTTAATCTAATAAAATGAATTATAATTTTTAGTTTTATGAACATTTAATCTTTATATCTCTTACGGTTTAACTTTATTTAACAAAATGAAAATAAAAATACTTAGAAAGGGCTTTAAATTCAAATTTAAATGGGTATCAATAATGTTTAGTTCTTTCTATATGTATGTACGCTTTCATGTATATACATTCCACAAACTGATACTTGAAATGAGCTAATGTATTTTTTTACGTTAAAGCTGTTCAAATAAGGTGTTTTTTTTTCAATAAAAAAGATAAGCTTTTTGGCTGGCTAAAATAAATGATAGGAATCATATTAATAATTTTAAAAACAGCTGCTGGTTAATTCTCAGGAGAAAAAAAAAACATTTTCAATAAGAAAATGTTGATAATTACTGAAATTCCTTCAAATCTGAAATATATTACTTCATTTTCTAGCTTATTTTACTGTCACATTTAACTATACATAATCCAATGTACCGCAAACGCCATTTAAATGCAACATCTAAACGTGCTACATTAAAACGCTTGATTCTCAAAAACAGTATCATGAGCTTAAATTTTATTCGCAAGTAATGTAGTAGCAAATTTCTGCCTATTTTCTTAAAAGCTAATTATTACTAATTTTCAATTTGTCTTAAATCTCTACACGAAAGAAAGCTAAGAATAAAATATATTACTTTATATTTAATTCGTTCTTTTGTTTTTTTCGCCCCTGAATTTCTTGCCAAAAGTATAGATTTATATAGATTGGACCTTTATCGTAATCAAAATTGAAATTACAATGTAAATATTTAAATATCAGGTCTTAAGATAAAAACTAATTTCACAACCATGTAAGCATGGTTTCTAAAGTCACTTTTTTTTAAAGCATTAAGGGGACTTAGCACTTAGGAACTTAGCACTTAGGAACAATTTTTTTTTTTAATATTGCATCTAAACATACTTTGAATTACAAAATTTCATTAAATAAGATAGTCAATTGTACAAAAATTGCAAAGATTAATTTTTTTATATCCATCATAATTTCAAGAGTGAATTAGTATATATTTATTCTTATTTTCATCTATGCAAAATTTCACATTTCTATCTAGAACATTTGTAGGGATATTCTTAGTCTTAAATTTCGAAGGACTGGCCACAAATGTAGAAGAAAGCGTTCATTTCGGAATGCAATTAGTACATCATGAAATCATTATGGCTTTAAAAAAATTTGATAATAATAACGTTGTTCATTTTCACTCTTCGGCAGTTGCACTATTGTCTTTATAAAGAATGGAAGAGAAACTTGGGGAACTGAACATTTAAACCATCTCAGAGACTTACTGGAATACTCAGCAAGAAAAGCATTGTTTTTGTTGCAATGCAAAATCAAAACTTTTTTTTTTCTGAAAAATGTTATTTGGAGAGACGAATGTTGCTTTCATCTAGATAGAAACATGAATCTGAAAAAATTTTACGTTTGGAAATGTGAAGACAATTCTTCGTGCAAGAAATTCATCATCACTCGCAGTTTTCTGTTCACATGTTACAACTGCCGTTTTTAGAAGTCCTTGAGTTGGTCTCATTTTCTACAAAAGTATATTGTATGGTAACGATAGATTCAATTAATTTTTATTGATTATATCTGAACTAAGAAACGAATTAACTTTATGGATATTTGATAAATTTTTGCTGATTAACTCAAAAAGCCAGTCCTCATGTCACATGAACTCAATCACATATGCCCAAGCATTATTAAGTTAATGTAATTCTACATAGGTATTGAAGGTATTAATTTGTAACCAATTTTTATGCACTTTAATTAATAGAATATCATTCTATTTTTTTAAAAAAATGTAATGAAAGTTAATAAATGTTATATGTTTTATCAAAGGAAAGATAGAATTTCAACCGCTTGAAATTAAGCATGTTATATCCTTTGAGAGTAAATTTTATTGACCACAGTTTAGTACATATTATAGTACAATTTTATTCAAATACTTTAAAGATAAGGTTAGGTTATTCTTTTTTTGGGGAGGGGAGATCCTCCAAAAAAGGCTTAAATTGGAATTAAAATTATTTCCTGAATTTGAAGAGGTCTATCGTAGCTCTCAGAAAGCAGTTATAAACATTATCATTAATTGAAATTGGAAAAGACTAAAGCAAAAAGATAATAATTAATATAAAAAGCCACCAATCAATAGAAAAATTAAGGCTGTATTATTTTATATCTTGAGGAACAAACGAATAAAAAAGGAAATGATATCGTTCATAAAATATCAAACTTGAGTTCAGATTTTATATGCTGATATGAGCTTGAAAATCAAAACCTATTTTCCATTATTGAGCTTAAAAAAATTAGTGATGTAATTTGTGGAATCATTTTCTTTAATTGATCCGATGAAACAATTTTAATAGGCTATATTTTTTTCTACATTAAAGCATATTTCTCAGAGTGTTTATTACATTTTTAAAAGTAAATAAACTACAAAATATTTACTGATTTTCTTTTATTGAAATTACTTTTCTATCAGATTTCATTAAAAACTATTTTGGTGATTCAAATATGACAAACTTCCCTTATTTCTACTATTTTGAAAATACTCCTATTAAAGTAAGCAATATCAAACTAATTTTTTTTTCTTAACCAATAAATATAATTACGAAGGAAACAAAATCTATAAAATGATGTGGAACGCACTAATCATTCTATTTACTGGCCAATTACATTAGATTTTTTGTTGTTGTTAATTGATATAGTTGTATCACCAAAGCCTGAATTTGAAGTCAAAATTTATGTCTTTGAAAATTTTAGAGGTCTTTTATACTGGCGAACTGCTGCTCACCAAAGGCGGCTAGTTTCTTAATAAAGATATTGCTAAGTGAACTATTGTAATATATACATATACATACATTTTTTTCCCCTTTTATGAGTATAGATAATAGCGATCTTCATGAAAATTCATTCAGATATATGAGATTGTTTAAATATTAGTAAATAAAACAGCTATAAATTCTCTTATATCTTACTTCTTTTTAAATGCATTTAATTCCGCTATTTATTTTTCTGATAAAAACAGTCTTACTTTTCTATTAATAATAGAATTAATTATAATTTATTACAAGATATATGAATAAGATAAATATATGTACAAGATCTCATAAATTCAAGATGAAATAAAATTTTTACAAAAATTATCACCAATTAGCCCGACCGGAAATGCAGCTATGCAAAACTAAACCCTCAAAACTAAACGTCACCCCTCTAGATGCGCGCCAAGTTTTCTTGCCAAAGGTCCGAATCCCAGTAAACCTACAATGCAACAGGGGTAGGGAATAATTTATGGAGCGCAAATGTTCCATTCCCGAGCGGACAGTGTCTACAACGGACACGTGAGAGGAGCTGGGTGGGCAGAGCGGACATTTTTGCACCTATTGTGCTGTTTCCCTAATCAGTCATATGTCATCTATTGTGTAGTTTCGAAATTTGCACCTGCTGTAGAGATAAGCCGATATTTTTGAGAGAGAAGGCATTTCTCCAAATATGCCCATTAAAGTATGGAATGTGTATGAACAGCGTCATAGGACAAATAATTCTGTTGACGGGTGGAATTCCAAATTAAATGCAATCACTGGCAGAAACCAGCCTAATGCCCACTTATTAGTTAAAATACTAAAAGAAAAAACACAAAAAGTGTCTTTTAATTTGAAATCCAGAGAGTTAGGCGACCCTAGAATAAAAAGGAAAAAAGCATATGTAAAATTGGATGAAAGAATTGAAAACATCCTAAAAGAATTCGAAATATCAAACAATTTAGAAAAATGTCTAAAATCTTTAAGTTTTGTAATTAGGTTGGACTAAATTCTATGGTAAATGATATTTATGCCTTTATAATAAAAGTTAGTTATTATTTATTTACTTGTGTTTATTTTTCTTTTATTTACTTGTATCTGTTTTATATATTTTACTTCTAGTATTTATTTTTACTTACATTAATGAAACTAATTAATTTTATGGCAATTGCACCTGTTCTAATATTTATTTGACTCTAAAATACATTTTCCACAAAATCCCTGAAATTCGTTCATACCCTTCATTATACTGTTACTTACTATTAATTTTTAAATATTTCTCTGAAAGTTTTTATTTTTATTACATTTCGCTATGTTTAAAATGCATTCGCACTATAATATAATATAAATAATTAAATTTGATTGGCAAAAATGTATTGATCCTTGTAATTCGATAATCGAGTGCAAAAACAGAAAACTTCGGTAAAAGCAAAACATTATCCCACCTGAAAGAGATTTGCCACTTAAAATACTGTATTAAATTATATTTGTGATTTTTAAAAGCATTTATTTACTTCTTTATCTGCACCCTTTATCTGTTCTAAGATGAGGGAAAATGTGTCCGCTCTAACCCCGATGAGTTTCGGAGTGTCCGCTCTGACCACGAAATCTTATGTCCGCTATAGCCACACCACCACACAAAAAGGTGGAGGTCTGGCTCCTCCCATCGATGATAAGACGTACTTACTAAAGGAAGGGTTGTACCGTGGCCGGTGTTTGCCCTTAGGACTCAACCACAGTTCCTGCCAGTGTTGTTATTGCGGTGGTCCGGTCATTCAGATTTTCCCGTGTGCCTTTCGGCGGGTCGAAGTAGCCGTTTGTGGTTCATATATTTACTATTATACAAAAATATTAAATATAGAAATATAAAATGTTGATAGAAAATCATTTTTTTCTGAGAAATTATACATAACAATTTAGAATATGAATTAAATTTAAAGCAAGGCAAAGAATTTGGTATTTTAGTTTTCGCACTACCTGTGTGGTTTGCATTCGACTACATTTGATTTTCGAATAAGGCTTAAGTGCTTAACTTCCTTTTATTAAAGCTACAATGATATTATCATGTCTGTTTTTACTAATAATAAAGATGTGTGTGTGTGTTTTGACGTCCAGCAGACTAGACCGACTGACTCAGAATACTAAACTTGGCACTATTATACTTGTAATAAATATTTGCGCCAGTATAACTATAGTAATATATAGTAATAACTATAATAATAATCTATAGTAATCGTCGAAAAATTCGAACTTCAGATTTTGACGAAGCTCTAGTTTCAGATCTCATTGAGAACCGACAAACACATTTTGGACATTATGTCTGTTTGTCTAACAAAAATAACTCAAAAACGCTTTGAGCTAGACACATGGAATTTAATATACGGTCTTTACACTGAATTTATAGATTTCTATCAAAATTTCAACAAAATCCATTCAAAGGAAGTCTGTCTGTCCAGCTGTCCCGGTGCAAGTGAACATGCTAATTATAAAATGAATAAAAGAGCTAGAGCTAGATAAATATAATTTGGTACATAAATTTAGCATTTCGAATGTATATCCGTATCGGATTTGGAACTAAATCCGCCAAGAGGTTGACCATCTATCAATCTGTATTTTTATATCCCCATTAACACAATAACTTAAATAAATGAAATTTAGATGTGATCGTCTGAATACATCTGGTAATTCTATGTCGATTTTTTTTTCAATGGTCGAAAACAGAAGCATACAAAATACAAATTCAATTTTTGTGTACTCGTGTTTTAATCGCTTGCTGGCCATTAATGGCCAAAGATCGATATTTCGTAACTTTTCCCGTCTACTTTCTTTTCTCATATACTTCGCTTCTCCTATGCATATATTTTTCACCAATGCCATGTAATTAATGCACAAGTATGGGTTTACTTTGTTATATTACGAAGCAATATTACTAATATATAGTACTAATAAACTTTGCTATACTACTCATAAACTGGAAAATAAAAATCAAAGCACTCCTGGCATTCTTTATCTTGCCCAAGCTCTACAATTTTATAAGAGGGAGGGGGGAGGAAATCATATACAACTATATATACAATATAAATTACTGAAGTTTTAAAATTCAGTGAGAAATACTTAAATTTGTAATATGTTTACGGATGGATTCGATTACTTACTCTGAATCAATAAAATGAAAACATCGGCCAATTTTCTTTTTCTGAATTTATAAGCTTTATGTAAATAATTGCATTTATTTTTAGTACATTCTTTTACAATTTTAATAAAACATTTTTTTTATAAGAACTATTAGCAAAAACCAAGTTTTTGATCAAAATAATTTCATTCCTTTTTATAAATTTTATTCCTTTTTCAAATCAGAACAGATAATTATTTACGGATTAATATTCGATATATACGATTTTTATTTTCATTTGCAGTAAAATAATAACGTTGTCAATATCAATTCAACAATAAATTCATTTTCCTAGCGTACATATGCTCCGTGAAATTCTCAGTTTGCTCTTAAATTCATGGTGATTTACCGAAATTTGAGTGCATGTATTTGCATATTAATACGATACACAAATGTTGCACGAATTTAAAATGTCGAATTACCCAAAAATTCGAAACAGTTTGTTCCAAAAGCCTGAACAACTAAAACCAGCCAAGCGTGTTTTGTTGACGAAAAAATAATTTATTAAAAAAAAAGGATTGTCTGGTTCATAGAATTATATCTGTCTCTACGATAAAAATAATTATAATGTGGAAAAGTGTGAGCGGAGCGGACACTTTTCGTCTAGTAGAACCAGTACGGTTCAGGTTTCATTGACCTTGAGGAGGGAAAAAACAATTTTATGCCACTGAAAGTTATTCAATTGTGGCGCCATCTTCTTTTACAGATGTAAAATACTAATTATCTTCATAACAGTTCATCGACAAGATTTCAACAATTAAGAGAAGCAATGAATATAATACAAAATGCATAAAATTATATAAAACGATGGCCATAAATGCAAATGTTATTAGTATTAAAATAAATATTAATAATACGAGGAATTCCATTTTTATTTTAATTAGCGTTAAAATACCTGCAAAAATTGGATATTTATCGAAAATTTTTTGGATGGATGAATTATTAATTATTATTATGGATATTTAGAAAAGTTAAGAGTGGAACTTCAGTAAAAATATTTTGAAAAATTATTTTAGTATTTTCTTATTATTAAATAATTTGCCACACGTTTTTAAAAAATTTAATATAAATTATTTCCATACATATATTTGAAAAATTGTGATTTATAGTACCCGTAGATTCGCAAGATGCATTAGTTTGACAATGCCATTCAATTCACCGCCCCATTCTCTTTCCAGTGGCCGTAGAAAAGGTAATAAGCGAATAGGAGAAGAAAAAAAAAATTTTTTTTTCAGCTCTTCTTATTGTATGTAGCTTTTAAAAGTGACAAATAGGCACTGCTTCCGTGGCGCCCCCTAAGCCTGGCGCCTATACCCCTCCCCCTTCCTCCACTTCTTCTCTACGCCAATACACTTTTTTAAAAATATTTCTTAGTTTTTTCTGTATCTAAATTTAGTACCTAATGTTGCAGTAGTAGCATGGTACACTAATATACTCTTTTCAGATTTTTTTTCTTCATATATTTAAGATATTCGATGTTGTTAATAGAAAAAACAGCGTGAAACAAAATGTGAACAGAATAAACAAAAATGTATCAGTTTGCTCTCTTCTGCTTTAAAAATGGCGAAACCAGCTAGAATCGTCTGCCAAGCCATTAAACATATCCTTCACTTTTAGCCACCATAAAATTAATTTGAATTAAAGAAAGAATCGATTGAGTTTCAGAAAGACTGAAAAGTTCCAGAATCGGATTGGTTTGATATGTTGTATAAATGACAGAAAATTAAAGAATAAGTTTTATGTGACAGATTAAAAATTTCGAATAAAGCAAAAAAAAAAAAATCTTTTAGCAAATATTTGCAATCTTAATTTATTTTCCTGCAGTGATGCATCTAATTTGTTGTTTACATAACACTTTTTTTTTCGGTATGATTTACTAACGCCAAAACTTTTATACATAACGTGATATTAATGATTCCCTAAATAAAGTATTTTTAAACATTAGAAGTAGATAGTCGTGTTATTTTAATAACATTGTACCTGGTCTGCTTTTATGTTGAAATGAAATCGAGAAATCACAGAGCCATTAAAAATTTGCAGATAATTTACGCATCTTTCTTTTTTAATTTTCAGCATTGAAAAAAAAAATTATATCATTATATATCTGAAGAAGCAAAGAAAACGATTTCAATTTCATTGCAACAATGAAATGTATTGTACAAGTATATTTTTCTTAATTTCCAGAATTCATGGTAAAAATTAAATTAACTATTAAAAAGAGATTTTTTTTTAATTCTGAAAAAGGGTTAAAGTAATTTTTGTGCAATAATATTTCATGAATTTATCGTGAAAAAAATAAGAAAATCTAAATTAATTTTTAATTAAATTGTTTATAAAAATTTCAAAAAAAATTGCTGCAAACTGCACATTTTTAACACACAAAATATAATTTTATTGTTCTGTTCGTTTCATTATCCTGAGACAACCACTTATCGTCGATTCTATCTCACTAAGGGGTGAGACGCAAAAGGATGAGTTCATTTCCGGTATTCTTCGATTTTGATTTCCGTCCACCTAGATATTATTTTTTTACGTGTATGCGAGTATCTTGTCGTTTCCGAGTTTACTTTATAGTTAAATATAAACATCGCCTAATTTCATGCTTCCTCTCGCCCTTATTTTGTCGAATTAAACCCATCCTAACGCATGCGCAAAAGCGCGGAGGGTTTTAGAATCGTTGGCAAACAATACTTGGTAATTCTAGGTCAAAAGGTCTGACCTGTAGAGCACCAAAACAAACTCATCATCTCCTTCATTAATAATTAGCCGTCTTTGGCTAGTTCTCTGGGACTAGTGATAGTATTTATTTCCAATTAAATCTCTCATTCATAGCTTGGTGTTCACGATTTTCCTAAGGATAAAATTTAAGTATTAAATTGTGGCAGTCATTATAGCCAAGTTATTTTAATAATCTTACATATGTTCTATTCATTATATGTAAAAACTAACTTAATGGACCATGTCCACGACGCATGTATTATTAAATACGAAGATATTCAGCTCATCTATCTTCTAACTTTCGAGGTACTACAAATTTACTTTCTTAATTCTTACCAGCCGCTTTTGGCGACCAGTTGGTTCTAAATGTTGCTGTTAACGGAGATATTTTAAAACTCTACATTTTGGGAGAAAAATAATATTTTAAAAGCTTTGTGCGCCATTCTGTTAATTGTTCTTTGCATCTTTCTAATATTCTATCAATATCTTTGTACGTGAAATTATATTACAGGAAAGAGAAGCAATACTTAAAAATGGCAGCACTTTAAAAAAAACTTCTGAAATGCAGTTCAGTGCATATTAGTGTTGCATTAATGCATTTAAATCATTGATACATAATATCTCTAAGTAGAATGTTATGATCACTGCAATATATTTTAAAGTGTATTTCCTATAAGAGAAAAGCATGAAATGTGAAATTAACGATAAACTTTTTAATTCTGTTGCCATATTTTACTGAAAATAACAAATTTAAGTGGTAAATTCGGCTGCTGACATTGTGGGTTTTAAAAGCTGCTTTTTCTTTCTTTTTTTTTTCTTCCCCCATTTATGACACTAAAATTCGTCTTTTTTTCTCTTTGAAAAGGCTGTTACATCCAGTGTTATACCACACACATTTTTGTTCAAAGAAAGTTAAAATAACTTCTCCACGTTTCGAGCACAGTTCTGCCTTTGTCGATAAAAGAAAAATTAGTAAATGATTTAAATAAAATATTTTTTTAAAGACTAGAAAGCAAAGACTCGAAACTAAAAAAAAAAATGCAGATAGTTTTAAAAAGAAAAATTACGCAACAAACGATTTTAAAAACCTCCAATGTGAAAAAATAATAATAATTTGTTTAGTACAGTTAGAAGGAAGAAACTAAATTTTATTCATTAGCAAATGACACAGCTAGAGGAAAATATTAAAGAGGATTTCATCTATTAAAACACTATATTGTTAAAGAGATGCTTCCCGAATAAGCATAAGTATTAAATTATCGAAAAAATATCAGAATTAATACGGAAGTACAGTATTTGGAAATTTCATATACAGGGTGTCCCAAAGGTATGCAGCGTCTAATATTTACAGATTTGGATAGAACACGCCAAGACGAGTATTTTGATATATAACACGCAAGGTCCCCGAATATAGCGTCATAATCTAATTACACGAAGAACATTAATTACGAATCCCACTGTCTGTATTCCAAATTACGATGCACACGTCGATTGCACAACGTGGAAGCTTCGATAGGTGATTATGCAAATTCGTGGCAACCAATGAGAGGAAAAGCGCGTCTACAAATGAATATGCAAATTCTTATGTGGCATATATAACTAGAAAACAAGTTTGATGAGAATGAGTCGCGCGTTCTCACTAAGAAATTAATGTATACTGTACGTCATCGTTGAAGTTCTGAAATGAGCAAATATTCAATTGAGCATCGTGTTTCCATGGCGCTGACCTATCATGATTGCAATCACCAGCGGCTGTGGTGAAAAAATTCGACAATTCGGAACATATTCACTATAGACTGATCGGTTTGGATTCCATTTCGAAAACAGGCAATAGTATAGAATAGCCACCTTACATCCCGGATCTTAAACCGTATGAAGTTTTTTATGGAGAAGTCTGAAAGACACAATGTATCTCACACAGACCTCAACACTGGACGATTGGAGATCAGCAATTGAAACTGAGGTCAAGGACATTGGAACAGATGTTTTGCAGAAAAAAATTGAGAACTTCAATTCCTAATTTCGCAGTGTTATATGTTCGAACGGCCGACATTTCTAAAATCTGTTGTATTGAAAGTTCCCAATATACATTGATTTTCACTTGGCTTTTTTTCTCATTTCTTGAAGTTTTCATAATACAAGCTTCACATCTTAATTAGATTATGACGCTATATTGGGGACCCTACATGTTACACATTAAAACATTCGTTTTGATGTGTTCTATCCAAATCTGTAAATATTAGATGTGGCATACCTTGTGGGACACCCTGCATATTACAATGGTTGCGATGGTCTCCACCAGAAGGCCGCATATTCAAGACCCATTGATGATTCACAATATAAGAAGACCTATTACACCTTAGACTGTCATCACGAACAAACGTTATTAGACTAGAATGGTGTGGAAATGCAAAGAGTGGTCATGGCTCAAAATCGTAAGATTCTTATTACAGTTTCCATAACAGCGCAAAGAAGCGTCTAGAACAAACTTCTTAAAATATTCTGGGCGATTCATTTTTGTCGACGAAACCGCCAAACTCGTCGCCAAGGCCGAAAGAACATTCGCTCAGAAGCTGATAGCGAGAGAACGATCATACAATGTCATCGAAGTTAGCAAAAATTTTAGGGCTAAACATATACCAGGCCGCTCTAATCGATGAACGCTCTGCGTATGATATAGGAGAAAGTTTTAAGACAGGGTCATTGTTTATTCTAACCCTAACTAGAATGCGTATTTATAACCCTATACCAGCGATGGCGAACCACTGGCAAGGGGCACAATATTTTGGGCACGCCGCCGATCAAAACAGTTTGCATTTTAGTTCAAAATAACAAAGTTCAATATGAAGTATTACAAACAAACGCGAGTGTTCCCATTCCATTTAAAAAAGGGCACAGATATTTGTACGGCTGTTGAAAATTCGCTAGCTGAGAAAGAAATTGATTTGAAAAGAATTATTTCAGTAATTGATAGTGGGCAAAAAAATGGGTTCATTAGTTTATTTCGAACAGAGTAGAACATTCAATTCTTGAACTCCACTATATTATTCACCAACAAGCCTTCTGCTAAGAGTGGTTTAACATCTCTTGATAATGTAATAGCGTTAGCTACAAAAATATTCAACCTCATATCATCGCAGGCTTTAAATAAGCGAAACTTTGAGGCTTTGTTGGATGACGTCAACTCGATGTATAAAGACTTACTAATATATAATAATGTTCACTGGTTGAGCCGTGGGAACGTATTTTAAAAATTTGTTGACTGCTTGGAAGAAATCAGATTGTTTCTGCAAAATGTGGGGGGAAATTAACAATATCCACAGTTATTGGATGTTATGTGACTCCCAAAATTGATGTTTTTTTCAAACATGTACCAACAAATGTACCAATGAATTGAAATGAATTGAATGAATACCAATGAAAACCATGTACCAATGAATTGAACGTAAAGCTTGAAGACTCAAATAAAACAATTATCATCATGATGAATCTCATTCGCGCTTTTGACGCTGGATTACATGTTTTAGGAACGTTATTACTAAAAAAAACTGCAAGTACTTCCTAAATTTGAAAAAAGAAATATATCAAAGATTTAGATGTACATGAGAAACCAGACGAAGTAAAAGTTATTGGGGAATTTATTTCCGTAATTGATTCGTCGATCAGGGAATTTTCAGCCAGATTTTCCTAGTTCCAAGAATTATCGAAATCGCTCAAGTTTATTATGTACTCTGATGGGATTTCATTTAATAAACTAAACGTGTCCCAATTCGATTAGTTGCAAATTGGGAAATTTGAAATGCAACTGATTGATTTCCAGTCTAGTTCAATATGTATTCAAAAATGTATTGAAAAAAGGAAAAAGTTGGAATTTATTGAAACAGAAAAATTAATAAACTATATACATTAAAATGTCAGTAACGAAATTTTGGAAACATCTTCGATTCCAGACACATTTAATTGTTTGGAGAAGCTGGTTCATACTATTTTAACCATATTTTCATCTACCTATGCCTGTGAGTCATTACTTTCAGAGATGAATAATATTAAAGACTCTCTTAGAAGCCGCTTGGCAGATGACTCGAATTCAGCATGCATTCTATCAAAAGTAACAACTTGCATTCCTAATATAAGTTATTTGTCATCTAATCTGCAACAAAATAGGTCACACTAATGTTACTTTAATTTGAATTACACGTATAACTAAAATTTTTACTACTATACAGTGTAAAATGTATTTTTTAGTCGTAAATAAAGAGTTTTGAATTGTTAGTATTTAGTTTTATCATTTTCTCAATAATCACAAGTCAAAATTATGTGACGGCACGTCTATATCTCATTAAACATTTCTTTTGAAAAAATGGCACGTTGATCCATAAAGGCTCGCCACCCCTGCCCTATACCCTAACAAAAATGCTTATTTACATTTTCTATTTCTTACTACACAACAGGATGGATATTACTCGTTTTCTGCAGTAAATGTGAGCATGCGCAAGAAAACTCATTCAGAAGAGGATAGCGATAGAATAATCATGCAATGTTAACAAACTAAACATTGCATTAACACATTTAAGAATACACTTAACATTGCATTAGCACATTAACGAACTTAACATTGCAGGACTTAAAAAATTTCTAATCTGGAATGAGCTTTCCTGCGCATGCTCACACTTAACTGGAGAAAACGAGAAATATCCATCTTGTTGTGTAGTAAGAAATGGGAAATGTAAATAAGAATTTTTCTTAGGATTAGGGCTATAAATAAGCATTCTAGTTAGGGTTAGAATAAACAATGATCCTGTCCTTAATACTTTCTCCTATATCAAACGCAGAGCGATCACAAATAAGTCATCGATTAGAGCGGCATGGTATATATTTAGCCCTTAAATATTTTCTAAATCCGCTAACATTGTATGATCGTTCTATCGCTATCCTCTTCTTATTCGCTTGGCATGCATTATGCAGCCTGCATCTGCATAGCTGTCTTTCTTTCCGGGACATTTACTGCTCAGGGAAACAATATTGTAAATTTGTAACAATAATAAGTATTGCGAGGTTTGGTGCATACATATCATAGATTAGTTGTCAGGACAAGATTATCAAACAGACAAAGTAGACAATTGTTTAGGTTTCTCTCAACTTTACATGTTCTGAGATTTTTTTCCTCCGTCAAGGTAAGGTTTTGCATCAAGATTTTATAAAGTAATTTAATTTCATGATTAAATTCGATTTAACAGAAATTCGTTTAAATTATAATCAACTATCATTTAAATTTTTGTATATATTCTATCGATTTTTCCCCCTATATTTTATCGATAATCTCAAGGTAAGAAGAAAAACGAAACGCTGAAAGAGGATTTTGAAAAATCACGATAAGGAACTGAAGCTGTGGAGATGGAGAAATTAACAACTCGAATCATCCATGGTTGATTTTTCAAAATATATACATATCTTTATCGATTATGTTCAAATTAACAGAATGGATGACCATTATTCGTTCGTCTCAGGGACTGATGGCGTTGACGGTGGTCAAAGGAATATAACAGCTTTGAAAAGCATGATTTTGATTTAATCAAAATTTGCTTCGGTCATTAATGTTAATTTAGGATTGGCGAGAGATAAATAAAAGAAAGTTATAACTAGATCCTATTTTTGGGTAAATTTTTTCAAACAGAGAAAATATCAGATAAAAAATTAGTTGGAGAATGAACTTTTTGAACCGTATACTTTCCATTACTAAAATGAATTCGAAATATTTACTCACTTTAAGTGTTTTTCTAAGTCTTCGATACTTCTTTTTCGTTTCCCACAAAATAAAGCCATTTCCATTTTCCCTCGACAAAATTGGGAATAGAATGATTTACACCGTTTTAAAATATTTCCAAAAACTCTCTTCTTAATGATTTTAATTTAATAGTCGTGCAAATTTTTCTTGAATTTAGGCAATTTTTTAAAAAAATTTTTTCTAATTTTCAACATTAGATGGCATTGTTACTCTGATATTTAAACTATTTTCATCGTTTCTTCAAATATATAATCGAATGATTTTCTTCCATTGTTGAAACCTAAGGAAGGTGGTTTCCGTTTAATATCTGTGTAACTCACGATTAATAAAAAAGTAAAGTTTCGAAATTTAGAAGATATTTGAAAAGGACAATTAGGTTTTTAATATAACTATACTGTTAATCGTCATTATATGAGCACATAGAAATAAAAAAAAAATCTAAACAATGTCTTATTTGAGAAGAGATAAAGAGCGGCCATCTAGCAATATGAAGTCCTTGGCTTTATTTTTTAAAAAAGGTGCCGCATCACCGTATTTTCTTACCGATGCTCAGAACTACCTCAATAACGCATAATCATATCGGTGAA
This sequence comes from Argiope aurantia, assembly GCA_026543865.1. Taxonomy (NCBI): domain Eukaryota; kingdom Metazoa; phylum Arthropoda; class Arachnida; order Araneae; family Araneidae; genus Argiope; species Argiope aurantia. Next base: position 453,232 of record JAPMOR010062530.1, on the reverse strand, counting down.
TTGGTTGTTCATGGCTGACCATAAGAATTCTAGATCTCGTTTACAAGGGTAGAATTTGCGTTGATGTCCAAAACCCATTATTTATTTCTCTATTGCGGCGAATAAATGCTCGTGGTAACTAAAGATTTTATAGTATTTTTAAATCTTTCCAATTCTAGACTCATTCACAACGAATGAACTGAACGCTGAAAAAGGTTATATAATGTAAATACATTTTTTTTCTTTTTACTATACAATAAAGATTTATGTAGAAATCAAAATTGGACGCATCTCCATCTCGACTAATGACAAAAATATACATGTGTCTGTTGGAGTTCTACTGGTCTACAAAATATACAACACGGATGTACAGTTATGGTCTTAATATGGCGTATCAAATTTTATTTATCTCAGTAGTTGCGTTTTCGATTTATCGGTCCAAATACTAGAGAATATACAGCCCAACAACTGGTCACCTATTCGATACATTTTATCCAAAATTTAATACAACTTACAATTCTGAAGATAAATCTGCATATCAAATTTTATCTATATAGCTATTTTCCTTTTTTGAATAATCCATACATCCATATGGACATACAACTTTCCTTCGATAAAACTTAGACAGAAATTTACAGATCTGGTGTTAATTTTCTACCTCCCGATTTCAGTGCACAAAATCAACGTTTTTTTTTTTTTTTGAGCAATCGAGCTTACAGTCACAGAGTAAGGCATAATTCCAAAAATGTGCTTTTTGGACTCGTAGAGATCTGAAAGGTCTCTTCGTATATTTTATATACAAAATAATAATAATAATAAACTAACCAGAGTAGTCTCTTTGAAACTCTCTGGCATACTCTCTAATAAAGAATCTTTTACCCATATAGAAGTGTGGACCTTGGACTAGACTATGACTGTCACGAGTTCTAATTATCTTCAGAATCACACATGAGTTATATGTATTTCGTTGAATAGTAAAGAAAACCGAATATAATATAAATATATTTTAGATCGATTGAAATCAATATCTCAAAATTTAAGATTCATCAAAACCTGTAGTCCAAATTTTTTGACAAGTACAATATTTATAGCAGATGATAAAAATATTTTAAAGGAGAATTATTCTTTAAGTGATTTGTACAATATTTATTAACATTTATGCAATTGCAATGCTTAAATATCTAACACAACTTTCGACCTATTGGTAAATAAAGTGTATTAGTCCAGTTTTTTTTTTCTTCCTTTTTTTTTCTTTTCTAAAATTGTTCCCACATTCTAGATTTATAGTATTCAGACGACGATTATTTATGAATCCATCCATTTTCCGCTTTTCCATATACTTAGTGATAGTATAAAAAATAATTTTCCCAGACAGGAAGGATGGTTCATGTATTGATACCCGGATTTTCCTTCTTCAAGCCTTTATCTAACGATAAAATTGTTATTTGACCATCATTTAACTAATGTATGCTAACGAATTAAAATGCTCACATGCTAAAACTTCTGCATGCTCTCCATCATTAACCCGTACCACAGAATCTATTCAGACACGGAAAATGTTCGAAAATAGCAGACAGCATTGAACTCTAATGGTAGTACAACCGACTAGATAATCTACCAGCTGAAATCAGACAAGAAATTTTTGAGACTAAAAATTTTTCAATAAAAACAAATTACGCGCATCTGAAGTTATATCCTGCAATAAATCACTAAAAAACGAAAAAAGTCACAGATTTGATGGAATTAATAGCAGTCTCAAAAAGAAACTCTTTTTTCTAAAACAAACCTTATGCCTCATTCATTGAAGGTGGAAAAATATTCTCAAAAATAAAAAAGTAAGCATTTGAAAAAAAAAAAAAAAAAAGTCTTTCTCAAATAAATGGAAAACTGCAATTTTTACTCCAACCCACAAGCTTACAATCCACAAGTTTAAAAATAAATCAACTTGACAGCAATAAACCTATCAATCTCTTTCACAATCGCAGCAAAATTATTGAAATAATTATTCGTTACAGATTAAATAACAACTTAAAAGGTGGTATCTTTCCATTCCAATTCGGCTTTCCGAAGTAGATCTGGATTGTTAATTAGCTTCTTAGAATGACAGAGAGTATGTGGTAAAGCTTCAACAAATGATTAAACATAAGAGCTGTTTTCCTGGACATCGCTAAGGCAGTGGACCGAGTTTGGATCGATGGTCTTATTAATGAGATATACAAAATCAAGATCCTTAACTGAATCATCAAGCACCATTTTTCCCACCTATCAAATCGGGAATCGATGGTGCAAATTGTAAGCCCTCTAAGAGTTTGCGAAATATACTTATAACAGCAAATTGATTTCAACATATTGCAAGATAACTCATGCAAGTTTTTTTTTTATTGTTGTTTACCAAGTGACTCAGATTTGGAAGGGGGAGAGGAAACCCGTGGATGCTAGAAGAGAAATCCTGGTTTATAATGATTAAGTCCGATAATTTAATGCATCCGAACTTATGGATACAATATAGAAGAGAATCGCCGTCCGACCAACTATTCGGGCTTGGTACATGTCATTTATGGAAACAGATAATATTCTCCATAATCGTGGGTTGAGAGGTGAATAGGCCATCTGTCTCAAATGTCAACTTGGACAAAATACAGAAGTATTTACAAGGAATCAGTCATGTTTAAGAGTGCAAAAAGTTTTGCATAAGAATTGCATCTTTATGTTTACCAGATGCAGCTGCTTCAAACACTAAAGCCAATAGACGAACCTCCTCTGAACAGTTTGTAGTGTATATGTTAACTAAGATTGATGGAGAGAAAATGACTTTTTGGAAAAGATTAGTTTCTCCAATGAGTGAAATTTTTATCCACCTGGCAAACTGAATCGTCATGATATTCGTGTAAGAAAATTAGAAAGTTCTAATTTTGCACGCGAAAAAAAAAAAAAAAACAGTTCCAAGGTCAATGCAAGGTGCAGGTTTATGCACAATTGCACCAGGGTCCTTTCTTTTTCAGAGAGTTTACGATCAATAGTGATTTGTACCTGGGCATATTAGAAGACTTTGCTATTCCATAACAGGGACATAATCCATGAAAATGGAGAACCACCTCAATGATCTCTAAAGTTCATTTTACATGAAAAGTTTCCATATAGATGGACTGAACGAGATAGTCTGATTTGTTGGCAGTCGTGATCATCAAAATTTACACCATTAGATTTCTGCCTGAGAGAAATTAGATTGGTTCTTGAATGCCAGTGCATGAAACTTCTTTCAATCGGGTTTTGTAAAGAATTAGGTATTTGGTCTTGGAATTAATTCGTGCGGTTTTTAATAAAAAAATTAAAGCTTTATTTCAAAAGAAAAATACATAAATACGTTATCAAAAATATTGTCCATCGCTAGCTACTACTTTTTTCCATCTTTCAGGCAATTTACGAATTCCGTGTCGAAAGAATTCCTCACTTTTCGAAGCGATCCAATCAGAGATCCATTTTTCAATATTTTCTGAAGAAGTGAACCGCTGTCCAAGCAAATCGTTATTCATGCAATCAAACAAGTAGTAGTCTGAAGGAGCAATGTCTGGTGAATACGGCGGGTGGGGTAACACTTCCCATCCGACATTTTCCAAATATGTTTTGACCGGTTTTGCGACATGTGGTCAGCGTTATCATGTTGAAAAATAAGTTTATTATGTCTGTTATCCCATTCTGGTCGTTTTCTGGCCAGAGTTTGTTTCAAACGCATCAACTGAAGTCGATAACGTTCTCCATTAATAGTTTCACCAGGTTTCAGAAGCTTCAAATTTTTTTGGCTGCCCAGGTCGTTCTTGGTCTTCCAAGCCGTAATCACCACTTTTAAACCGTGCAAACCACTTCTGATACGTTCGCTTAGCTAGATCATGATCACCATAAACTTTCACCAAAATACGATGACTTTCGGTAGCACTTTTCTTCATGTTAAAGTAATGAATAAGAACCCCCCCGCAAAAACACTTTATCAGGCACAAAACTTGACATTTTCAGTTGAATAAAAATTGTTGTTGTTTACGCTCAAACCAAATGGCATATACTAAACTAGATGCGCAATAACAGTAGTTTTAAATGCATGTTTGAACAAACGAAACTATGGGACAATAAGCTAGTTACGCCATCTCTTGTAAAACCGCACGAATTAATTCCTAGACCAAATATATAGAACCAAAGTTTACAGAACTACAGGACTTGAAGCCACGCATTTTCAAAGCATGAACATATTGAGAGAAATCAATGTTCAACGTGCGCACCCATAGTTGTCCATGCTATTAGGGATGCGTGTGAAAACAAAATTTTATAAGTTACCCCATTTTGAAATCCGTTGATTATTATCTTCTACGGTTTTAAAACTATTAATGTCTAAAGTTGTAAAATAATTTATGGATACCCAAATCATTTTGTTCCTCAAAACATCAATACAAAACAGTCAATGAACTTGATTTAATTTATAATGTGGTATTTAGTATTCACTGATAATCAACATAACAATTCACAATAACAGCCGATCAATTAAAGATATTTTTTTAATAAACGTTTAGCTAATCCATACAATTCGTATAAAATAAGAAATGTAGATCCAGATTATCATTTTTATGATATTTAATTTAAAAATTATATTTCCGTTTTTAATAATATTTAATAATTAAAACTATTTTAAAAAATGAAAATTTTTACTTTCAAATGAATTTGCATTAATAACATTAAGTTTGAAATACACAAAACTGTTTATTAAAATTTTGAATATATGTCAATAGGAATACATTTTCAATTATACGCCATTTTAGGCTAGTATAAAAGAGCACTACTGAATTCCGCATTTTTTTCTTGTATAAGAAATATAAAAAGAGAAAATATTATAATCGTTTAAAACAATTTCGAATTCGAGATATTGATTAATCTTCATATTTTTTAGACCTACCGTGTCTGAAAAACGCATTTTTGAAAGTAAGTCTATCAATGAACATGATAGACTCTAAAACTTTGGACTACATGTTAAATGGCATGTAGTCGTTACTCTAAATTTGTAATTTTTTTTACAACTTTGTGCGAAATCCATTTATAAGAAGTCTTTTCTGTTAAGTTGTCTGAGCATAAATAAAACTAATAAATACAAAAAAAGGGACTAAATGCATAAAATTTGGCATTTAGTTTTTTTAAAGTGGAAATTCGTAACAAATTTGTAAACAAATTTGCCAAAGAATTGACTTTTGTCAATACATAATTTCACTTGCATGTGAACGAAATAAACATGCATGTGAACGAAATAATTTAGATAAATAAAATTTGGTACACACTTTTAAGATACAAAGTATCTTATATGTATTTAATATAAAAGTTTGAAGTATCTCTTAAAGTATATAAGTATGAAAGTTTGAATAAAATCCACAAAATGGTTGAGCGTCTGTATGTACATTCGCATGCATATAAACGCGATGCATGAAAAACGCAAAGACTATGTGATCGTGAAACTAATATTATCATATAATAAATAATGTATATAGTATGGCATACAATATAATATATACCGAAAAGAAAAATCTGAGCACTCATAACGTTCACAACCTTGCCCAAGATCCACACTTTTATCCGGGCATGGGATAATAATTTTATTACAAATTATGCCAAAAAAATTTAGGAAGATCTTTCCCGTTAATTTTCGATTCATAAAATCCTACGAAAACTTTTTTTATATTCGCATAATCTCTTCTCTACGCAATAAAAGATATATCTGCTGATTTTAAATGCATAACATTGTAATAAAAAATAGTATACACTAAATCCCCCGGATAAATACTACTTAATGCAACAGTTGACATTTATATAAAAGAAGAACACATGTTCCCTTATATCGGTCAGAGAGTCATCTTTATCTCAGAAAGAAATCTCTTTTACGTGTAAAAGAAACTCATGTATATTTAAAAAAAACAAAAAGAAGCATTAGCATTTCCCTCTTTCTTAAATGTTAGCTGAAGCGGCCGAGAATTATTTTCTCATTTTGAAGAACAATGCAGACACACTTTGAATACCATTCTTTATCGCATATTTTGAAAACTCTTTTCTCTTCTACTAACTGCTCTATCTGTATATTATGTATATTGGTCATGGATGAAGGAACACAACAAAGAAGCTTGGACACGCACAAATAGGAACAACAACAACAACAACAAAAAAAAAAATGGGAAAAAAAAACGAAAAAGAAAAGAAAGAAAGAAAAAGAATAAGGCGGAGTCAATCTATGAAAAGGAAGGAGGTGAGGGGGGAGAGTTCATCTTACAATTGTGGTGTTCTTAGTTCACTAATGCAAAATAAGTTTCACTCATGATAATGAAAATTAATGCATACTTATTTATCTATTCATCTATTTAATGTAGTAAAAACCGAAAGGTATATTTTTGAACTAGCAGCTTTTGACGACCAGTTAGTTCAAAGGGAGTATTGGTTGTGTTTAATTTTCAATTAAATCTCTTTTAATTAATTTGGTTTAATTTTAATAAAATTTAATGTTTATGATTCTCTCAACAAATTATTTTTAAACATCAAATTGAGACAGATATTAATGCTGTGTTATTTTAATAGTATTATACTTGTTTAGTTTATTCTATACAAGAATCTTTCTTAATGGAATGAAGTCCCATGACATTATAGTGTAATCAAAAAGTAACCATGCTGCTCATCTATTTTCAAATTACATGTTTTATCTTTCGTAATAATGTAATTATTACTTCCTCATGTAAGCTGTGGGTATAATAAACAGAATTTTCTTTGCTTAGCTTTTAACAATGGAAAGAAATCACTCATTTTAATACTTGAAGAAACATTGGTTTGAATTTCAAATACAATAATGTACTGTTGTGAAAAAGTATCAGAAAAAGTTCATAAAGAAATGTCAAATTTTTGAAAAAATTCGCACGATAATTAAAATGCTATTACTAAATGTTAAGACAATTCAGAAAATTTTCAAAATAGTGTATAAATGATTTATGTGTAATAATATTTTCGGAAGTTATTGTGTAAATTATCAAAATCTTATTTAATTTTTAAGTCATAAAATTAAAAAAAAAATCAAATAATTAAATAAAAAAAATGAATATTTTTAGCCTCCAAAATTTATCAATGCCGAATTTAGCTCTATGTCAAATATCTGTTCTATAGAACGATTTACATACAGACACACAGTCTCCCTATTATTAGTAGAGATTAAACATAAAAATTTAGTAAAAGGCAATTACTTATTACGCATTTTTAATTAGGTTGACTTATTTAACATTTACTAAGATAGAAATTTCGGTTCGATTTTTCACTTATTTCCGTAATATTCAAGAATATGGGTATGAAAAACACGGCGCATAACGAGTATCCTAGTAGGCCGACAAACAAAACAATATGCTGCAAAGATATTAATATAATTTATGTAATTAAATTTTTAAAATGCCTACTTATACAAAAATATTTTGTTATTAATTCTGTTAAAATTCTTATATTAATAAAAATTATATATTAAAGCTGTGACTTTAATCACTCAATTAATAACACGGGACAGCATTTTGCCATTTCCAGCCAAATCAGATTAAAATAGTTAAAATTCGCCAAATACGAACAAAGGAACATAGTTAAGTTATCGTTTTTGACGATTTATAGCTTTTAAAAATTACAGTTTGGGCTTATGCCGCATTCTTTACTGGTAAAGTGATATTATATAATTTGTTTCACTTTGATTTTCATTTTAGAAAACATAATATTTTAACAGATTACAGAATTTTCAAATTTGTGATTTAGGTATTGACACCCCTACTCATTCGGTACCCTATGCCACTGCATAAGTTGCACACATTGTTCGTAAGTAAAATCGCTATTGCATTGCTCATAAGTAAAATATTAGATCACAATCAATATTTGGAATTGCTCTTTAATAGTTGTTTTATTTAGAATACCCTATTTTTAAGGAATTCATTGAGAACAAAAAAAAAAAAAAAAAAGTATGACATAAGATAAAATACGAGACCTTCTTGTGGCGTATAGATCTTTAACGACACTTAAGTTTCTATATACTGTATAAGAGCCGCGAATTTGTAAACTAATGAAAATTCTATATATTATAAAATACTAAGTTACAAACACCTGCATTAAAATTTTTTAAAGAAACAACTAATTTTTGAATTCAAATTTAACAATTTAAAAAATCTTACCTTTTATCAGATGAAATTGTGGGATCACTAGTTTTTCATACAGAGCTTCATTAGTCCTGAAGAAATAATTTTTTCGACAGGCAAAGAAAGTTTGATAAATATTACAGCGATCTTAATTCACAAATTCACCCTACTCATATCCAAGAATTCTTCACAACGTATACGAAACCTATTCACATATCAGATTGGATTAGTGGAGTTCTTACAAAGTGTATGCAGTTCTAGGGATCATTTCTAGGGATAGTGATAATAATACATAAAAAGTATTCATTTGATAACAAATCATTTCGATTCCCGCCACACTTAAGAATGCGAGTAATATTGTTTATTTATGCATTTTTCACGAGCATTATTTTCGCGCCATTTGTAACAATTGGTTGCTGTGGTGTTACTGCGTTTGAGATATGGTTATGAATTTGATTTTCAAATCGTGGATTACGAAAAAAAGAAAGAAAAAAAATCCAGCCGAAAATTGTTTAGCTAAAACAAAAAGTTCTATCCTGATTTTCTGATCATTTTTCCTAAGACTACTTCTAAATATTTTCAATGAGGGATTTCAGATTTGACAGCTACCTATGGCCACTGCGCTATCAAGAATCGATGATGCTAGCACAGAAAGAAATACTTGTTGTTGTTGTTTATAATGTCACTTGTCATGGACAAACTCGCTGACGAAGTCAGCGATTTTAAGCCAAGGGAGCGTCTCCTGTTTTAGTAGCGCCAATTAGGGCCAAGAGTACGCCATTACATTATCAAGAGATGTTAAACCACTCTTTGAACACAAAGCTTGTTGGTGAATAATGCAGCAGAATTCAAGAATGAAATGTTCAACGTCTATTTGAAATAACCAATGAAGCCATTTCTTTTGCCCACCATATTTGGAGCACCATCAGTTACAGAAATTATTTTTTTCAAATCAATTTCTTTCTCAGCAAGCGAATTTTTAACAGCAGTATAAATATGTGTGCCCTTTTTAAATGGTATGGAATTATTCGCGTTTTTTCGTAATATTTCATATTGAACTTTGTTATTTTTAACTAAAATGCAAACCGTTTTGATTGGCCATGTGCCTAAAATTATTTGTTGCGTGTTATCAATGGCACGCGTGCCACTGGTTCGTCATTCCTGGCCCAGGTCCTGAATGACTATGTTTGATCAGCGTTCTTGACATCAGGAATTATGATTATTGATTGGATACTTGAAAATCAAACATTTAGTCATCGATATCACTCATGTGTCCTAAATACGGTATGTGAACAGACACAGAGAAAATGACATGATTACTGGGTGGATTTTGATTTGGTTGTTTTTTTTTATGGCGCAAGGACCAAAACTGGCCAAGATGTGCCAAACTCTACTGGGTGGAAGGAGAGCATGTCTTCTTCAGCAGTTCATTTCACGCGAGATTTTCAGATCATTTTCCAAAATTCAGTGTCTGTCAAGACACTTAGGCTCATGTATGGATCTTCCTTTAGAGTACCTGATCTCTCCCCTTGTTTTTTTATTTTTTACAAGTTAACTTAGACGATTAATTGTTGTTGAAAATTTCAATTAAATATTTTCTGTAACTATTTCTTAATGGCTTCCTCGGAAAAATATTTTTAAGATTCAGACTACGATAGCTATATAAAAGGCTTATCGAATTATTTTAGGAGTTTTACATAGCTCTATTCATTTCGCATTTTTCTAGTTTTTGTTGCATCTTTATGCATTCAGTAACAGCAGAGAAAAGAGGTGTAGCATTTAAAAATGGACGTACTTTAAAAATTTTTCACCATTGCTCGATTCTGAAGTTATAGTGCGCACAAAAAATTTCAAATTGTTCATTAAAAGCCAATCTTATGTTGTAACCAAATCAGCATGAAGCAATTATCTGACTCCTTTTATCTTGATCATTAACATTGGTAAAAAGCAAAAATTAAATAAATAGTAATTATTAAAATGATTTGAATTTCACTCCAACAGTAAAATGTAATCTGATAAATTATAATTAAAATATTTTTTAAAAGTTGATTAAGAATAGAAAAAAAATTATATGGTAAAAAAATTGAAAATATAATCTTTGAATTTTCAAATGATGTAAAAATCCTTTTTTGTGTTGTAATATTTTCGGAAGTTATTACAGAAAAATGTCAAAAATTTGCTTAATTTTTAATTAATTCAAATTTTAAGCGAAACTTTAAAAAAATATCAAAAATGCATTTTCTTATTTTCCAAAATATGTATATACCATATTTGATGATTTTAGCTCAAAAGGTCTTGTTAAGTGAAGTGAGGTGAAGAGATTGTGCTTTGAAATGAAGTGAGTTCTCTTCTGTTTTTGTGAGTTGGAATAAAGTTGAGTGTTCGTGCGTGTGAGTTTTTAGTGAGTTATTTTTGAGTTTTATGAGTTTTACCACTGAGCTATCTTCATCTGGTCCGTCGAGCCGGAGTAATTAAGTAAATTATGCGACTGAGATTCATTTGAGAAGAAATGTTTAAGAATTGCATAAAAGAAGACCTCAAGCAGGTCGCAGAGGAGTTCTGCGACAATGTGCCGTCAAATGCAAAGGTAAGCGAACTAAAAGAGCTTATTTTAAAATCCAAAGCATATGAAAATGATAAAGATTTTGTATTGGACTATGTTAATAGTATCGTGAGTGAAAGAAAGTCTCACGAAGAGACAAGTATGAGAACTCTTGAAATTGAGAAAATTAAAATGGAACGAATAAAACTCGAATTGGAATTGTCGAAAACCCACTCGAGCTGTAATAGCAGCAAAAGTTTAGATGAAACAGAGAGTGATAGGCACAGTTGCTCATTGGATGTTTTAATTAAAAGTATTAAAACCTTAACAATTAATGTTCCTAGGAAGCCAGAATCGTGGGGATTCTTTTTTTCGTCTCTAGAAAGAGCCTTCGTTACGAAAAATGTGCCTGATAATCTAAAAGCAGAAATCCTTTTAAATTTACTGGGTGAGCGTGCATCTAATATTATTGTTTACATAAAGGATGACGAAATAAATAATTACGAGGTAGTGAAATCGATAGTTCTGAGAGAGTTTGAACCCACTGCCCAAGCTTGTTTGGAAAATTTCAGGAAGGCGCAGCGTATAAATGAATCACATGTGCAATTTGCCTCGCGGCTTTCTACAAATTTAGAGTACTATTTAAAATTAAGAAAAGTTACCGAGTTTGAAACTCTAAAGCAATTAATTGTTTCGGATAAGATATTCCAAACTTTGGATAAAGAAACAGCAGCGCATATAAGTATAAAACAAGGAGAGAGTTGGTTCGCGCCAACGGAGCTTGCAAAACAATGTGATTTGTTTTTTACTTCTCGTGGAAAACCTTTAAACGAAAGTAATTTTGTTAGAGGTTACAAAAATACTACTAAAGTATTTCTATCGGATTCAAAACCTGCAAAAGATGCATCTAAAGTATTCTTATCGGATGTTAGGACTGCAAATTGTGCATTTTGTAATGAAGCCCATTTTTTGGCTAACTGCCAGTCTTACTTAAAATTAAGTGTACAGGAAAGGGTAGAATTTGTAAAAAATAAGAAGTTATGCTTTTGTTGTTTGAACCCGCATCTAGTTTCAAATTGCAGATCAAAGATTAATTGCTTTTGCAGGCGGCGTCATCATAAGTCTTTGCATTTTCCAAGAATTAATACTGCGGAGAGCGAAAAAGAATCATTTTCATCGATAAGAAATAAAAACTCAAAGGGCGTGGCTTTAACGATCGATTCTAACCAAACTGCTGACTCAGCAACCTTGAACGCGAACGCGGAAGAGTTCGTCTATAACGAGAAAATATTTATGAGTAGTTTTTCAAATAAAAAGAATACGGTGTTGCTTTCAACTGCAGTATGTTATTTAATGGATGAGGCAGGAAATAAATACAAAGTTAAATGTTTGCTGGATGTGGGAAGTGAATCAAATTTTTTATCTAGTGATTTAACTGAGCTTTTGCGTTTAAAACGAGAAAGAGCTAATGTTCTAGTTTCAGGAATTAATGATATATCCTTGACAATAAAATTCAGAGTGAATGCATCTATTTGTAATGAGGATAACAGTTTTATCAAAAATTTAGATTTTCTTGTAGTCCCAAGAATTTCTACTGGTAAAACTCCTTCTAATGCTATTGACATTTCAGGACTAGATTTTTCTAACGTAAATTTGGCTGACAACAATTTTAATCTACCCGAGAAAGCTCAAATGTTACTTGGAGCCGAGATTTTTTATGAGCTGTTAAGACCAGGCCAAATTCGCATTAATAATTCTAATCTTATTCTTCAAAACACTGTTTTTGGTTTTGTAGTATCGGGAAAAATTCCTACAGAAGGAAAGAATAGGATTCATTGTGGACTTATAAGGGACGAAACTAATTTAGACAAAACACTTAGAAAATTTTGGGAAATCGAGAGTCTTGAGACTGAAAAGCCTCAAAATAAAGAAACATTAATTTGTGAAGAACATTTCGCAAAAACTTTCACACGAGATGAATCTGGTAGATACGTTGTTAAAATGCCTTTGAAAGAAGATCCGGTTACTTTGGGAAGTTCCAGACAGATTGCATCTAAAAAACTAAATTCCTTATGGAATCGATTAGCAAAAGAGCCCGAGTATTTAAAGTTATATTCGGATTTTTTGAAAGAATATCAGCAGTTGGGTCATATGATTGAAATCCATGAAAATGAGGAAGAAAAGGGATCATATTACATTCCCCACCTTGGAGTGTACAGAGGATTGGAGAAAAGTAAGTCAACACCCTTAAGAGTTGTATTCAATGCTTCTTCGTTAACCCCTGAGGGGAAATCTTTGAATTCTATACAATACAATGGGGGCGTCATTCAAGAGGATTTGCTTTCAATTATGTTACGATTTAGAAAACACAGTTTTGCCTTCACTGCCGATATAAAGAAAATGTATCGAGCAATTGCAATTCATCCTGATCAAAGAAAGCTACAAAGAATATTGTGGAAGGAAAGCCTTCATGAACCTATAAAAACTTTCGAGTTGACTACGGTAACATACGGAACAACCAGTGCGCCTTTTCTGGCAATGAGAACCCTGAGACAACTTGCGCTTGATGAGGGAAAGAGATATCCTGCAGCGGCAGTAGTGTTAGAGAATGATTTTTATATGGACGATGTACTTTCCGGATCTGATTGTATAGAATCTGCAAAAGCGCTCCAACGAGAGTTGATTGAGATATTGGGTAGAGGAGGGATGGTTTTACATAAATGGTGCAGTAACAACGCAGAGCTTGCAGTAAATAGCGAATCATATCCATGCTCTTATGCAGAAGAAACCAAAACGCTGGGTGTTATTTGGAAATCAAGAGAAGACTGTTTTGCCTTCAAGGTGTCGAGTGAAGATATAGGTGTGACAAAACGCCAAGTTTTGTCAACCATAGCTCGTATATTCGATCCACTCGGTATTTTGGGTCCAATGGTTGCAAGAGCAAAAATATTTTTGCAACGGCTATGGCTACTAGAGTTAAACTGGGACGATCATCTACCTACAAAGGAAAAGGACGAGTGGTTACGATTTTCATCAGCCCTTCAATTTATCAATAGTGTTAGAGTAGAAAGGTGTATATTACTACCGAGCCCAGTTTTAATTGAAATACATGGCTTTGCAGATGCGAGTGAAGTCGCTTATGGAGCAGTGATTTACTGCAAATCACAGTCAAAGACTGGTGAAGTGTCTGTAAAATTGGTTGCTAGTAAGTCCAGAGTGTCACCCTTAAAACGTCTGACAATTCCAAAATTGGAACTTTGTGCAGCAGTTCTACTTTCTAAATTAGTGGTTAGAGTGATTTCCGCCCTGAAACTTAATATAACCAACACTTATTTGTGGTCCGACTCCATGATTGTTCTATGTTGGCTGCAAAAAGAACCTTGTCACTTAAAAACCTTTGTGGCAAACCGAGTTGCATCAATACAGGCAGCAACCAAGGTGAACCAGTGGAGACATGTATCTTCTCACAATAACCCAGCTGATTTGATCTCGAGAGGTTTGGATCCTGACAAACTGTCTGAGAACTCTTTGTGGTGGAATGGTCCTGAGTTCCTGACCGGTAGAGACTATCCAGAGAGGGAAATCCCATCAGCCACTTTCCAGAATGATTTTTCTGATGAACTAGCCTTCACTAACTCCAGTGACTCTAATTGTTTTTCTGTGTTTAATAGTGATGCTTGTGATCTTGTTCATAGTTTGATCAATATAAGTAATAACTATTGTAAAGTAATCCGTATTTTAAGTTATGGTTTCAGGTTCATTAGAAACTGTAGAGAAAAATGCGATAGGAAAAGAGACGCATTAGACTCTGGTGAGTTAAGAAATACTGAAGTATTTATACTAAAGCAAGTGCAAGGGGAGTCGTTTGCAAAGGACATTAATTCACTTAAGAAGAAAGGTGAGGTAAATCAGGATAGCCAATTGAAAAGTTTGCATCCATTTTTGGACGAGAGGGGTCTCATACGAGTTGGTGGAAGACTGAGTAATAGTGAATTGTGTATAAATAAAAAATACCCTATTGTATTGCCTTCAAAAAGTAAGGTAACTCGTATGATATTGAATTATTATCACATGATAAATTTACATCTTGGAGCTCAATCCTTGCTATTTCATGTACGCCAAAAGTATTGGCCATTAAATGGTCGAACAAATTGTAGAGAAGTCGTACATAAATGCGTAACTTGCTTTAAAGTAAAACCAGTGAGTTGTGAGCAGTTAATGGGATCTCTTCCTAAAGAAAGAATTACTGCCAATTACCCATTTAACTGTACTGGAGTAGATTTTACTGGTCCATTCCTAATTAAATACAAAAACCAACGTAAGGGAAATTATCAAAAAGTCTATGTTAGGTATGTTTATTGCCTATTGAAGAATGATTATTCTTGTGTATTGTGTTAAAAGGTATTCCTTGTGTTATTGGCTACTTGTTTAGAAGTCAATTTCAACGGTGTAATATTTAATATTTTACTGTAATTTATAATGTTTAAAATTTTATTGCAATTTAATATTTTATTGTATTTTAATGAAATTTGTTCTTTGTGTGAGATGATTAACAATTAGTTGAATGTGAACATGTCAACGGGCGGCGGAATGTTAAGTGAAGTGAGGTGAAGAGATTGTGCTTTGAAATGAAGTGAGTTCTCTTCTGTTTTTGTGAGTTGGAATAAAGTTGAGTGTTCGTGCGTGTGAGTTTTTAGTGAGTTATTTTTGAGTTTTATGAGTTTTACCACTGAGCTATCTTCAGGTCTGTCTGTAAAGCGCTATTACACACACAGGTGTACGCGCACACGTTCTTCTTTATTGTTAGTAGAGATGATCAATTCACTCAGAGTTAAAATAAACTAGATTTGAAATTGTATATACCAGGGATGGCGAACCATTGGCACGCGTGTCATTGATGGCACGGGGCACAATAATTTGGACACGCCGCCGATCAAAACGGTTTGCATTTTAGTTCAAAATAACAAAGTTCAATATGAAGTATTACAAACAAACGCGAGTATTCCCATTCCATTTAAAAAAGGACACAGATATTTGTACGGCTGTTGAAAATTCGCTAGCAGAGAAAGAAATTGATTTGAAAAGAATTATTTCATTAATTGATGGTGGGCAAAAAAATGGTTTCATTAGTTTATTTCGAACAGACGTAGAACAATCGATTCTTGAACTCCACTGCATTATTCATCAACAAGCCTTATGTTCTAAGAGTGCTTTAACATCTCTTGATAATGTAATGGCGTTAGTCATAGTCAACCTCATATCGTCGCAGGCTTAAAATAAACGAAAGTTTAAGGCATTGTTTGATGAAGTCAACTCAGTGTATAATGGCTTACTAATGTAAAGTAATGTTAGCTGGTTGAGCCACGGGAACTTACTTTAAAAATTTGTTGACTGCTTGGAAGAAATAAGACTGTTTCTACAAAATGTGGGGGCAAATGAACAATATTCACAGTTGTTGGATGTTATGTGACTCTCAAAATTGATGTTTGTTACAGACATATGCCAACATTTCAATGAATTGAACGTAACGCTTCAAAGCACAAATAACGCATTTATCAGCATCATGATGAATCTCATTTGCGCTTTTGACGCTGGATTACATGTATGTATATATATATATATATATATATATATATATATATATATATATATATATATATATATATATCAAAGATTTAGATGTACATGAAAAACCAGTCGAAGAAAAATTTATTGAGGAATTTATTTCCGTAATAGATTCGTCGATCAAGGAATTTTTCAGCCAGATTTTCTCAGTTCAAAGAATTATCGGAAACGCTCAAGTTTATTATGTACTCTGATGGGATTTCATTTGATAAACTGAACTTGTCCCAATTCGATTAGTTGCAAATTGGAGAATTTGAAATGCAACTCGATTGATTAACAATCTAGTTCAATATGGATTCAAATATTTATTGAAGCAAGGAAAAAGTTGGAATTGATTGAAGCAGGAAGATTAACAAGCAATATACATAAAAATTCCAGTAACGAAATTTTGAAAACATGGAGTTCGATTCCAGACACATTTAACTGTTTGGAGAAGCTGGTTCATGCTATTTTAATCATACTTTCATCTAACTATGCCTGTGAGTCATTACTTTCAGAGATGAAAAACATTAAAGACTCTCTTAGAAACCGTTTGGCAGATCACTCCAATTCAGCATGCATTCGGCGAAAAGTAACAACTTGTAATCCTAATATAAGTTATATGTCATTTAATTTGCAACAAAAGGGGTTATACTAATATTACTTTAATTTGAATTACACGTATAACTATAACTTTTACTACTATACAGTGTAAAATGTATTTTTTCGTAATAAATAAAAATTTTGAGTTAGTATTTAGTTTTATTATTTTCCCAATCATCACAAATCAAAATTATTTGACAGCACATCTATACCTTATATTGATCCATGAAGGGTCTCTACCCCTTTAGACCTCCACCCCTTTCGACCTAGGCCCTCCTCAGTTTCTTTTCCATTTTCTTTAAACATTTGAAATCAATCAGAAATATGGGTACATGCTTTCTCGCATATTCTATACTACAGAATTTCCCATAAGATATGCAGCATCTGATATTTACAGATTCGGATAGAACACGTTAAGACGAGTATTTTGATATACGTAACATGTAGAGTCACCGAATATAGCGTCATACTCTAATTACACGAAGTATGTTAATTACGAGTCCGACAGTTTGTATTCCAAATGAGGATGCGTAGAACAATTGTACAACATGAAATATTTCCTAAGTGACTATGCAAATTTTTGACATCGGATAATGAAGAGGGATCCGGCTCTGTTCCTTTACAAAATTTAGATAAATCAACCATTGACCAATTTGAATAGTTTAAGGAAGTTCGATTTTGAAAACACGATGATTAATAAGGTAGAATTTGACGAAATTGATTTTAATTGGATCTGGTTCAGTGACGAAGTGCACTTAAACCTGCAAGGATATGTTAACAAACAGAACTGCAGGTTCTGGGCCACTGAAAATCCTCATCATTCAATAGTTCGGCCACTGCACCCACTTTGGCTCACAGTTTATTGCGCGTTATGTGCCAAAGGCATCATTGGGTCAATTTTTTTTTATCGAAAATGTAACCGAAGCATATTTTGACGTATTGAATGGCGGTGTCATCCCATTCTTGCATGGTATATACAAGATAAGTGATTATTGGTTTATGCAAGATGGTGCTAGAATTTATCGCCCTCAGAGAAACTTCGATCCTTTAGCATAACATTTTCATGTTAGACTGACTCGATTGGATTCCATTACGAAACGGATCTTAACCTATGTGGCTTTTTTTACAATGTATCTTACAAAGCCCACAATATTAGAAGACTTGAGAGCAACAATTGAAACCGAGATCAAGAAAATTAGAACAGACGCTTTGCAGAAAACAATTGCGAACTTCGATTCCAGACTCCGCCATGTCATTTGTTCGAACGGCTGACATTTCGAAAATCTGTTGTATTGAAAGTTCTCAATAAATATCCTTCTTGTAATTAGACTATGACGCTATATTCGGGGACCCTACATGTTACAATATCAAAATGTTCGTCTTGACGTGTTCTGTCCGAATCTGTAAATATTAGACACTGCATAACTTGTAAAACACCCTGTCATTTTTACCCATATGCCATTCGCAAACAATAAATACGAATAAATCTATTAGAGTCTGTCTTTGGTGATTATTTTTTGGCGATAAATAGACATGGACAATGGAAAAAGACATGTTGACAACAAATGGGTTAGCTGGATCGAATCCGCAATCCATGATCATGTTTCGATAAAATATCTATATTATGGATAAAAGGGATTTAGATTTGCACCTTTTATAAATTTTGAATGATGTGAAAAGTATAGCCTTTTAGATATAGAAATTGGTATTGAAGATACTGTTACAAACCTGTAATTTTGCTTCCCAGTACAACTAGTGTCATCGTAAGAAAGACAGGATGTACGATCTGTCCTGTGCGTGCTAAGCGTCAATGAACTCAGAGCTTGGCGACCTCAGACTACGATGACTGATAGCGGCAATGGTGAGTTACTGGTTCTGTTGGCTGAGATAAAGAAATCTATGGAAGCTGGAAAAGAGGAGATGAAGAAATCAATGAAAGCCTTTGCGGAAGAAATGAAAGCCGAACAAGAGAAATTTTACAAAAAATGGATGCCTTTACGGAAGAAATGAAAGCCGAATATGAAGAAATGAAGAGTGAATTAAAGAAAGAAATTTCGTCGTGGAAGGAAATTTTAAAAGATAAATGTAATAAAACAAAAGACGTCCAAGATATCCCAGAAGAAATTGGAGGAAGCAGTGAGAGCCAAGTGGAAAAAGAAAAGACTGAAGATCGAATGGAGTCCGCTGTCACTGAAAAGGAGTTTAGTCATCCGGAGGATGAACCGAAGTTCAATAAGGAGATGCACGAACAGGGAAACTGTCAAATAATTGCAGAGCTGAAGCAGTCCTCCCTGAATGAGTCCCCTGAAGTGGAATTGAAGGAGCTGACTCTTGAGGATGGAAAAAATGAACTCTCTTTGGACGGGTCTGTTAGTGATGACCCGTACTCCATGCCTATGGATGCAGGAGTTAATGCGACCCTGTTTGGATTGGATTCGTCCCAAAGATTAAAGGAACTACCTCTCTGCAAGCCTCTTGGTATTTCCTTACATAGTGACACGGAAGAAGACTACGTGGCGGGAATCGCTGATCCCTGTAGTCACGGTCTCAATTTCTCCAAGAATTCGGATTTGCTGTGGATTTTTCGAGGAGTGTCATGCAAATAGGAGCCGATGAATCTTCTGTGTATCCAGCAAAAACAGATGCGCTCTTCAGAAGATCCTGTGTGGAGGGTGTCGGACAATTCTCGAGTGTCGAGAATAGACCGGGAGGAGGTGGATGTATTCCCGTGAAAGCTTTGGAGACGAAGGTGAATCCCTGCCTTTCGAGTGGACTTCAGAAGGCACTGTTGGATCATCCTTATATGCGGTTGGTTCGTTGGAAAAAGTTTAAAGTGACCAACCGACCAGCCTGGCAAGAATTCATTCCGGAGGCCTCTACTACGATCCAGCGTTTCGCTCCATGGGACACCTTGCATTTTAAGAAGAGAAATCAAGTCTGGGCGTACAATCCGAAACGACGAAGAGGTCCGAGTAAAAATCATTGAGAAGATTCGGATGGATCTTTAGTCGCGGTCAAATTAGAAAACGATGTCATCTTCGAAAAACCGGAAGTCGCCTAAAGCATCATCATCACATCATTCGGAAGCCTACGCCAGATGTTGGATTGAAGTAGGACTGCCGGGACGTCAGTCTTTGAAGAGGTGAGCAATGTTACAAACCTGTAATTTTGCTTCCCAGTACAACTAGTGTCATCGTAAGAAAGACAGGATGTACGATCTGTCCTGTGCGTGCTAAGCGTCAATGAACTCAGAGTTTGGCTACCATTTGGCGACAATATTGATCATATTGGAAAGTTTGAGAAGTTTCATAACCCATCCAGTAGGAACCGAGATACACCCAGAGACGTCCTGATTGGTCTGAAGATTCTAGCCCCGCCTCCCGGAACTATAAAAGACGGGCACTCTGAAGCACAGGCGCCTCATTCATTCCATCCCCAGCCATGGAAGGAGACGGACGCTCGGATGACTCCAGCAGTTGCCGGAGTAAGAGTAGTAACAGGAGTTCATATCCTGGTAGTTATGATAATCCCACTGAATTTATTAAGGAAATACAAGATCACTGTCACTTCCTAAGAAAGACGTACAGTTGTCTGAAGGATTCTAAGAACCTACTAAAGGATTATCTAGCAGGTCATAACAGAGGGAGCTGTAGGACCCCTCAAGAAGATGAGGAATATCAAAGACGAATTAAAATGTAGGAGGGCAGATTAAAAGATTCCAAACCCTGCATCATGAAACATTGCAACATACACGATGGGAATAAAAATATTTGTGCACGAATCCAATATCAGCAGCATAAAATACATCAACTCAACTCTATAGCAATAACTTTCATTGACACCCTAAAGCAGATGGAGGAAAATAACATGGAACACACGACCCAGTACCTTGATGACCACACTAAACTACTAGAAATAAAAGTTAACATCAATATCATAGAAGAGGAGTTAGGAGAACTTGGTCCATGTCCTATCAGGAATTGTGATAAACATGCTCCTGAAATCGTTGAACAGCCCCCTCAGATAGCAGCCATGGAACAAAAGACGGAAAGTGAAAATAATACAATGGACATGGAAACAGAACAGCCCTTCCAACCTGTTGACAAAAGACATGCGTCAAAAAGGAAAAATTCAATAGAAAACCCAAACCTGAACCTCAGCAATAAATTCCAAATCCTTGAAAAGACCCCGCAAACAAGAAAGGAAATTCCCCTCATACATATGAAGCTAACTGAAGGATACAGTATTGCAACAAATAAATAGAGAATATCCAAATACTGAAAATATCTACTCGAATGGATTCATTAAGATCACCCCCCGGCACTGATGAAGCTAGATTGGGAATCTTAGATTTCCTAATCAAAAAGAAGATTGAACACGTTATCTCCGAAGATCCCACTGAGAGACCCATTAAAATCATCATCAAGGGGTTACCTCTAAATCACGATATGAACGAACTAAAACAAGAATTAGAAGCTCTAAATTTCAATATTGGACGCATTTCACAGCTTAAAAATTACAGGAACAAGACTTTCTACCCTATTTTCCTGTTGGAAGTAAAGAAAACGGGTAATTTCAACAACATTTACAATATCAATCAACTGTCCTACATAAGAGTCAAAATTGAAATATACAGGAGACCCGCCAAAGCTACGATGTGCTTCAGATGTGCAGGATTTCACCACAGGGCTAGGAATTGCAGGTGCAATCCGCGCTGTATCAAATGCAATGGAAATCACACCACTGCTGAATGCACACAGAAGGAGAAAATTCCAGAGTCCACCTGTATCAACTGCAATAACTCTGGACACATGGCCTCTTGGAAAGGATGCCCTGCCTATCCAACAACAGCCCCAGCTACAGGGAATAGAAGATCATATGCAGACACCCTCAAAAATAGGAAAAATATCCCTACGAAAGTCCCAGAAACAACCCAGAATACACCCGCATCAAGACAGAGACCCCAATATCAACAACAGACACCTGATGTCACCCCAACTTCGGAAGATCACAGCCCCCAAACCAGCATCCCAGAGATGAAAGAGTTAATTGAAGCATTTAAAGAAATAAGAAACCTATTACAAGAATTCCCCGGACTCCTAACTGCAGCAGCCAAATTAAATGGAACTAAGTCTAAAGAAGAAAGAAAACTCATTCTCCTAAATGCTTTTTTGGAATAAGTCACAACTCTCCCGCCCACCCGAAAGTAGCAAGCTTCTGATTCTCCACACTGAAACAATAGTTTATCCGCCACCTGACTTTCACCATGATCTAAACCTGCCTGCATCACCCTCTCCTACTCCCCTGACAGCCTGCTTTCCTATTGGTCAAGACATTGCTCCCACTCTCCCTCGCCTGCCATGCGAACTTTTCTCTAGAGGACTCTGTCTGAGTTCTCACTCAACCAACCTCAGGACGACCACAGCTCAGGGCAAACTATTTCAAGCCAGGTCCTTTCATTTGCAAGGTTTGGAGGTAGCCCATCTCGGGCGGGTACTCCATCAATCGTTGTCATCTTTGCACAAGCGCCTCAATCTCAGGAGACACCCGAGCACAAGTCGAATCTGATTGGTTAGTCAGATCAGTGAATTGAAAAACGCCAAATTCGTTTTCCACCAATTTTACAGTAACCAATTTTTATCCGCGAAGCGGTAAGAATTGTTTCGTATTGCAAGGATAAGGAATAAACATGGAATTCAAATGTGCGTTATGCGGCGCTGAAATTTATAAAAAGCGCAGTTATTTTAAACGCATTTTATAAAAAAACAATTCATAGTATTTTCTTTTCAAATATAGAAATAAGAGCTTCTCCCTGTGAAGTTATTGCCTTAAGTTCCGAACACATACATATATTAAAATGGATCCACTGAGAGTTTTGTAGATCTGTGCATTTCATTTTTATAGAAAGACAACATTTATAAACCTATATAATAACAGTTCATAATATTTTCTTTTCAAATATATAATTGAGAGCACACTTAGAAACATGTAACAGACCCTGATTTCTTCTATATTAGCTTTATTATAAAACAGATGCGTGTAAAATTTTAATCAGCTGAATTACAAAACAAAATACTACAGTACTGATATCTATTCCCAAATTAATTTTGCCAAAATACGCATCTAATTGCCAAAAGGAAAGATAAATAGCCAACAAAAGATTTTCCATGACGTATAGTTTGAAGTCATGAGATCGAACTAACCAATCAGATTCGACTTGTGCTCGGGTGTCTCCTGAGATTGAGGCGCCTGTCTCTGAAGAGAGGAAGAAGGAGTGGTGTAAGTGAAGTCGTGTGAGAAGTAGCGAGTCGGCAGCTAAAGCGAGAAGTTCAGCCGTTGGAGAGACGGTAGAGCGGAGCTCCCAGGGACCCTTCTCCTGCTGGGTTCTGTCTATCCGCTTCGTGTACTACTGTCGTCTACTGTGTTCGTCTCTGGTGTACATAGTTGTCGTTTGTGTACTCGTCGTCTTTGTGCTGTCCTGTCTTCGTGTAAATAAACGTCGTTGTTTTTTTTCTACTGGCGCCTGCTGATTGAGCGTTCTCCACACCATATCACTTCCACTATCCAAACGAACCCCGGAAATTTCGTAACAATACCGTAGATAGATTCGATAATCTTTGGAAATGACTACATGTCACGATAGAAAAATTACTGATGTTGTATCAAGTATATTTACTTGACAACCTTAGGGTGTTGCCAATTAATTTAAAGCACTGTCGCACCATGCTTGCGAAAGAACTCGATGCAGATATTATTTTAATTCAAGATTCTTATAAACAATCAGTTGTTTTATCTACGAATTACAAAAATTGGTGCTTCCAACTTTTAAAAGTTTCTTGAGGATATTTTGTATACAACTATAAAAGCATTGTAGCTATTTCCAGTATCTATGGCATTTAAGATTCAAAGGACAGACAGCGTTTTTATTTATCTCTATTTCTACTAATAATATAGATGAAAGTGCATGTAGTATGCGTGGTACTCTACAGGCCAGACTGTTTAACATACAGTTAACAAATATTGCATATATACATCTTGTAGTGTGGGAATGTGCACTTCATAGAGACTCTTTGAAAATTTAATTAAAAGTTCAATTAATTAAAAATTAAGCCGAATTTTGTCGTTTTTCGCTATATCCGAAAATATTATTGAAAGAAAATACATTTTACACCTTTGTATTTTTAATTGTACCAATTTAACAGTCGCGTAAAATTTTCCAGAATTTCGTAATTCTTTTTTTTTTTTTTTGTATAATTCGCAACAGCAGATTATACTGTTGCTCTGAAAATCAAATCGTTTCATTACATATGTTATTACGTAATTTTCTTTCATTATTGAAAGCTAAAGAAGAAAGATTCTGTTTTAAAATCTGTGTAATTTAAAAGACGATTTTAAAAATTTACAGTTACAATATCATGAAATTCAGATGATAGATGATCTGTACATTTATGTTTTTATTAGTAATATGTCATGAAACTGGTTTCCACAAAAAAAGTTTATACACAAAAACGAACACCGTACGTCCAATTAAAATAACACGGTTTTAATATCTGACATTTTGATAAAATCTTAAATATGAAACTATATTTAAACGATTTAACTTAAATACAATCAGTATCCTTTGCAAAGTAGTTGGTCACCAAAGGCGATTAGTAGGAATTTAATTAGTATGGTAATAAAATCATTTTATCATTGGGATATTTAAGGACAAATCACCGATTCAGAGCTGTGACCAATAAGATTATTAAGGAAAAAACACTTTTAAATTTCATCACACAACACAATTTAATTGCATGTTATAATGTAGATGTAGGAACTACTTTCGATTCTGTAGATAATTTAAAACTTTATATCCTGATTTAATATTAATTTCATATTCAATTTTATTTCAATACACAAGCAAGATTGGGCCATTGCAGATACTGATTTCCTGGCAGTCCATGAATATGAATCTTTGCAACTCGACCGAGTTATTTTTGTTTCTTGAAAATTAAATACTGTGAGTAAAAATGTTTTTAAAAATATACGAAAAATCCCGCAATTTGGCATACTCTAATAATTATGAAATTTACAAACGGCCCATTTTATCGCTTAAATTGTCGAAATTCTACAATCCTTTTTTCATCTTTTGTTGATTCATTTTATTCTAAGGAATTATACAAACTAATTAATCAAAAAGGAAAATGGTTACAGTTAAAATACTACGTTGCAATTTGATATTGTTTTATTATTATCAAAAAACTGGCATCTATCCGACTCTAATGTATATTTTTAAATATTGTCTTTCATTTTTAATTTTGACTAAATTTGCTTTGATCTACAATTATAAATATTTTTTAGCTCACTACCAATGCAATTAAAAGGAATTCAAAATTTAAACGAAGTATCTTCAGTAGTCAAAATTTTTCCTTACGTTGCTACTTCAGTTTTTGCAAACTGCTGATTCATTATCGTCTGGAAGTATTCCAAAATTACTGTTATCTATCAGATATGAGAAAGAAACATAAATAAGAATTGTTATCTTGTGTTTATTTTGCATCTTCTGTTTATCCAGTAAAAAAGAATCGCAAAAGAATCATTTTACCATAAGGAAGGAAGGAAGTGATGAAGGAAGTTTAGTTAAGAATAAAGGACTGTTTCCCCTGAATTAAAGAATGACGTCATGCATATCAAAACGACATGAAAAGAATGTTTTCACGATCACATGGAAAATCGAGAATTTTAGCTTCTGTGATGTAAAAGAAGGGAGTATGCCTCGAACTCCAGAAATTTCTATGGATACTTTACAGGGAACTAAATGGAGACTATGGTTATTTCCAGTATCTACTGCATTTAAGGATCACATGGCATGTTATCTCAGATGGGATGGACTTGCAGTTCTGGATTTCGAAGGTGAGCTTTCGTTTATAGATAATAATGGATCTTGCGTTAAATCTGAAATATTTTCTGGATGTGTTTTCAAAAAAGGAAAGTGCAGTCCTCCTCTCACTGCAAAGCGAGACGAAGTTTTTATGCGCAAAAAAGACGAGTTCTTATCACAAGACATTCTAACTGTACGATTCGTCATTCGCAGTGATAAAAAATTTTGGCATAAAATAAAAGAATGCTTTATTAGGACCCGGATACGAGTCGAATGCACAGCTTTCATAGGAGTTGTGGAGAAATTCAAAGATCCCTTTGTTAGGAAAGCTGTTTGCATAAAACCCTTATCAACTAAAGATTTACCCATTTCTGTTTGCATGCACATCACTGAAAACGAAATAATTTACATTGAATTGACACTATTAGAATATATGAACCTAAAAGTCTGTAAATGCAAATTATTTTTATTAGATGCTTTTGGAAAAGAGGTCGCTTTCGGGCAAAATGAATTTTCATATTTTGATGCAACTCCACAAAGAGGTTGGAAAATTCCTTTTCCACTTTCCAAAATAAACTTATTAAATCTCAGACAAAAATATTTACCTAATAACACATTAACATTTCAGTGCCATATTGCTTTCTCTACAGGCATAGAATACAATAAAATAGAGGAAACTCGATTTTTCTCTGGAAATGACCAGGGTGCGGTTTCAAACGAATTTGTTGAAAATGATAAGTGTAGATCAGATATTTTTTTTCTTTGGAAAGATGACTTGAATTCCTTGCAAAACAATGACATATTACATGGAGTGTCAGTTTCATCGAATACCAAAGAATGTACGGAACACACCCAAATAGATGCACCTAAATATATTATAAATTTATCGAAAACTTCCCAAGATGCAATGATTCAAAACACCATCAACTATAGTCCTGATAATAAGTTATCCGATTGCTCACTTTCTTGGAAGAATGATCTGATGTCGTTATACAAAGATCAGATTTTATGTGACGTAGAACTTCTGACTAAGACTAAAGCAATTCCTGCCCACAGTTTGATTTTAAGCATAAGATCTCCAGTTTTTAGCGACATAATTGCTACAATTGTAAGGAAGAATGGGAATAATTGCGCAAGTTCAACACCTCTAAAGATCAATCTTCAAGACTTGGACGAAGACACTGTGGAACAAATGCTCATGTTTTTATATACAGATAGCATTGATAAAATGGGATGGAGAAGAGTAAAGAAGTTATACTTGGCAGCTGACAAATATGAAATTGTTACAATGAAAGAAAAGTGCTCATTTTTCTTATTGCAGAATATCCAGCCAATTAACTGCTGCGAGATATTAGTGCTAGCAGATAAGCATCAAGATAAACACGTGAAGAAAGAAGCGCAGCTTTATATTGCTCAACACAACGAAGAAATCGTTGATGGCGACAAGTGGAGAAACTTAGAAAAAACTAATCCTCTTCTAGCTCTAGAAACCTTGCACATTATAATCTTGCATTACCGGAAAGCACCATGATTTCTCGCTTAAAAAACTCATTGTATCATGTAGGTTGTAGCGTAGAGAAGGTAAGTGGGCCGGGACACAATATTATAATTTAATTCCCAGTGATAAAAAAAAGTAAATGGTGACCATTAGTTTTTTCCCAATCATCGCATTTGATTTTAAAAACTGGAACAAATATATTGTTTTTCCTTCAGTGAACCACTAAGATTGTCTCTGGAAACTTTTATAGCTCTCTGCCCTCTCCCAGTTCTTGACCAAGTTCATTCTGACGGAATGAGAACAAAATGAATGAAGAGAATGAATAGGCTAAGACCCTTCCCCTATCCAATGTAAATTCGCCGAAGGCTCAGCATTACGAAGTACGCATAATACATTTTGAGATCTGCTCGTCTTGAGCATTTGTATGAGAAAATGCCACTGCCTTTATCCCATTCATTACGCTACTGCATGCAGCTGTTAGAAAGTGGCTAGATTTTTCTAACACTATAGAAACCGTCAGTCTCGTGTAGCAGTATATGGGAAGGGAAGCGATGATTGAGGCATAATGTAATTATTTCGCTTAAAGTGATTTAGCAAATGTCAATGATGCTCGGGTCATGGTATCAGCTTTTTGTATTCTTGTCGTATCTTACTATACAAACTAGCATACACACAAAGACATTGAAATCCGTCTAATCATCCGACCGCTACAACACTGCATGAATTCGTACTGTCAGAAAACTAAGATTTTTTTAATAGAAATTTATCGCATCATTTACTTATACAATAAAAGGAAAATTTGATTATAGTTTTATTTTGTGAGACATAATATTTAACTTTCAGATAAGGAAGTCTGAATACGGCGATAGGGTGAAAAAAAAAATTGGAAAAATAGCTTTCCACTTAATCTGTTTCAAATATTTTTGATAATGTTTGATTTTAACCAAACATTGTTGATAATACATAGTTTAAGATTTTTAAAATTTTAGTAACATCTTTTAAAATGTTTCATTTCGCACGTGTTTTGTTAAAAAATTGATACTAAAGTATCATGATTCCTTATGTCTTTCTTCACTTAAAAACTGTTATGGAGTTTTTGCGCTGCATCTAAGAAAAGACATATTTTTAAGTGATCAGTACAAAATGTGTGATTAGTTAAATTTCCAATTTTAAATAACATGATAGGAAAAATAGATAGAGTTCTAACTGAGGAATATTAAATATCCAGCATCCCTGTCTCTTTCTTATTCAATTTGATTGAACCAAGTAATCAAAAAATAATAACAAAAGTAATGAATTAAAAAATCGATTCATATATCAAATAATAAAAGCATACATTTCTAAAAAGTGTTTAGAAAATAAGAAATTTTTCTTCATACATAATCTGTATTTCAAACATTCATACTGATTACGTCTGATTTACAATCTTGAATGCATACAAATAACCCTATTCAAAACACTTCTTGTGTACAGCCGAAGCAGTATCGACGATCCCCACCCAATTCAAAACACGGTTAAAGAAAAACTTTAATGCTCAGTGGAATGCATTTCACACACAACGGAGGAAAAGATGGCGACAGAGAAAAAGTTCCCAAAGCGAATTTTAGGGAAAAATTGGCAAGCAATAGTCATTAATACAAACTTAACTTTTTTACAGTCGAGATGTATATTAATTAAAAGCAATATATTAATAATTGTAGGTTGTAAAAAATAATGTCCCCCAAACCTCAATATTAAATAAATTAATGCACAGAATGATCATTATTATAAAATGATTTTTATTTACTTTCTTTTTTTATGTTCTGAAATATATACCACTGAGATTTGATTGTTATAGTCAGATTTTTTTTTCTGTTATACTCTGATAATAACGATTTATATTAGAATGCATGGTCTAAATTTTTATGAATATACACTTTGTGAAGTTGCTATATTTTAATACATTTTCTTTGAAATAAACAGGCCATGAGTTCCTTTTAAATAATAACCTTAACCTTCGTGATGATTAGGCAAAAGGTTCATATTTTAGAAGCTTTTAAAAGTTCTTTGTTTAATCCATGATCAAACAGTATCACAGCAGCACACATTGCAAAACTAGAAAGAAAGGGCGGGAGAAGAAAGTTGTGAAAAATCATTTAGAATTTATATAGCTTCAAACGAGGATTACCCTTCAATCCAGATGAGTAAACATTTATTTTAGGTGAGTGTGTTTCACCTGATACTACAGCTTATGCATTTATGAGACAGAAATAAACTGTGAGAATCAAAGAAATGAAAAGTTAAAGTGTTGTTATGTTATATATTTGAACTCAAGAAGTTAGCAAATAACTTCAGGCATGTAATAAACTGAATTGATTATATGTGGGTGGCACTTAATCAATACCTGAACCTGATAACTAATTTCGAACCTGAAACCCTCTGGTCCCGAAGCCAAGACCCTACCACCAAGCCATCGCAGCCCTCAATACATCATTCAGAATTGTGAAAGTACTAAATAACAAATATGCATTAACTATGCAAGTTAAAATTATGGGGCAGTATTGCATCAAAGCTCGTAAATCGTAACTTACAGGCAGATAATTTTGCTTATTTGCAAAATAATTTGTTCTGACAATTAAATAAAACTCTTGCTTAAAACCTAATATAAGTGAAATAATGAAGTTCTTATTTATGTGAATTAGAACTGCAATCTGATACACCAGTAAAAAAATTCCAAAGCATTGTCAACAGATCAAAGACAATATATGTATATATAATATAATATAATATAATATAATATATATATATATATATATATATGTTTTATAATTATAATATCATTACAAATTTATAGACTTATTATTACTATTATTGTGATTTTTAAACTTATGGCTAATTTGTTTGACACTTGATGAAAGTAAATTTTTATTACTACATTTGTAAAGTGACTATTCCAGTTTATAATACAAGAAAGACAGTATGTTGTTTCATTATGCCCAGTTAAATACCCTTTATATATTTAAAAATAATAAAAATATATTTGAGCAGAACTCCATTTTACCCATTAATAACCAATATTTGTGTTGAACTTTATATTTAAAATTAAAAATGTTTAATTTCAAAGAGCTATGTCTATAGTTTTCAAACATGCAGAAATACTCAAAACATATATTCAAGCAGTTACTTATAGCATTTTTCATACTGTTCACTTAATTGCTTATAATTGAGATGACAGCATTGAAAAAAAAAACCATGATAAGAATTCCATATTGTTCAGATCTTTGCTAACTATAAATTACTTTAAAAAAAATTGACACACAAAACTCTGCAAACAATATGTTTATTTATCAATCATTTTCAATTCAAAGAATGTTTACTGATAAGAGAATATATCACAATAAAGAAATCAAAAATTAAAGAATGAGTAACAAATTGACAACAAATGAATAACTTTCAAATTAATAGAAAGTATTTGAAGATTTGCAGAAAGGAGGGGAGGGAAAAAAAATAATAAGACTGAATTAATCTAAAAAGATAAAATTTAAAAATTATGTTTTACGAAAATCACTGAAAACCTGAGAAAAAATATGTTGCACAGCATGTCCATTTACTCAAATGCTTAACTAAGCCAAGAGGTATCCCAAACTATCGATCATGACCCACTGATAGTTCTTGAGTCAATTTTTGGCGAGTTGCACCAAAATTTCAAATGTATGTGCATCCTTCCACAAAAAATGTAATTAGGCTTGAAATGTTTATCAAGTCATACACTAGATATATTTTTTAAAAGAAGAATTTAATAATTCTTAATAGAATTATTATTAAAAGAATTTAATAATTCTTTTCTTTACAAAAGTTTTTTAGAGAACATATATTGCTAGTCTCTGAAAAAACTTCATGTGCCAAGAATGAAATAGGTTACATAAATCAGTTTCTAATAAGCGGGTCACAATGTTTAAAAGTTTGGGAACACCCCATGACTATGTATCATGTGTTAAATTAAAAAAACAGACTTCACTCAAAGAATTAATTTTTTTAGAAGAAACTTTATCAATAGTTATATTTAATGTAGAAAGTATATGACAGTGTAGAAGTGAAATGTAATAAATTCATCTTTTAAAATTTTTTACAAAATATTTTCAGCATGTAAAAACATATTTTTGTCATAAAAATCAGGAATATTAATAGAATATTAATCAAATATTAAATCCACACTTAAAAAGAATTAAGCATTTAATATTTTTTTTCTTTTTATAAATTATAAACAGAATATTACATAAAATATATAATTAAGATTTTCTTTATATAAATAAATAATAACTATCTGTATTTTAAAATTGATATACAAGAATTTAAAATATATTTTGAGGATGGACTTCAAATTTTTTTAATCTTACTCTCTGGTGAGTAAAGAATAGAATGAAATGATAAAATGAATTTTTAAATTTTCTATTTACACAAAAAATCTCTTAATGATGAAGTTATAATACTCATCTAATAAAACATCTTATGCAAAGTTTCTTTAAAAAAAAAACACATACAAATTTATTTCATCCAAAATTTTGAAATATCAGAAGTCTAGCAAAATCCTATTGGATAAATTCCTGACATAGTATACATTTTTTTTTCTTAGAACAAAAGAACATTTTTCTCTAAAAGTGACAAAAGTCACTTAATATTAACATTTAGTATAGCAGAAAACCAAAGTAAATATTATTCATAAATTTTAAAGTTTTGAAAATGTACATATTAATATTATATGTCATATACAGCTGAGATCAAAGGTATAGTTTTAAAATAAAATATCTACTTCCTAAAAATAATTTTAAAATAATTCTTGACAAATAAAAATATGTTACTGACCATTAAGAGAATATCACAGGGTATTTTATTGCTTTTCATTTCTTAAATTGTCTGTTATCAAAAATTAATCAATAAATTAGGATTTAAAAACAAGTGAAGATTATTATTTGCTTTACAAAATGGCGAAACCACAATAAGAACTTGCTGTATAGTATGATCTTATTCCAAAGGATTATAAAAAAAAACTAATAACTGTTTTAGAAAAAAAAAAAAAAAAAAAACTCAAAAGAAATATTTTAAAATATATAACTGGGGAGAATGGTATTCCACTATGATTGTACCAAGGCATTTGTAGCAAATCCTTCACACAAAAATATAACAAATCAAAGAAAAGTACATACATCCAATTAACACAGGCATAATTTCAAGATCAAAACACAATTATTTTCTTCCATTAATTTACGAAAAACTCTCCATTAAGTTATATAATTGTATACATTTAAATATAAAGCAGCTAAGATTTTAATAAAAAATATTAGGTATTAAAAATTAGGAACTATTCTTCATTTCATAACATAACAAATTGAATTTATTTAGACGTATCGTAACATCCAACATAAATGAAATTTTTCAAATGAGTTTTTTTAAAATTTCAATTTTGTTTTTCACTTTTTATTAACAACTTTTTTACAAAATTTAATTTTAAAAAACTGTAATCTATTAAATTTTGATGAAATGTATCCATATACATACACACAAAAGCTTTTAGCTTTTAATTTTATTTAAAAACATAAAACACAGAGCATTATGTATACAGGAACAAGTTATTTTTAAATATTAATTTGAGTATTTTTTAAAAAAATTCAGAGTGGCTGATTCATTCATATAGCTAAAATGCAAAATATCTTCCAAATCAGTAAACTACTTGTCATAGAACTCTCTCCAGTTAAAAAAAAATAATGTAAAATTTTCAGAAAATTACAATATAGATATAACTTTTCTCTAAGTAACTAAAAATCAAAATTTTAAGGGGGGTGGGGGAAAAATAGAAAATCTGTACTACACACTACATTACTTTTTCAAAAACATATTGTTGGAGCACATTGTGAGTGTGAGCGACAATGTGCTATTTACAGGAACAAAATCTCTCCACAAAACATGTGAAAGTGGCAATCTTAAAACAGAAAACCACACCAATTCTACGATATCACAAAAAACACGGAGAAAATGCGACAGATTAAGGTTACAGACACAAAAATAATAATTATTAAAACTTTGTTAGAATTTAATGGCAAGCAATGCTTAGACAAATAAGATATTTTCCTTACAAACTGATTCATGAAATACAATCCTTTAATATTTTTCACAATATAATATACATGAAATAAATGAATATAATATTATTATATTAAACCTTTCAAAAAATATTAATGATTCCTTTTTAAGTGAATTTTCTTTATTTGTAATTGATTTTTTTAAAGAAATTATCTGATTCAAACTTGAATTATTTTCAGTATGCTTTTAAATGAGTAAACATTTTATGTATTTTTTAACCCTATGTTAACCACTGCAAGTCTCAAAAATTACAAAAATGTGACATTTTTTTTTTTCAAATTGCAAAATGATTAAATTACCAGATAAACTATAATGGTAAAACACACCCACATTGAATATTAGAAACAAATTTATTATTCTTTCTCTTCTAAAAATTTTTTTTACAAAATCCTGTAAAATATTTAATTTATGACATATTTTAAGAAAACTCACATTATACTTCCACCTATTTTAAAATGCATATTAAAAAGTCACAGATATTTCAAACAAATATCATAGTTTAGGAAATAAATTTTAGCAGTCATGTTACATTAAATGGCAACAAAATCCTGATAAAAGTAATAAAATTCGCTGGCCACTGTCTAGGCATATCTGCATATTGGAAAGAAGACAGGCCAAACTGATTAAAAATCAAAATTAATCTATGCAAAATGAGAATTAACATTATTTATAAAAATTTTGAACTTGCAATATCATTTATACTTTTATTATATTTTATATGTACAAAAAATCCAGGAAGATTTTTTTCAGACATCTTTTTTTAATTCAGACATCTTTTTTAATTACAGCTAAATAATCTTTCAGAAAAATATTTAAATATGAATGATTTATTAATAAATAAAGAAACAACTTTCAGAACAAAAAATAAAAGAACCAGGATTATTCTGAATCTAAATATCTTGTAACTTTGTACAGGAATTTTTGTAGATTTTAGATAAAGATAGCAATTTTTATGAATTTCTATACCATTTCAATTTAAATAAATTGGTTATAATTGCTGATTTCCATCTAACTATCATTTAAAAAAAAAACTGGTAAAATTTGAGCCAGTTTCTTGTAGTAAATATTTAATAGCCATTTTTATTTTCTTTCTGAAATTCAAATTTATTTGCATGAAATTCTATATATATGTGTTCTCTTTGTTTAAATTTACTGAAGAAACCTGCTTATTTGTACTTTCTTATATGATTTTGCATTAATCCCCCCCTCCCCCCTGCTAGTTTTAACAATGCAATTATGCGCCTGTAACCTTAGAATATGAATAACAATAACAATTAAAAAAACTTAATATTTAACCATAACAAGATCAAACAGTGCATAGAAAGAAAGTCATTATTACCTAGAACTGCATTATTGCATGAACACACAGCTGCTTCAACACCTAAACTTTCCGAGTATATAAATAAAGCAAAATATTGTTTACAATACAAGTTTACACTTTGGTTTGCATTTTCTTTAAATAAAGCATAAATTTAAAAAAAAAGCATCTTGTAACAAATAAATACATAAATTCCTTAATTTAAGTCAAAATTATTATTTAAATCTGAATAACATAAGTTTGAAAATGAAAGCAGACATATAGGACAAACCAAGTAATAAAATATAATGCATAGTCAAACAAAGAACACAATATCTAGATTGCTACAGTTTATAATATTTATGACTAGAGGCATAAGTCAAAAGTGAAAATGAAATAAAGCATATTTATTGTCATGTAAGTTTCATAAAAAGAGGCATGGAGCAACTTTTAAATAAAATTTAAAAAGCAATACACTTGCTAAATTTTGAAATTTGTAGGAAAATTTCTTTTTATACTTACAACAGAACCTCCATAATCAAATATTTTAGAAATCATTTTTAATAAATTTTATTAATTTCTTTCTGTTAAATCTTTGTTAATTTTCAATTCTAAAGGATATGAATTCATTCTCTAACTGGAAAGAATATGAAACAATTTTTTCTGCAAATTAAAGCTAAAAATCTATTGCTTTTATAAACAGAAAAAAAATTCGTTGATCAAAAAGACAAGATGTTTAAATTGTTTCATTTCAACTGGGGCCTTTATTATTATTACCATTTTAACTTTGGTTTTTGTATGACACGCATGTAATCCTAATTTTTCAAGGGAATGCATTAACAAACAACACACTTTGAATAGTAGTAACTGTAACTGGAATCAAAACTTTAAAAATTTAAAGTATTAATACTAAACGCAGCATCAACTGATGAAAGTCTGTTGCATCTCTCTTTTTACATATGTATTTTGAAGTCGTTATTTATGTATTTTTAATCAAATATAGATATATTTTATAATCTCCATAAACAGTAACAATCAGTAGTAAATAGGGAAATAAAATAAAAAATTATCAGTATAAATGATGATGAAGAAACTAGCAATGAAATCTTTGGCAAAGACAATACATATTGCTTTTTCAGAAGTAGTAGAATAAAATACGGAAATATATGCAAATTTCTAATTCTTGTGTAAATAAATTACTGAAATAATTTCTCCCGTCCAACAGCAATCATCATTGGATGAAAAAATATAACTGTATATCATAAATATTGTAAAATTTCAAAGCTAAGGATGGTTCATATCTTTTTTTTAGTTTGTTCAAATGTAAAGTTCATATATTCTGTCTAAAAAAATGTTAAAATTCTTTTCAAATTAAAAAAAAATGATAAACAATGTTTCTGAAAATTATTAAATCAAAGAAATCAATAGAAATAAAATTTAAATCTCAATTTTTTAAGAATTTAAGAATTTTGTCATGTGTTGAACTATAATTAATATAATTTTAGAGAAAAAATATATTCATACAGCAAAACATTTAAAATATTTTATAACATTTCTATTTCTTTATAAAAATAAGTATATTTTATAATAAAAGGATCTTTTGTTTTTCTGAGAAATATATGAACTTGACCTATGAAAATTACTGAAATAATCACAAACCAAATTGGAAAAACTAAATAGTGCAGCAAATTTTTTATTGCATCAGATGAGTATTCACTTCACTTCCAAAGAAGTGTATTTATGATTGAAAAAAAAAATCAGTTGCAGTTTGAGTTAAATTAAAGCACCAGCTGAGATGTGACTTAGAAGCACCTGTACACAAAAATATGGAGAGCGAGAAGAGAAAGTGATTAACCGGTCAAAGGATGCAAGTCTACTTTCACCCTCTCATCACTGCTTAGCATTCCAACAGTAGGATAAAAGCCACCTTTAGGGATGCAAACTTCCTTTTGACCAACTGTTTTTCCATTGCGAGTAAAAAATACCTAAACAAATTTATAAAAACAAAATTACAGTGTTGCATTCATTATTTCATTATTCGTGAAATTCTAAAAATATTTTATAGTTTACTATGAATACAGTATTATTTTTTAAAAAATTCCTCTTGGCAAGCTGACATACGAAGATAGATTCCTTCTCATCTAAATATTTTTGAATTCCTTTAAATTCTTAGATAAAAACATTAAAATAAAATAAACATTCTTAATAAAAAACAACAAAAAACATTCTTATATAAAAACATTATTGAAGGGATCATAGACAATGACTTTATTGGTATAACCCAATTCAGCACTTATAGCAAAATAACTAGAAGCACCTGTACACAACACCTGAACATGATCTGTGTTGCCACATTTAAATGAATAATTATAATAAAATATATTAAAAGAACTAAAGCATGTACAGCTTCCGATATTTTCTAAAACTGACCATTTTTACAGAATGTTGCCAAAAAAATATTTGTCAAGCTATTAAATTTTAGTCCATATGCATTTAAACAATTCCAAATTAAGGTAAGAAAGCAAGCAATGAATGTTTTTATTCATTTAAATGTGATGAATACAGATCATGTTAAAAATAGTAGAAGCCCTTTATAACTAAGCAATCGCAATTATAAAAAACTTGTCTTAACAAGATTATAATTTAAATAATTTAATTCATTTTTCTTCATCTTCAACCATAAAGAAGCTATAAGAAAATGAAATACCCTCACTATTTCCATATCTTTTAAATCATATAGCCCATCTATTAAAAAGACTTTTATTCTCTTTGCAAATATATTTTGAGGAGATTGAAAATTATTCATGTTCTGGTGTTAATAAGATAAAATGGACAAACCAAAATAGAATTAAAATAAGTTTACATTCAAAATTCAAAAAGATAAAATGAATCTGGCCCGAAGACTTTTTCAAGGGTCAGGCAAGGATTCAAACCAGGGATTTTTTCTGTGAAGGGTCTGACTCTCGTCCAGCAAACTGACCCCTCGTGACCCGAAAATCCCAGAAAATTGAGGTTTTGGAGACAAAAATTAGTATCACAAGAATAAAATAATTTTCAAAAAACAATCCAGATAAAAACACAGCAAATCACGCCACAAAATACCATGAAAAAGGAACCAAAAGCATTTAAACCAGAAAGCAAAGTACTTACTAATTGAAAGTATAATTCCAAAAGACAATGTTAGGTATAAACTTGTTAGTGCAAATGCACTTCGTTAAATTGAACTAAATTTAAATTTTCCACATTTACAGCTATATATGCTTACTATGTTTTGTTATAATGTAACGTCAAAGTTGAAGCACCATCTGTTGAGTCATAACTCCAAGCCAACAAACCGGAGGAAGTCAGAAATCAGACAGTCCTTCTCTTATCAAAACCTCTATATTGCAAAAGTTTTTGGGGAATTCGTTAATGGACAAAGCGTTATATGCATATGCAGAGAAATTTTTGAATGGTGGTGGTTTGGGTTCAAGGGACCAGATCAGTGAAAATTTGTAAAAAATATTGTGAGAATTATTATAATAGGTAGTCTTCTTATAAGATATCTACCTAATATTTAAAAATCCAGCACGATAATACTCTATGACTGATTAATCTATATTTATTTTGAAAATTCGATTTTAATTATATAGCAGAAATATTTTGTTTTGTTGAATGCAAATAAGCATAAATCCAATAACTAAAACAATGTAAAGTATTGCTGTAAAATATATTTAAAAATATTTTTTATTTTATTAAATTAAAAGAAAAAAATCAAGCAGATATAAAATTAATAATACTGAAAAGCTTAATTTTCTGAATCTTGAAGAGGTGTAAGCTATAATTTTTGTGCAAAGACATGCTTTGAAGAGAGAGAGAGAGAAAATCTAAAATTTGACAGATTTTTAATTAAAAATCTAAATTTTGGAAAATCCTTCATTATTGAGCCCCTATTACCAAAAAGAAAATAAACCAATCCTGCTGCATCTGCTTGTGGACATAAAATGATATATCTCACCAATAAACTGCTTTTCATGACACAATTTTTGCTACAGAATTTGGATAACAATCCAAATTTCCTAGGGAAATAAAATAAGCTACTAGTTTATTAGTTAACATTGGCTCTCTAATCCCCTAAAATAATAACCAGAAATTCTGCAATGTAAAACTACTTGACAAAACAGTAAGATGATCTTTTTCACGAACAATGACATCAAAAAAGATTTACAATTCACAACTATAACAAATTTCCTCAAAAAAACTGTGAAAGACTGATAACGAAGCACTGTGAGCCATACAACTTGGACTTTCTTCTAGTAGATTGGTAGCAGTCAATTTGACTTTTTGACTTAAGAAATTCATAATTTCTCTCATTCATTTTTTATTCAAATATACTTAAATGCATTTTTTTTAAAGATTTGAATGCATATATTACCAGCAAAGCATGAAATATGAGAATTATCACATACTTTCCCTAGGCATTCTAGGCAAAGTATAGAAAAGGTTCTGATAAGGCTATTATATAAATGATGTGCATACAGAAATACAAATGTTATTCTGAAAAAAAAAATGAGAGTGCCATTAAAAAAAATTATTCAAAATACATTAATAAAAATGAAAGTTATACAAAACAAGATTTATGCCTTTCTTAATAAGGGAAACGAAATTTTCATATAAAAAATAAGAAATTAAAATTATCATACTTGTTACAACATAGCAGTCTTGACATTTAGAATTACATATCATAACATTTTTTACGCAAAGATATTTCATATTTTTGCAGTTTGTTTTACAAATACATTTGACGAGTTCTTGGCTGTTTCCACTGATCTGAACAATTGCAACTCACTGGAGAGGAATTTCTTAGTCAGAAATATTTTATATTCTAGAGGATAATGTTAATTGCAATCATGCAGATACTTGTTTTAAAATTCCTTCAGAAGTTCCAAAATGGTAAAAAACCATCCTTTATCACACTCATTACAATCAACTATTCATGATACCTGAAACGAATCAGTAATGTATTTCATGCTTCACCAGTTTCTCATTTGGCATTCTAAAGAATGCCTAGGAAAAGTGTGAAACATGAATCATTTTATAATTGCTGG
This sequence comes from Argiope aurantia, assembly GCA_026543865.1. Lineage (NCBI taxonomy): Eukaryota > Metazoa > Arthropoda > Arachnida > Araneae > Araneidae > Argiope > Argiope aurantia. The sequence goes on along the minus strand of JAPMOR010062530.1, from coordinate 413,474 downwards.
CAAGTTTTAGGCATTATATACAATGCCTAGGCATTCCACAGAATGTCGGATTTCATATTTTTTTAAATATAACCTTCATACTTTACAAATAAATGTTTTGAATTTGCAATGTTATCTTATTTTCAACAACAATGACCTTTGAAAGTAAAGTACCATTAAGTTCATATACTTTATTTAAATCCCAAACTAAATGTATTAACTGAAGCATACAGCCACTGGAAGACAAAACATGCTTTAAAAGCCTGGCACTTATTATAATTTTTATCATTATTATGTCAAAATGGCTTCTTTCCCCAAGTAATTGATAATTTGTTAGAAATGAAAATAAACAGCTCTTACCTGTATAGTTAACCCAGTTTCAATATTCTCTTTCTCCTTCCACCACTCCTCATCCTCCGATTCGCTGTATGATCCTGAGAAATCCTCATCTAAATCAAGATTTACAGAAGAAGGAGCATTGCTGTCTAAGTCACAATCATAGAAGCTCACGAAGTCTCTTGGGAATATGATGCCACAGCCCATAATGTCCCCTGAAGTCAAAGGTCAACATTTTACTCTTGTAGATGCTTACTGTTGATTGTATTATGATTACTGTTGAAGTACAGTAGCTTAATAATTTAAGAATGCAACTCCAGTAGATCTCAATAAAGTATTCAGCAGCAATTATATAGAATGTAATAGAAATAAGTGTGCATTGTTAAACATATCCTTTTAGGAGTTGGTTTTACATAAGATTAGCAGCAGAATCCCAGCTTTCACTTTAATACAAAGTCTCCCAGAATGTGACATACAGCATGTTCTTAATTTATTACTATGAGCCATATTTTAAATTAGCACATTATGCATGTAACTATCAGTATCTTATCATAATTCAAATTCTGAAAGTTTGATGTAAACAGCCTTTACATGCTTCAAAATAAAAGGACAATTTCATACAAACAGATGAGATTTTAACTAATCAGACTCATTTGGGATCTAAAGTTAAAAGAATTGTCACAAAACATTTAGCACCAATTTAAAAACTTAAAAGGAAATAATATAACTTTCATTTAACGACTCAATTCTCTCAAATTCTGAAGCAGAGCCAAAGACAAATGTCTAAACAATTTTCTAATAAGAAAATAATGAATTATAATAAATATGAGTATTTTTTTTTTTTTTTCAGTATGAAACACATTGTGCCATTTTACACAGAATCTTATGTGAAGTAATTGTTTCACTTAACCAATATTTTACATTATGAATAAGATTTGGGAACAAATTATGCTAGTTAAGAAATGCTTATTTCAACAAAACTGAGTTTATTGAGCTGTGAAACTCCATATTCAAATAATGTTTAATATTCAAAAAAAAAAAAATCCCATTGTTAACTTTGCACATTTAACTTTGAACATTGACTCTACTGATTCATCTTGAATCATCCTGACATGTGAAATACGGTGATTAATTAGTCAAATTAGGCATACTTTTATGCATTTATTTGCAACTTTTTTAAAATTAAATGTTAAAAATTAGACAACAATATACTGCATTTATAAAATCTTACAAGACTAGGTAAATAGGAGATTACCTTTTGGAATATTTTTCACATATGTTGCATCATCAATCGACAGTGTGGCATATTGTCGATTTGAGTTGCTACACACAAAAATTATTAGAAGCTAACTTCTTCTAATTGATAAAGAATGATTAACTTACTAAATGACTAACTTACCTTTATGACAACGAGGACCAAATGGATCACCTACACCACTACCAACAAAAATTTTGCCATCATCTTAAAAAGAAAAAAAGACAGCTGTAGAATTCATTATTACAAAAAGAAATTAAACTAATTTTAAAAACATTCAAAAAATAAAAATCCTTAAAAGTAAAATTTTATATTACAATTGTATTCATTATGGGACAATAAAATAATCACGATGCAACAATAAAAAAATTAATAATTAATACACAAAATAAAAAGATCAATTGTTCAAATAGACACTTCTTGACTATATATTTAGATGAATTATTAAATGTGTAGATTAAACTACCCAAATTTATTCACAAAAATAAAAAAACTACCCATGGGTTTGAAGTTTTATCTATCAACCATTGAGACAGACAAAACTTTTCTGAATCCAAACTTTTTCATAGAAGTGCGAAATTCTCAAAAATGACCCTTTCTGTAGAATGGCCCATACATATTGAAGCCACATTTAAGTTACAATTCCTCATTCTTGCTTTTAATCCAAATGTGAATATATAAATTCATTTGCAAAAATTTGTTGAAAGATTTATTAAATATTAGATTATATATATTAAGAACAGCCAATCACCCTTATATATAAAACACTGCTAAATGAAATAAAATAAGCATTTTTTTTGTGGCCACTTTTACTTTATTACAGAACTTTTAGGTAATCTTTCTGTCTGAAAATTTCTGGGAAATGTTTGAAATTGCCTTGGAAGAGTTAGAATAATAATTTTCATATACAAGAAAGCATTAAAAGTTCAGCATTCTAATTATTGTGAATACAAAATGACTACCTGGAGGCATAAGTACTCCAAATGCTGTAACTGTTGAAAATTTCTAGGTACATTTAGCGATAGCTACTACAGATAGATACTTTTTTCTACCTTTTATTCCAAACTTTATAAGGAAAAATTGACAATTGATAGCATTTCCAAACTACTACCCTTTTTCCATTCATAAAATTCTCAAGGCAAATTCTAATCAAAAAATATTTTTTCATGTCTTTCTCAAAATAATAATAATAAATATATAAAATGGATGTTCATTTCATTCATTTTTCAAAAAATTTTCAAGGGAAAACAGCCCAACAAAAAATATAAAAAAATGTATTATTAACTTCTATTATTTTACCTTATAAAAATAACAATTGGCTTTTATCTTATACTAATAATTAAATTTAAAAAATTCAAAGAAACATAAACCAATAGAAAATTATAAAAATGTAGAAGAAACAGCTTTCATTTAAAATAATTAAAACTTTTGCCATGCAATACACAGTAATTTGACAATTTAAAAAATAAAAACACAATAACTTGGTACTATTTTGCTTCTCAAACTTACCATATGTATATAAAATAGGTGTTTGTGTAGCATTAAAATTATTTTTACAACTGTTTTTCCCCCATAGAATTAGCTATATAATGAAATTAATTTTGGCAAATTACATATATAGCTTGGTGCATGGTTGTTATAACATACAGGCAACAAAAATTTTGAAAACATACGATGATTATAAATATACTTATTTCTCAAAAAACATTGCAAAATCTTTTATAATCTGCCTTACCTGCATGATATGCTATGGAACCTTTATTCCAACCTGGATGCCTGTATTTGGGATAATCCTATAGAAAAAAAATTACTAAATTAGAATCGATACATTTGTTTTGTGCACTACAATTTATTCAGAGTGTACAAATTGATAATCAGTAACAAGGGCAATGCCTAAAAAATTCGCCAGTCACAATATAACAAATTTCCCTTAAAACATCACAATGGAGGAGGGGAGAGTATGCTAAGAAAATCCAATTTCTCATTTAAAAACTCATTCAAATGAAAGCTTAAGTAAAATCTTTTGTACTTATCATGGAAATAAGTGAGAATACTGTAATCAATAGTTTAAAATACCTACATTTTTTAATATTAAAGACAGTTCTTAAAGATTAAGCTATATTAAATCTTCCCAAGACTATGAGCAGTATACTTTACACAAGGTTAATCAATAATTAAACATTCATGGTAAGATAACAACAATCTCTGAGATTAATGCTACCGTCTTTTAATAACCTTTTTTTTTTTGTATTTTCTAAACACTATGATCACCTACAATGCTTTTAACAATTAAATTATTAATTTTTCTAGAGAGTAATTTGCCAACAACTAATACAGAAAAGAGTGCTGGTATAAGTTTTCATTTAAATTTTTGATTAATCAAAAACCTACAAAAATTATAATTACTATTATCATTAAAAAATAACTTTTTTTTTTACATTATTGGATTAAAATAGAAACAAAATATCATTCCAAATTTAAGGAATTAGATGGAACCATATGCAAAATCAGAATAGTTATTAATCTGTTAAATACAAAGGTTACTATTCAAAAATTTGAAGTTTGTTTCCACACAGATCTCCTAAAGATATATTGCTCTAGTTAATACACAATCACTATTATTATATGAACAAGATATTAATATTTTTTGTTTCTATTCTTTTTAATACAATAATAATTATGATACTTGTAATCTAATTAAATTTAATAGAGACAGAAAAAAATTCTAATAAATAAGAAAGCCTACTCGAATTTTTTTTACTAAGAATAACTATAGTCATTGAAGTAGTAATTAACTACCAGTTGTATAAAAATTAAATTTAAACTATGATTCAATTATCATATAAGCAAGCAGTTATTTTATGTATAAGTATTATTAATATTTTAATAAAAAATATTTATAAATTATTAATTAAAAATCCTATGCAGGATAGTGTCCTGACTAACAACTTATTGACAGGCAGTTATATTATCACTGATCTGCTGCAGGCCAACTCGTAAGTATATAGGCAATGTTGAAATCTTGTAGATTATTTTCTAGAATTGGCTGGTTATTGCACTTTGATATTTTAAGGAAAGAGTACCATAAAGTAAATTATTAATATACAAGTCTCATACCAAACTGAATTTCCCAATGAGTACCCTCTTCTTAATAATTTATTAATGCAGAACACTTTTGCATCTTAATCATATCTAAAAGATTTTGCAATTAATAATACTTAATTAAAATCCATATGCTATAGTTCTTTAATAACATGCAATTTCAAACAATTATACTATAATATCTTGAAATAAAACCTGAGTAAAATATTTATGATGTTTCTTTTTCAGCGTGAGAATAATTTGCAAATACCATTTCCCAAATATAGAATTCTATTATTGCTTTTAGTAAAACAAATATTATTAACTCCTCATACTTTGATAGTTCTTGCAATGCAGAAATCATGGATAAAAAATTAACTAAATATTTTAAATAATTTCTTACTTTTCTAGCTAATCCTATAGCTATATAACAATTTTCTCCAGGGTCTAAAATTTCAATTTCAAAATAATGATGCGTTGTATCTAATGGATATTTGGCTTGAGCTAATCCAACATCAATGATGCTTTTTCCTCGGCCCGAGTATTCTAAAATCTGGGGAGAAAAAAGATTTATATTAAAATAGTTTATATAATTTTCTTTTTTTAATGTTATTATAAATTTTAATACAAGAACAATAGTTATTCTAATTTTATCGATTCTCTCCCCCCCCCCCCCCCAATATTAAACTTGTGTTCCTTACAACTTTGGGCAATAATATGGCACATTTTTTCTTTTCTTTTTGCAATTAGGATTTTTTTTAATATTATTTTTTTTATCATAAGTATGAATTAAGCATATTTAAGTATATCATATTTTTAAAATCTTTTGAGGTACAATTAAATTATCTGTAGATCTTATAATCTGATTAAAGAATAGTACTAAACCAAAAACATTTTTAATATTCCCTGGATTCTTAAATTAGCATTTTCAAACTTGTCAATATATTTAATTACATAAAACTGAAATTAACTAACAGGTTCTGTTTTAAGAGGCACAAAAATATGATCTGAAATGTCAAAACCTATTTTTCAGTTGTGTGTGTGTTGTTTTTAACACTCAGAAGTACAGCTTTTATATGTAACTTGTATGAATTCTATATTTACATACTTTTCATAAGAAAAAGAAATTAGCAAAATTACTTCATTAACCAGAATTGAGATTTACCGTTCCATTGAGTTTTATGTCATGTAACCTGGACCATTCTTCTTCATTACTGTCTATGCACATTGACATATCTTCTTCTGGCATCCACCTCATGTCTAATGAGAGTCGTACTTCTTCCCCAGTGGAATGAAAACCAACAGCAGGATATAGAGCACCCGTAGTATTTGAACAAATGGTAGAACCAAACTGAAAAAACAAAAACAAAAGGCAAACATTATTTAAATGTACACAAAAACAGATCTACATAAGAGTGAGTTAAAATAATTAGCAATCAGTTACGCAGAAAAACAGAAAAAAATTGTTGTATGAGAAAAGTGAATAAGTTATAAATTAACCATTGTATCTTTCCCTTTAAGCAGGAAAAGATACATTCATAAGAAATTTCAAGAAAATAAATGCAATAATGAGAAAATAAAATGCTACAGTTATGATACTTACGATGCAAAGTTTCTCTTAATTTTTATTATGTTATTTTTTTAAAGAATTATTGATTAAATTTGATTATCAAAAAATTTAAGAATTGCCAAACTCATTAAAATTATATAACCTATTATAATATAAAAAGCTGATTTATAAACAGTGCCAGCAAATTGCATTCAATTCTCCCCCCCCTTCTTGCAATAAATATTATTCAGGCTTTCAAAAGCTATCTGGGACATAATTGTACAAATTTAAGAACGTATAAATACTTTCACAATATGATTAAATTTGAAACTTCAATTACTGCATTCTTATTCTGGATAAAATTTAATTACATAACACTTTTCATTATATTTAATAGTTTTATTAAGGGACATATCAGGACATATCATCACCTGTCACTACTATTGAAAAATTACAGCTAATACAAAGGGAAGGGAATGTTCCATCCTCAGATGATTTGAATTTAATTGAATTGAATTTAATTCTAATACTTCTGAACTCAACAGTTATTATATTTATCATACAAACAAGTAAATAAAATTCATGTATTCTTTTTAATTTCCTGAAAACAGGATTTATGTTTTAATAAATAACTTTTTTTTACCATATTTTAGTTATTGTATTGAAAATATTCAAACAATATTAATCAGAATTTTCCTTATATAGCAATAAAGTCAGTATGAAACAATAAAGATTCGAAAATAAAAGACCATTCTAACTTTTTACAATAATTCATTTCCTTAAAAAAATGTGAAAAATCTTACAAAATCTTTATTTTAATAATGACAATAATAAATTAAAATTATAATAACTACTTCAATAATATACAAATACAACACTTCAGAAACTAACAATAATGTGCATCAAAATTTGAATGTTTACTTTTTTAAACATTAAGATTTATGAATATGACAGATAAATACATTAAACAATGAAGTTATATATAACAAAGAATAATTAAATTTTCATAAAATTTATTAAACACATGGTTTTTTAAAACAAGAATAAATCCTTAATGTAATCTTTAAAATTGTCACTTAAACCAATTTAAGATAATTATTCTACTTGATTACAAGACTACAGCAGAAAATCAAGACTTAAAATTCTGAATCAGAGTTATCACTGATAGAAGGTTTCTGGAATTTGTTATTTTGATCATGTTATTTCATACACTTAAATATCAAATAAACAAAATTAACAAATACACATAAACATCGAGTAAATCAAAAGAAATTAATAAAAATATTACATTTTCATCACAATTTTTTTATGACAGCAAAACAGTTTACAGCTCAATCTGATATAAGATAGGAAATACATTTAAAAATCAATAATTATTTCATACTTCTTTTCCGTTGTTTGTGAAGAAAACCACACAGTAATTCTGTTTATTGTTTTGTGAAGCAGAAGAATCCAATTTAATACCAACTCCTATGTGGTCACCAGCTTCACACATAGGACCAAATGCTACACCTTTAGGAGCGTCCCTGTACAGACTGTAAATAAATAATAAAAAAACAGAAATATTTACTAAATTAGTGAATTTAGTTTTAAAATCAATATACATATGAAATTATGAAAATACCACATTAATATTTGATTCATTATTGTAAAGGTATTAATACATTCAGTAAGAAAATAAATAGTTACCTCATCAAAAAAACTTGCAATTAAAATTATAAAAAGTACTATACATAAAATTCAAGATATTTAAAATGCTTTTGATAAGTGCAAAATTAGCATATATTTAAAAGGAAATATAACGTAAGAAATTAATATTAAAAGCTATTTTCTAAGGATATAATTGTTTTTTAGCTGTTGAAGTAGCTTTTTTTAATCCAGCATCTTAAGGATTTTCCTCGTCTCTGAAGAGAATTCCTTGAAATTAAACAACTTTCATTATAAATACAGTGCTTTATTATACAAAATACAAATATATTTTATTAATTCATCAGTTATTTCTAAATACAAAATAACAATACTCATAATTATTTAATAGTAAGGTGCAAATTTTTACTATATAATTAAACTTGGATTTTCTTTGACTGCTGTTAATTGTGATTATTTAAGCCCTCTAGAAAATTAAATATTGAGCTACTTTACTAAATGACTAAATAACTGTTTAATCATACTAAATTATATAAGCAGTGACAGGAAATTAGGTCCTCTAAGCTTGTATAGCTTAAAATTTCTTGCAGGGTTTTCGTAAAGATTAAAATTTGCACTAACTATAAAATCACAATATTTACTATGGTTACAAAATGCTGACTAAAAACAATATGGATACATCAAATATTTATATAAATTACACAAAATTTGTCAAAATAAAAGTGAAGATGACTCCTCTCATTGTAAAGTTACATTGTATTTCTCTAAATATAATTGATGATTTAATCAAAATTAGATGTTTCGATTAATAATTTTGAATATATTACAAAATGCATTCAACCTCTTAAGAACTTTTGATTCATATATTTTTATAAGAAGGTATTTAATTTTAGATGCACTTTTTTTGCAAACACTAATAAATAATGTCTGAAAAATGCTTAGTTATCGTAGTGCGAAATTTAAAAATAAATATTAATTCACCTTCCGTCTCCTACGTGATACCCGACAGAATCTGGAATCCAACCAGGATACTGATCAAGAGGATGTTTGGCAGATACAAGACCAACGACAATGTTATTTTCCACACCAGGATCAACAATTTCTATTTCGAAATAATTGCGTTCTGGAGTTAATGGTTCTGCAGCTACATACATTCCAACATTTCCAAACTCATCAGGAGCATAGCTACAAAAAATAATAGTTATGAAATTAAAAATAAATTTTTTAAAATGCATTTTAATTAATGTTCTAAAATACAGAACCTATATATATATATATATTTACACAGGGTGCGGCAAAAAAACTTGGACCAAGTTATTACATCGTAGAATAGAAGTTAATCCATTTCTTTTTGTATGTATTCAATTATAACATTTTATAATGTATCTTTTAGTTTACATACCAATTTTTGGCTTTTTTACAATGCTAAGCAAAATATAGGCTATTTTAAAGTTGGAAAACGAACAGAATGAAGTCGTTCGATTGCTTAATGTGCCTCGGCAAACAGTGTCTGATGCAATGTATCATTTCAAAGAGCAAGGCTATTATGGTCAACATCCAGGAAGTGAACAAAAACATAAGGTGAGCACTTTCAGTAGCCATAATATTATAAAAAAGCAAGTTCAATGAAATTCAAATGTTTCCATGAGAAAGATTGCTCATTAACTGAGAATAAGGGACCAATCAGTGCAACGAATGACAAAAACAGAGCTCGGACTAAAGCCTAACAAGGTAAAAAAATTCGTGCAGATCCAAGGACGCCAAAAACTTTGGAAACAGGCTGTAAATCAACACTGAACAAGATTCTTTTTCACTAACGAGAAGCTCTTTACCGTTTAAAAGGTTGTAACTCTTAGAACAATAGGAACTAGCCTGTGACGTCCCAAGCACTTCAGCAAGCATTGAACATAGCAAAAATCCAAAATCAATCATGATCTGGGGCGTAATTTGTGCAAGCGGCAAAATATCTCTGGTTTTTGTGGATGAGGGCATTAAAATAAATAAAAAAGTCTACCAGCGAGACATTCTAAAAGCTGTTGTATTTCCGTAGAACAGAATGCACCTCGGAAATGTAAACTAGATGTTTCAACAAGACTCCGCACCATCTCACAAGGCTACAAAGATAAAAGAGTGGTACAAGGCACATTTTCCAGATATGATATCATTTGGAAAGTTGGCATAATGCTCGGCAAATATCAATCCCTGATTAAAGTGTATGGTTCATTTTGGTGTCTACGGCTTGCACTAAAACCTACAAAAGTTTGGACTTTCTAAATCAATGGCTTCAGTGAGAATGAGATGGACTTAAAGTAGAAGACCTGTGGCGATCCATTGCTGAAAATTTCAATAAACGTTTGCGCCCCTGCATCACTGCAAAGGATGCCCACTTTGAAACATTAAATTTATTAATTAGTAAAAGTCTACTCTTACTATTATTTGTTATATTTTGTTAATTTATTTTTAATTAAGCTGTATTAAAAAAATTTTTGTCTGGGGTTTTCTGTTGCACTATATTATATATATATATATATATATATATATATATACGGATTTCTTTATGCATTTCTTATTAAGCATAGGCAAAATGTACATTATGTATTTTCTGGATTTCTTTATGAATATGCAAAATTAGATCAAATTTGTTAAAAACCATTTGGCAACAGCTTAGGATGCACTTAACACTGTGGAAAATATGAAAATTTTCAATATATAAAAACATATATGTGAATGCAAAATCAGGCTGAATTTGTTTATCATTATATGGTAACAGCTTGCATGTTCAGATTGCTCACATGCAAATGGAAGTGTTAAAGAATCATCCATAAAGAAATCCAGGCTATATAAATGAAACAGAGGTAAAAATGTTTTTATGTACAGTGAAGTATCCAAATTACTACAGCATTATCAATTTTTGTCTTCAATTAATTTTACTACTTTTAACTAAATCCAACCACTCAGAAGGCTCTGTAATTATTACTCTAATATATTTTTTTAAAAACATGATAAAAATAATAATGATATCTTTTTTCTAATAAGATGTAATTGATCAAAGTTAAAACCATGGCTGAATAAATTTCATTAATACACGTCATCTTTTGCAATTATTTCATTGTCATTAACATTATGTCAGTCAACACTGTTGAAATCAAAACAGGGGGAAAATAGTAACAAATTCAATTTTGAATTTTAAATATCGCTTATTTTTCCTTCTTAACATTTACATATATTTCTCTCTGCCCAGAAAATTTTAATTCTAAAAATTGACAATTTAGTTTTTAGAAATTGATGAAAAATAACATTTGCAATTTAAATTTATTAGTAGTAATGAAGGCATTTATAATTTCTTACTACCAGAAATACATAACTACAAAGCAAGTGAGCAAAGTGGCATGGTATCATATGATGATCCCAAAAGAATTACAGTATGATTGTTGGGGATAAGAAAGAAAAATGAAAAGTGACATAAACCTCACAATATATATTTATATATATATATATACATGAGTGTGTATATAAAAGGTGTATTTATAAGCAAAATTGTAAAAATGCAATGAAATGATAAAAACATTCTAATCAGATTTAAATTGCAATCACGTTTATAATATATTTAAATTCCTAATGAATGTCTAAATAGTTTTTCTTGCAATTCTTACCTAAATTATTGCTGTGATTAAGTTTTAAAAATGCAATTTTACATTACATTGCTTTCAGCAAATCCAGTTTTAAAGTTTTGGCATCCATATTTTCTTGATTTAAATTCTTTTTAGAGTAATAATAAAACTGTGTTTTTTAAAGACAGTTATTTACCATTTTCTATTTTATAAAATTTGAAACATATATTTTAAAATAAATTGCTACAAATATCACAGAATCTTAGTATAATATTTTCTGTAAATCATAATTATGTTTCTCACTCAAATAAAATTGAAATTTAATTAAAATCAATTAATTAATTGATAATTAAGTTTAAAAATTCTGAAATATCATATTCATTACAAGGGACACACATTCATTTACAAAATTTCAGAACCTTAATATATTATTAAGTGAGTATAAAAAAATTTATTACAAAATTTCATGTTTAAAATATGAAATAAGGCAAGTCAGATACAAATTTGTTAAAAAGATGTCATAATACAAAAGTAATGTTTCTAAAATCTTATCAAAAGATTACCTTATGAGATCTCCATCGATAGCTACCCGTTCCTGACGCACTTGTTTCATATGCTCACATAACCTTTCAAATAGAGCTCTTCCATATAAGCGGGAAGTGTGACGCTGAAGAACACCGTCCATCTGTCATACCAAAAAGCAGAACAAGCAGCACATTTAATCAAATAAAATTTTAAAGGAAACATCTATAAATCTGTATAATATTTGAACCATGTAATCCCAAACATTTATATCTGATCTTCAAGACATGAGGAAAAAGGTGAAATTTACCCACATAATTTTTGGAAATAGGAGAAAGCAAAAACATATTCAGCCAGTTTGCAAACATTCCATAAGTGTTCCTTTCAGAAATTTAAATTTAAATTTAGCTAAAGAGCTGTTATTTTAGGAAGATTCACATGCTAGATAGCCACAAGTCAATGGTTTAAATTTGAAAAAAAAAAAAAATGAATTAAAAATTCATATAAAAATTAAATTTACAGTAAATAATTATAAAGAGTAAACTTACCAATTTTGGATAGCTCTTCAAGTTTGAATCCTAAAAAAATTTTTACACAAAATTAGAAATGAAAGCAATCAATACAAATGCATTAATAATACACATTAATACACACACACATATATATTGCAAATAAGGAAATCAGCACTTTTTTTGTTACTTCAAAACTATTTTTATAATACCTGGCATCCATAAATAATATATAAGTATAAAAATAAAGTATACATAATAATCAAGGTACATGCTTGAGATCTTTATATTGCTCACTAACATAAAAATCTCAACTCTTGTTGCAAAATTAGAGGAAAAAAGATTTAAATATTGGTTAAAATTATTTCCAAAGTCAAACCATTTTTTAAGAACAATAACTTACAGCCGATAAGGCATTTCATTTATCTCGTTGGTAACTGCCCTCCAACCCTAAAATAATAAGCTTTCAGTTACCAGCATAACTAATAATTAAAACCTCCTAGCAAATAATTACCCTCCCTAGAGTATGATAGATATATTCAGTAAGATTTAGAATACAAGATTTAGTTTTGTCCATCTATCAGAGAAATATTCTTTTTCACTTTTCAGATCATCTTAAAGTAGACAAACCATTTATGGGTGAGAGTTATCTGCACTAATGAAGAAAGCCTTAAAATTTAATACAGAGTTTTAAACACAGATTGCCACATGATATATAGTTTATATTCCTCTTAATTCAACAGACAATAGATAAAGGAAAAGATCAACAAAGCATCAGCATTAAATTAATTTTCAGTGAAACCAGTTAAAAATCCTTTTTAAAAAAATTAGTCACCATTTTGGCGAGATTTTGAAAAAGTCGCCAAGGGTGACCGTACAGTAAATTTTTACCATAAAATGCAAAAAAAATACAGGCTTTAGCCAAATGGAAAAATTCATTAAAGAAACAAAATGAATTTGTTTTCATAACAGAAAATTCTACAAAGTTCTTTCTTAAACCTATATTTTGTATGCCCTTTTAAAGGATACATAAAATATGTTATGAATATACAAAAAAAATTTTAAAAAATGTTGATAAAGATGAATAAAAAGTATTAAATATACAGTTCATTCTTGAATTCAGAAACCCTCTGCACTTTTGCACATGTTAGAAGATGTTAATTTGGTTAAAAAAGGATTGAGAGTAAAGAAAAAAGTGTTTACATTAAGCAATGGAGTAAAAAATGTTTTGAAGTAACAGACATAATAACCACTCATCTACTGCATACCATCCCTTAGAAAAGTATAATCTTTGAAAGGTAGGAAAGAAAATCATTCAGAATGCATAAAAGAACAATACCTATGCATATTTAAATTTTTAAACAGAGGAAAAAAAGGCAACAAAAATATATCTTTTTTTAAACTTAATATTTATAGTATATGTAGTATTCATCCCAAATCAATCCATGTATATTACACCAATAATGAAACAATTCATAAAATTAAATAATTGATGTATTGATGAATTTCTTCATTTTAAAAGTAACAAATACATATTTTTAAATAGGCCTGGATTTGCCTTTTAATTACCATCACATTTATGGAGGAAAAAAATACCATTTGATTTGCTAATAAAGGTACCAACAAATTTTTTTAAAAAAATTCTCATATGTAAAAGTAAATGACAACATGTGGAATAGAAATACAATAATAATGTTAAGCTATTTCATAGGCTCTATGATAAAATCTTATATAAGATTGTTGATTTTGTAAACATTATCTTCAAAAAACAGAAAAAATAAAAGATATAAACAAAACCGAAAAGGCCTTTTTTTATTGCATAGCATCTATAATGTAAACAGAAGTTCAGGCCTGTAAACCCGGCATTTGAGGAATAGTGTACAATTTTACATTTTATCTACTTTAGTCGAATCTTACCAAAAATGAGGCACTTCGTAGAATTTTAATACATTCTCTGCTAAAGGAAATGATATTAAACACTTAACATGACTTTTATACTTACTTACGTTTAACAGTGATATAATCAATATAACATCTTACAATAAAAATAATGTTATTAGAATATTATTGTTGACAACGTGATGACAATTTTATCACGTTCGACTATCACTAATCTGCTATAGTAAATTACTGATTAAATAGCATCAGCTTAGTAGCTATATTTTAAATCTTAACCTGATAAACATTTTCAATTACACTTGCGCAAGCAGAATCCCTCACGAGGAAAAAGAATGTTTTGCAATTTAATATCAATATTTTTTTTTATTTGAATGTCATCGTAAAACGATTACGATTACACAGCTTCAGAGCAAAAATTGCATTTTTTTCATCAGCAAACAAAATTCATCTCAACTCCATTGGTAAAATAGCATGTATAGACAGAATCAGCATAAAATGCGGAATTTAAAAAAAAAAAGAAAAAACCTAATTTATGATTTATTTAGTAAAACAGAGTGTTAAAATTTTTCTTTTTTAATATCCTGTTATGAAATTATTTCGAAATTTTACTAAAGCTCCTAAATATTTTTCCTATGCTTTTTTTTTCTTGTTTTCTTATATTTCTGTGGGGTTTTAGGTTTGAAGGGAGGCCAATGAAAAGATTCCTTTTCAAAAAGGCGGGGCTATTGCTCAAATTTGTATGAGAAACAGAATACTGTCTATAGCGTTATTTCATTACTTGTTTACTGAAAGTTATATGTTGGTGATACTAGAAGAGCGTCTTATGTTACTTTTCATCATAAAAATGCCTCCTTATATGAAAATGAAATTAATAAATTTAAGAAACCAGGTCTCTCTGACATAACAGTGAAACCTTCGTACACTAAAACTTATAATTTATGATATCAGCCGAATATATTGTTTCGTAAAAGCTTATGAATAATTATGTCCAAAATAAACTCTTGCAAATTTTGTAATCCAGAGATTGACAACTTTAATATTCTGAGGGTAATTTTCTAACATTTTACTGTAGATCACTTTTTATAAATATGTTTGATAAATAATGTGAAATACATTTTGGGAAGCAATTCTTATAAATTTAAATTTTGCCGTATTCCATATATTTAACATAATAGTTAACTATTATATTAAATATATTTTTTTTCTAAGCAGTACAAAAGTTTAGAAGTAATTTCCTGATTAATATGAATATAAGAATAAAAACGATATCAAATCATCATTATAAGAATTTTGTTGAATTTTAATTTTGCTTAAGATATATTTTGTTAAAATAGCTGCATCTATTTTAAATTCTTTGAATTTAATATGAAATTATATTGATTTAGAACAATTTTGTCATCATCTTTAAAATTGTTATACTGTATGAAATGTCTAAATTTAAAAGATTAGTAGCATATGATATATTTTTTATGTAAAGTAATTATTTAACATTTCATTTACACTTAATACAATGTCCTTTTCTCTCAACGTAATTAATGATATGGAAGTATTGAGTCATGAAATTGGAAAAATGTTAATGAAAATGTTATTTAAGATCCTGAATAATAAAAGGAATAAATATTAGAAAATTATTTTTTATAATGACATTGTGATCCAATTATTAGATAAAAATCAAATTTTCTGTGTTTGAACCTATTATCAGTGAATTAATTGGTCAGATTTGACAATTTTGGGCTGATCATAATGTTGTTTAATATATTATTGCAGCAATTAAATTTATAGTAAAACAGAATCCCCTAATTTAATGAATGCAATTTGTTTATCCATTCATTGGAGCTAATATGAATATATAATTAACTAAGCCAGTACAACTAGCCATGAAGCTTTTGCAGATTATGCACCTAATAAACAAATATACTTCTTTTTATACCAAATATATATTATCATTAAATATTCTATTAAACTTGGACTAGCTTGATAATTTCAGACATTCTTACTCATAAGATCAAAGTTTATACATTGTAAATCATGGAAGGCTTCCATTTTATATGTATAAACAAATTTTTAAAAAATTAATTATTTAAAAGTAATTTTAATTCAAATGTTGCATTTGCATCAATTGAAAACTAGACTTTTTAACAATTTAATAGTGATGAAATATGATTTGATTTTCAGAGGGATGTTTGGCATCTATATATGTAGGCATTCTAAAATGAATAAAAATTGTTTGAATGCAATTTGGTACCTATGTGTTTCATTTCTATCTACGAAATTTATTTATTCACATTTGTTGCTTTATTTTGCTAAATTGCACTGACAATCTAGAGTTAACTAATTGCTATTATCTTGTATGCAGCATAGAAAATAATATCTTATATTGTACTTAAAAATCACTTAATTTCTTCTCTTAACTTTTCATTTTGGATGTATTGTTCGAAATTTCCAAATAAAAAAAATAATAAAAAGACAGAGAGAGAAAATTATATTTGTTTGTTTGAAAGAAAATTTTATTAGAATGATCAACAAAATTTTCATTTAAATACCTTTATTTAAAAGGTGTTAAGAAACTATTAGCCTATAAAAAGGTTTCCAGCATTAATAATAAAAAATAATAATAACTATATTCTATAAGATTAAATGCTTTTCTTAATAAATTCCAAGATTAAATGTCAATATGATTTATCTATGATGACATTCAATATATTGGCTCAAAATTTAGTCTGAAAAAGGAACATTTATCTGTTTGTTAAATGGAATTGCTTGTGTATATATACATTTATTATTGTTATAGTTTTTAAAAAGAAAGTTCAAAGTATTCTGATAAAAATTTATTTGTTTATTCTCTGAAGCATTACGTCTTATCTGGTAAGATGATGTACTAGCAGAATTTTTCAATGATTTTCATATAACAGTTATACTACTGTTGTACTGGAAAACTCATTTAATTTTTCTAGTCCTTATAGATCTTATCTCTGAGATACCCTAGTTGTTTCTGAGTAATTACTAATAAGGAGAGACCAGAAAAATATTTCTATGAATAATTAGCATGAATGCTATCTTATCTTTCCTTGACTCAAAAGGAGAAAGCATTTTCTTTTTATAGAACAAAATCCCTGTGTCAAAAGTTATAGCAATTATTTTTATTGTAAGTTTTCTAAAGGTTAAGTAATCTAGTGCATCAAGAAGTTATAATTTTACTTTATTAATGGTAAATGTGAATTAATTTTATGTGTTATACTTCTGTTAGAATGTATTAATCCTGTGTCTATTAATATTTATGAAATCTAATATATTGAATGCTAAATTTTATTTTTCAGTCTTACTTACCAGAGGAATATGAATACTTGGTCTGCAATTTTAGTGGAGACAGTTCTCATTTTAAAACAAGGCTTAGAACTAGTGGCAAAAATCAGAATTATGCTCACAAATGGTTGGAAGATTTTCAAATGTATTCAAAGTGTACGATGAGAGTTGAGAGGACATACCCTCATAGTGGAACAAAAAATGTTTTCAAAGTATGAATATATTGATTTTAAAATATATGAGAATTGATTAATCAACTTTTTTATTCAATATTGTTTGTTATTTAATTAAAATTTGAACTATTTAACAGGTAGATTTGCGATGTCAACATAATACCCGACCTCGTAGTGATAAAGTTAGAGAAAAAGAATCATGTAAGAATACCGACTGTCCTGCCAAAATGGGAATCACAATAAAAAGAGTTGTAACTGAAAGAAAAAGCAGGTTTGTAACTTCATCTATTGTATTTCTTATTTAAAAAACCTTTATTCTCTTTTTTACTTCTGATATACTACTAAATGTTATAAAAGCAGTAACAATGAAAACATTTTTTTGATAATCTTTCAATGGTCTCATATGATTATTTCATAATTTATGGCTTCTAAATTATTACTTTTTTGGATATCAAAATCGGCTATTATTTCATTTTTTTTTTACCATATTCTATCTTAATTATGTCCTAATTTGATTATTATTTCTTGTGTTCATCTCATGATTTATTTTCTAAACTATAGATTATGATAGTTTTTTAAAAATTGTTTTAAAGTTTTTTCTATTGTTTTTAAATAACAGTTTAATAGTTAAGGAAATTTAATCAATATCTAATTTAATCTATTTCTATAATTAAATCAATCAAAAGCTTTTTTTCTTGAATACCATGCTTTTTCATACAAGAACCAGAAAAAAGAATAGTACAGGTCCTCTTGAGTTGTTAGCTTTTTTTAAAAATTTTTGATATGTGTTGATTTGGAATCAGTTCAGTGCTTCTTCTTGAAGTTCTTAAAACATGTATTGAAAATATTTAAAAATTTTAATCTATGACTATTTAAGCAGTAATAATAATAAAAATGTGTTGTAATAAAATAATTAGCTCTGTATATTTTTATACCACATTTTTGTGTGTTCATTTATTCATTTTTGTGTTTGAACAAACATTTCATAATCATAACTTATATGAATAAAAATAACAAATCAAACAGCTATTTTAACATTTATGTCATGTCTTAAAAACAATGGTACTAAATTATACATTCTTTAACGTTAAAATGATACTATTAAGTATCACATTTTTATAGATATTCAAAATAAAGATTCATATATTTTTATGTCCTTAACATCTATTCTAATTGTACTAATATTATTTTCATTACCAACTGATTTTTTGTTAGGGAGTATTTTGTAAAAGTAATTAGTTCTTTATTTTCAGTTAGTTTTTGTATGTATTAGTCATCTTTGGCTACCATCTGGTTTACCTGGAATATTGGTTATATTTAATTTAATTTTACCATTTAAATATAATTTCTTATCTGTGATTCCATCCAATTGCTAAATATTAAACCCTGTTATTTTAATTGATTTATAGATGTTCATTATATACATAAACTTTTCTAATAGAGACCAGTTCCAATGCGTCAAGGCACTAGTAAAATGTAAACATCTGGTTCATCTATCTTCTAAATTTCTTGTAACTTTACTTTTTTTATTTGTTATATAAATTACACTATATTAAAAAAAAATCCTTTTTTGGCTCTCATTTACGATAGAAAATTTTGCAATAAAATGATTAAACAATAGAAATGGTTTAAAAATTAAGTTTAAAATTAAGAAAAACTGTTTAAATTCGGGAAAAATTTATACTATTATTAAATTGATATCATTGAAAGAAGAATTTTTTGAATTTTAAAATGATGTAAAAATCATTTTTGTGCAGTAATATTTTTGGAAGTTATCATAGGGGTAATACCAAAATTTTGATTAATTTTTAATTAAAATTTCAAAAATAAAATTGTTCTAAATTCAAATGATTGAAAAATTGATTCCTCTTTCTAAGATATGTACATTTTAAATTTTGTAACTGTAGGTCAAATTGCCTTATCTGTAGAGCACTAACACTTATACACACTTCTTAATTAGCAATAGAAATTATTTCACAAATGGATCATTTAAAACTTTTTATTTTTGATATTGTTAGTTTTAACAAACATATGCTAAGTTTCTTAATTTTTTTTTTTTTACTCTAATGATTAGTAAAAAATCTTTCTTGTTTTGACATTAAAATTTGACATAAATATTTTGTAGATCCAAAGATCCTCATTTACCTGACTATCCTACTGTCATCCAAATGGATTTTGGACATAATCATGCCATCTTAACACCAGAAATTTTAAAGCATCGCAGTGTCCTCCCAGATGTGAAAGAAAAGATCCTTACTTTATTTAAATTAGGGCATAATCCAGCTACTGCTCTTGATATGCATAAATATGATTTGCTTTTAGAACATGGAGAGAATTTTGAAAATATTTGCCATGATCGAGCCTTACTTCCTGATCATCAATTCTGTTACAGGTAGTTTGCTGTTTCAAAATAAGTAAATAAAAAGTCATGTAGTTTAAATTATTAACATGTATGGTTATATATATATATATATATATATATATATATATATTCAATCAAACAACTTTTTGCAACTGTTGAAATTTTATGAAAAGTAATTAGATTTTTGTTGGCGAGATAATTGTTTTGAAATCAAATAATCTATAATTCCCACATTATATCCAAACTGTTCTTCTAAGCTTTGAAAATCATATTATATTTGCTACATTTTTATCTAGTTTTTCACTGATATATTTCTAGAAGAAAAACCAAATTATTCATTTTGAATATCTGCTTCACTTTAAATAATAATAATAAATATTTTTTTATATCAGCAAGTTTTAAAGTTGCTCTGCTTATTGTTTTTCATTAATAAGTATTGTTGAAAATTTCTTTAAAAATATTATTTTATTAATTCAGTATTTTACTTACATGCAAGATATTTTTAATAATTGTGTGTATTTCTGATGGCATTAATCATTTCTTCTGTTCCATATATGCATCATATCAGTCAATATACAGCAGTCAATGATAATGGCATATAAAAGTTAATTCATTAAGAGTTGTAATTGTATTTAATCTATTTAATGATATCCCTGTTAATTGTTAAAAAAATTATGCAAATTCTTTCCATAAATTTACAGTGAACTTTTCACAACTATTAAAAATTTATGATAATTAATTGATCTGATATATTTACCTGAAATTTCTGTATGATAAATTTTGTTTGAGCATACAATGATTTTATCCATGCATTTATGTATTTTTAATTTATTTTTTAGATTGTTTTACAAAATTGTCAGAAAACACAATGGATTCAATGATGACACTTGCCCATCATTGAGTCCAGACAAGAAGCCTCCTGTTCCATTGTCTAGTTGTGAAAATTCTTCATTGCTTAATTTAAATCCTAATGACCCAATGCAAGAAAGTCAAGATTCTGCAGCTAATGACAAACGAAGTAAAAAAAAACGAAAGCTGGACAGCATTGCTGTAAGTTTCAAGGAAATGTCCACTCAGCTTGAAGATGTACTCTGCAAGTTTTGTGAAAGTGGTGGATTTGCTGGAATGCAAATAATTGACAACCAAACTGTTATGGCACTTTGTACACCTTTGATGCATCGAGTACATAAGCTTGTCAAACATAGTGGTGATATGGTTTTTATCGATTCTTATGGCGAAATGGATGAGCCTAACTGTTGTCGAGTCCTTATGTTAGTCACTTATAGTTGCATTGGAGCTATACCGCTAGGTTGTCTAGTTACCACATCAGAATCAGCTTCTAGTATAAAAGCTGCCTTAGAGCTTTGGAAAAAGATCCTCCCTGTGGGTTGTTTTTATAACAAAAATGAAGGACCTGATGTATTCTTTACCAATGACAATGAAGCAGAACGGCAGAGTCTAAAATCTGTATTTCCTAAATCGCATCTACTTATTTGTTTGTCACACATACTTCAAGCATCTTGGACTTTCATATGGGATAGAAAAAATGCCATCAAAAAAGATCATAGGTCATTGCTGTTTTCAAAAATCAGAATGCTACTGTTCTCGCAGACAGTTGATGAACTGGAGATGAACTTTGCTTTTGTGATTAGCGATAACCTTGTAAAATCGTATGCATTATTTATAGATTATTTGAAACATATTTATAATCATAAGCATGATTGGTCTCTTGCATACCGAAGACACTTATTGCCACAAGCAGCTCTTTCTTCTTTTTTCTGGGAGTCAGCCATGATTGTACTAAAAGATCCAATTCTTAGTCGGACACGGAGTTATAACCCATTACAAATTGTTGACTTTTTGTCAAGATTGGATACTTACTATGAAAGAAAACTCATTGACCTTGCAAATAGTCGATTTGATTCAGTTAGACTTTCAAGATTTTTGTTTATTGAATTACCTCGAGAAGCATATACTATCACACAGAATTCTGAAAATGAGTATGAGGTTCATAATGATACAAAAGATACAACTTATCAAATAGATATAGCTTTAGGAATGTGTGAATGTAGAACTGGCAAATCTGGGGCCCCTTGTAAGCATCAATTATTAGTTTATAGAAACTTTGCAATCCCTGTATATGATTGCATTCCACCAAATACTCTAGCTGAGAAGAATCTTCTGCTTCATTTGGCCACTGGTCATGAGATTGACAATGAGACATCTCCGGACACTATTACCAAAGCTGTTCAATCTGCAATGCAGGATCCATGCCAAGCTGAAATAATTATTCATGAACTAGATTCATGTGGTGATAATAATTTTTTCCTAGATGATAATGATGCTTGTGAAACTTTGAATGGCAATGGTGGCATTAACCATTCAAGTGTGTTAACTCAAGCTAATTCCTCTTTAGCTTTGCAGACAAACTCTCTTATCCAGCCAAGTCATGTTTTGGAGCAGCATCCAAATGCCTCTTTAGGTGCTCAAGATGTGGTGCTTTCTCAGCATAGTCTTCTTACTCAGCTAGAACACAATGATCATTCATCATTATCATTAAATCATCAAATAAATTCACAGCTAAATCAGCAACTGCCTGACCTAAATCCCTCATCAATTGTCCCTAATTCTATTACCCAACAGACATCACAGCCTCCTCCATCTCCACCATCGTGCCAAACTCTAAGTGACCCCAATCCTGATGTCCAGTCAGTCCTAGATTTACTGAATCAAATTTGTGCTAAATTAAAAGAAAGAACTTCAATAGCACCTCAAATCTTCAAACCAGCTCTTGGAACTTTTTTAAAGAACTTAGACAATTTATCTGCAGACTCATCTCTAGAATATGCTCTTTATTCATTTGGTAAATTTTCAAAATCGGCTACACCTCTTTTTAAAAGAAAGATCGTGGATAATAAACTCATTGGTTTGCAATCTACAGGAACTTCAGGAGATCTCAGGAGAAGACGTTCTCCTCTTAAATGCTCTAAAATGTTCAAGAGGTAGCTTTGGAGTTAAAAATATTTGTGTCATGAGGCAGCATTTCTTTCTTTTTGACTAATATATTTACTATATTATAATATTTATTTGCCTTGCAACCAATATCTGGCTATATGTTACTTTATTTTAATCCTTTGCTTTATTTAGTTTGATTTAAAACAGCTTCACCTTTCAATCCTTGAACAGCATGAATTTAACACAGTTCAAGACTGCTTATGCATGCAATAATTTGTTTTGCTATGCTGATAGCAAATTTTCATGTATTATTTGGTTTATTATTTGATTTTAAATGTTTGCATAATTTGTTTTAAACATATATTAACAGATTATATTATTGAAGTTAAATTATAATTACTTTTTGGAACATTTCTATACAATGGGAAATCTGTACAAACTATTTCATTATGTATATAATGTGCAGTATTGTTTACTTATTGAAGTTATCAGTTATAAAAAGACGTTATAATAATCTTAAGAAAAGATAATACATCTTCTGTTCCTATCGATTATTGAAAACTTCTTGCAAAAGGTAATGCAAATCTGACTTTCTGAAACTTTCTTCACTTCCAATCTTTTTATGGCTAGAGGAAATTTTTTAACCTAGAGTTGGAAAATAATTTAGAAAAGTAATGAATTATAAATATAGGGAAAATCCTTCGTAGAAATTATTTAACAAATTTTAGTGAAATTTTGTAAAGTGTGACACTTTTTTAAGTACTTTATCTTCAAAATGTTAATGAATATGGAAAAAAGACTTCACTAGATATTTCACAGTCATAATTTTTTCTTCCTTGATCTTACTCTAGATTTTAATTCTTAATTTATTTGTTGTAAAGTATTTGAAAAGTGAGTTTTTTTAGTAAAGTTTTGATCAACTGGTATTTTATAGAAGTTTTTTTTTAAATCTGAATTCAATTTTTAAAAAAAAAACATTGTTGACTGAAATTAAATTTTTCCTTCTCCTTTCATCCATATTGTCATTTTAACTTGTTTTCAAAATGAAAAATGTAGTATGTGAAGTATAAGATGTTGTTAAAATTGATTTCAAGACTGCTGGAATTTTAGAAAATTGCATTCTGAAGGATTGATTTATTCTATAAATGCTATTTAATACATTTTATAAAATAATAGATTTGAAAAATCTGCAAAAAAAAGTCATGGTATTAATGAAAATTGCAAAACACACTAATTTATTTACTGCTCTGTTTCAGATTTTTTTTAAAGTTATAGGTATAGTAGATTATATAAATTTGCAGTGTATAATTACTGCTATATACATTATATACTTTTAGAGTTTCTTCTAAAGAGCTTTATTTTTTCTGTAATATCTTTGAGTTTAAACATT
The DNA here is from genome assembly GCA_026543865.1 of Argiope aurantia. Classification (NCBI taxonomy): domain Eukaryota; kingdom Metazoa; phylum Arthropoda; class Arachnida; order Araneae; family Araneidae; genus Argiope; species Argiope aurantia. Next base: position 388,903 of record JAPMOR010062530.1, on the reverse strand, counting down.
GGTTTTAAATATTTACTAACTTTTGATACTTGATTTTTTTTTACTAACTTTAGATACAAGTTATTATGTTATGTGCATTAATTGGATTTTTTTTTTTTGTTTAAGCATTTATTATTAAAACTAGTAAATAAGTTTTTCCCCTAATAATGTTTTTTTTAATATAATTGAAATTTCATATATTTGCATTCATGCTGTGTAATTCAATAAAGACTTTTCTTTAACTAGCATTCCTTGAAGCTTCCCTTGTTACAGCAATTATATTAATTTTAAAAATATTATATTAATATTTTTTTCCAAATGAAACATTATAAATGCTTTTTATTTTTATTCATTGAAATTTCAAACAGTCAGAAAATGTTTTTATATGGTTTTGTTATATATATAATTTGATAATTTGTCAACTTTATTCTTAATGATTCTGAATTTAAATAAACTGAAATAAAAATTTTCTTACAAACTTATATTTCTCTTTTTAAAGAAAAACGATGCAAATATGTAATGAATTTAATATTTCTCCATGTATTAAAAACAAATATAAGAATAAATAGATATTTTCCTGTAAATTGAACATTCCACTTTAAGTTCTCTATGGTGTGATAGAATTTAGTCTGAATTTAAGAATATATATATGTATATACTTAAATATTTACATTTTTTTTTCTATATCCATTGTTATTGAAGAATGCATTGACATTGCAAAATTGTTATATTTATTTTTCTATTACTCTCAGTTTTTCTCTGTTATGAGAAATGGTTTTTTAATCAGATTTGCCATGAAAACGAGGTTATACTCCTGCTCCCCATCTGGTGTAATTGAAAGAAGTTCGCTGGAGTTTTTTGTTACACCATTTAATCCTCCAAATAATCTTTTTTTCAAAATGAGTAAATCTGTTTTATTTGTTGTTGCTGATCTTCAAACAGGCATATGTAATATTCTCATTGGAAACTCCTAAAAATGTTTATTTATTTATTTTGTATTTTCAAGTACATGCAACTTTCAGTGTAGAGCTGAATAAAAGAAAAGAATACTTAAATTTTTTTTAATTAGTCTGTTATCAATTTGTTTTCAAAACATATTTTCAAAGCATTATTTTTATACAGTTTTGGTATTTAAAAAAAAGTGAAAATCTTTGAGTCAAAAGAAAGTTAGTTATGTGCACATTTCTCAATAAATAACAATTTATATTTATTTCTTATACAGCTTATTTCATTTCCTGTTTTATGAAATTGGTTATAAATAATTATTATAGAACTGCAAATTTTTATTTGTAATGCTGCCTAATACTGAAATTACTCCTACCTCAAGGATTGGGTTAATTTGGTTCCTATTTAACACCATTAAAGTGCCTCTTTAGAATGTGCCATGTTATTTATGATAATATTTTTTTTTTTTTTTGTTTACTTGATTTGTTCTTAAATTTCTGTATAATTATATATTTCCAAGCAAAAGGAATAGAATATGTAATGTATAATATTTTGTATTATATTTTTGTCAATTTCAATGTATTAAACTTCAGTAAGTTGTATTAATACTCTTCATGTTTCAAGAAAAATGCTTGAAATAATGAATATATTTAAATATTGAAATATATAAATAGTATTTTCATATATTTCAATATCTTTTTATTTCTTAAAATGCATTTTCATTGCATTAAATGAAAGTTAAAAAAAATTTTTAATGCAATTAATTGCTACAATAACTTTGTTATCATATATGTAAATGAAGAATAAAATGTATTTGACATTCTATTGATTTTATTTCCAATTTTCAATAATTTTAATTAAGTATTGACTGATTTTAGAGTTTAGTTACCTAATTTTGTATTCCAATCAATCCTTCTTATATTTCAGCCTTAATTTTTATTTATTGCATTATCATTTCCTTAATTCTGAGTGATATTTTATATATTCATCATATTAACCCCTTAAAATGAAATTTCTTGAGCCGTCTGATGATGTTGAGCTACACTTGCCAGAAATTGTTGAGAATTGATGCCTTTTATAGGAAAAAAGCTATGTTTCTATTTCAGTCTTTCCTCTTAAAACTATTATTTGCCTGAAAATAAATTGCAGTTTAAGGGGTTAATAATGTAATTTATGAAATATTTGCTGAACATGAATGTAATGTCTAAGTGATATATTTCTGAAATTTTAGGTTGAACTTCTTTTTAAATGAATTCAAATTTGTACTTGTACAAATCTTGTATATTTTAATAGTCTAGGTGTGATTCTTAGCACTAATGAGTTCAAAATGCATTTTATTTCTTTCTTTAAACTCACAAAACAAGACTGCAGTATTTTTTATTCACTCGCCAAGTATTTTGTTCTCTGTGAGGACTTTATTTAAAGAACTGCATTGTATTATACTGTTTTGGAATGTAACTAGTTTTTCATAGTTCATATTAGAATTTTTCACTTAATTCTAATCAAAATGAAATTATTCAAACTAGTAAATATTTTTATACATTCATGTTTCATAAATTATGCAATAAAACTTATTTGAATAATAATACTCACATTGTTGTATAATTGGTTTTTCTTTGAAATAGCATGTTTACTAAAGGTATTAAATTTTTAAAAAGCATTTTAGATTTTTGGCATTAAGAACCAGAGTAGACAAATCCATATTTTTTTGTTAAGCTGAAGTAAGCACCATATTAAAATGGAAAATAGGTTTGCTTTCAAAAATAGAATAAACCAAAATAATTTTATCTGCAGCCCATTCAAATGATTCTTACCAGTAATTTTGATATTCAATCTTAGCTCAGTTCCACAAAAACTCTGATTTGGTCCACTCTGTTTTTAGTTTTGCTGGAGATAAATTTAATAAATCATCATTGTGTTCCTTGATATGTTATAAAAGTATATTATGCATTTTTTTAAAGTTGCGAAGGATTCAGTTTGCAACTTGATCTGCAACATGTCAAAATTTCATAAATTTAATTCTAGTTAAATTAGTAATAAAATATTTAATTATTTTATTAAGTTTGAGATAAATGTTAATTTTTTAATATATATTAAAATGTTCAATTACAAGATTTTTCTGAGCTAGTACTGTAAAATAAGTGTCAGAATTTTGTATATTTACACTTATTTAAACCTTGCCTTCATATGGTCTGTTTTTAAATCAGTGTGTGTATAATAGAACAATTATGAAGTATTGTAGTTACTTAAAAAAAATTACTAGTGTTTTGCAGTGTGATTACATTTATTGTCTGTGTATTTTATTGAATGATATGGAATAACAAAACAGCTATTTCTTCTTGTGAATGAAGTCTGATATGTCAATCCGAAAGAGACATTTCGTATATGAATGTCTGTCTGAGCAATAATGGTATTTTCCAAGTATATTTTTATATGAAAGTTTTGTTAAAGTCATTTACTGATATACTGAATAAATTGAATTATATTGCTTGAAAGTTCCATTTTTTTATATTTAAAAAACACTCTAGTTCTGCTATTCTCACATAAAACCCACCCAGAGGATTTTGATTTCAACTAAATAGAAACTGAAATGTTTATTTTTTACTAAGCTGCACACAAAACATTGCAGAAGTTTCAAATTCAAATAATACGATTCAAAAAAGAAATAGCTGTTCTTACTCATTTCTTTATCTTTATTGAGTAAAATCATCCAAATGTGATACAGCGGAATTCTGAAACAAACTGTACTTGATTTTGAAATAGGATGATTATCTTGATCAAAAGTCATAAATTTTATTTTAGAATCAAATGATACCAACTTTTTTTAAGTAAAAAAGATGACGTTATTAGAAATTACTGATATCATCAGTCCAATCAGTGTTGCACTCGTCATTTTATCTTGATTTAAAATTTGAGAAGTTCTTCCCAAAATATCCCATTTTGCGTCGAATTGGACCGTAAAGACAACAGAACTAAATTGATTGACATTTGGTGCTTATATATTTTTTCTGTTCTTTTCCGTTTTGGGCCAATTATCAAATAGGTAACTTCCCAGGGACATGGCAAAATCAGAAGTTCCCAAATTTTAATAGATTTTTTTTGTAATAGTTTTAAAGCATATTAATCTTACGCTTTCATTTAATTTATAACGACTGTGCACTAGAACTCATTCAAATTAAAATAAAGTCTCATTTAAAAGTTAGAACATAATCTATTAGTCTTACTTATTTTGTATTTTATTATCTAAAGCTCTTAAACACTATATTGCTTTAGAATTAAAAGTATTATATTCTATAATTAAATAGAATTTAGATTATATTCAAAAATTTATTTTCCCACTAGTTCTTTTAGGAATGCTTTTAAATTAAAATCTTGAATTTTTTTTATAAGCGAATGAAATCAAATTTTTCTAGAGACTGTAATTAATCAATTTATTAGAATTCGCTACATAAAACTGTTTATATAGAGAATAAAAATCAATAAAAAAATATCTGGTATAGGTAGTGAGGCGAAAAGGAGGTCCTATAACTCGTACTGCCTTGAGGATCCCAAAAAGCCTAATCCGTTTCAGTGACTGCCATTGAAAACGCCATTTTTCTTGTAGAAGAGATTGTACAAGTTTACGTTAGTACAAATGCTGTATTGGCGTGTTTCATGGAAGCAGAAAAATGACATTTTGACCCTACACTTATGTTCCACAAATTCTGTTGTTGAGTTAAGAGAAAAAATAATTGTGAATTATTATAGATGTTTCATTTAATTGCTCCTTTCTTGTGAAATCGATTTTTTTAAGATTACAATATGGCATCGCCAGACACAATAGTAGAATTTAGCTCCTTAATTCGTTTAATTACACTTTTGATTAATTTGTCTTTAAATCTTAAGATGGCTGGGTCTCTTTTTCGGAATTTCATGTAATTCTCTTTACATTCTTTTTCCATCTTTGGTGGACAGCTGGCACGATAATGATGCATCTGTGCTAAGTCTTCACTTATTAATGTGCTTGTTCGCATCGCAGGGTACAATGACTTCAGGGCATAATGATTAGAAACACTCATGGCATATTGGGTTTGAAAAAAACTTTTTTGTGCGAAACCTGGAGGTGTGAAATTGACTGACCTTCGCAAATGTCTTAACATGTGGAAATACTTCGGCAATGATGAATCGGATTCGTCGCCAAATGTTTTGAAGAAATAAACATTACGCACTGAGATAGATGCTGAGTGAAAAACTTTTGGATGTTTATTCTTTATGAATTCGAGAAGCTCTTTCCACGAATTATGTTTCAGTGGAATAATTGCTTCGTCTAAATCTAAGTTGATTACAACTTTGTGGGATTGAATGTGTCTATAAAAGCAATCATTGTAAATCAACATCTCATGGCGACGTTTCTGCCAAATTACTTTATCCAAGAAACTTTCTGATTCTGACAAATTTTTGTTGTTTTCTGGCAAAGTGTGATTTATAATAGTGATACGTCCCGATGATTCGTAAATCCGAAGCATTTCGAGCGTCCTTTGATTCAGATGATACATGTAAATTGTTATATTGCTTGCTCCAAGAAGGAACTGCAGTTCTAACCATTCTAAAAGTCGTAAGGAAATATCATTTTGAAAATTTAACGGTTTTAGACAAATTGCAAAATCTCTGGTTTGATTGGTATCAGAGTGCGTTGAGTTAAACCAAAAAACATTGGTTGGCTCAACACATGGCTTTGTAATTACTGACACGGCTATTGGCGTAGAATGTTCGTTTACTGCACAAGATATCAGAAGTGGCCTGTAATATTCACGATGATTTGCATAATCCCAATATGCAACCCATAATTCATCTACTTCTGCTTCGATTACGGAAGTTTTGTAATCTTGAAACCAGAACATGCAGAAAATTCTTTTCTCAAGTTTGCCTTTGGACATTGCAAGTATTCGAATATAATAATTATTTGGTAATCTATTGTCTTTGTAGGTTGAATACAGAAAAACAGAATATTGCTCAAGTTTTTGCCATTTGTTATTCCTTTGAATAGAAATTTTCCAGGTAGCAAAATCTTTCGCACATTTTTCGTTTCGATTTTTTGTTGAATGTACTACGATGCTAGGAATTTTTATTAACTTCCGTGCATTTTTATGGTAAGAAAAATATAGAGCACCATTTTCTGATTTTATATAATGATTACTCAGATACAGCAGAGAGCATACAACTAATAGAATAATTATAAAGCATATTTTTTTGCTTCTCATTTTGTTTCATTTTCAGAATATGATTTTCTCTTTCAGGGATATGAATGGTTTGTTTAGCTGGTTATGAACAACTTTGTCTGAAAAAGAGATGGAAAATAGTATAATATTTAAAAAAAGAACGAAGAACTGCACAAATTAGTCCTACAAGATATTAAATATATTAAATACAGGATTGATAAAATATTTTGTAGAGTGTTCTACGTTTCCATTAGAAAACATGAATTTATAAATAAATAAGGGTGAGAGAAAATAAGAAATAAGTTTCCATATGAAAACTCCAAATTTTTCCATGGAGAATACGTTATAGAGTTTTCTTATGGAGAACACGAAAATAATTAATTAATTCTTTTATGATATTAGTTTTATAATAATCTTTCCATAAATGTACTCTTAGATTAGAGGAAAACATTTCAAGCAATTTTATTTTTAAACTGTTGGCGCCAGTAAGTCAGCAGAACGCTCCGCCTACTAATTTTGTAGCGCCACTAAGTGGTGAAATTATATAACCTTTTGAGTGTATGTGTAAATAAGAGAGAGACGGTGTATTGAGAATAAAGGAATGGAGATACAGTCCAAGAATTTGTGTTTCATTTATATGTGATTGAGTTTTCTAAAAACTGAGCTATCGAGGGCCAAACATGGTCCGACGAGCCGGAGACGACTATGCATCTATTGTATAGTGATTCATTATTTGAAATGTGTGATTTATTAGTGGAGATATCGTCGATAATGACGAACTTGGTGCGAAAATACCAAGAATGAGAATTCTCTTGTGGATAACTGGTCTCGAGTGACAGCAGTCCCAGCAAAGAGGTATGGGCAGTATTATCCTTTGAGTTATTAACTAATTAATTTCCCGAGATGAAATTAATTTTGTTTTTGATCAGTTATAATTAATTTCCCGAGATGAAATTAATTTTGTTTTTGATGAGTTATAATTAATTTCCCGAGATGAAATTAATTTTGTTTTTGATGAGTTATAATTAATTTCCCTAGATGAAGTTAATTTTGTTTTTGTTGAGTTATAATTAATTTCCCGATATGAAGTTAATTTTGTTTTGATGAGTTAATTAATTTCCCGAGACGAAGTTCATTTTGTTTTAATGAGTTTAGAATAAAATTGTGATAATATTATTCTCTTGAATTATTTTGAATTATATATTTAAAATGGCGGGTTTAGCAAAGTTAAAGAAAGATGAATTAAAACTCGTTGCCGAGGAGATAGGTTTGGTTGTTGCGGAAGGCATGAAAAAGAGTGAAATAAAGCGTTTAATTGAGGAGAGTGATGTTTTCAAAAATGACAACGAAGTTGTTAAAGATGCTGTGGATCGAGTAACAGGGAATAGAAACCAAAAATCCGATCAGGAGAGTGAAATAGAACTAGAGCGTATTGTATTAGAGAGAACTAAAATAGAATTACAATTAGCACAATTAAGGGCTAATGAAAATAGTACTCAGACTTCCGTTAATGTAGAGTGTAAAACCGAACCAGAAGAGTCTCTGGATAGCTTATTAAAGTCTGTGAGAATATTGTGTATTAAACCACCGAGCAAAGCTCAGGATTGGGGTTTCTTTTTTACTTCGTTAGAGAGAGCACTTAGTACTAAAAAGGTTCCTGAGAAATTTAAAGCAGTGATTTTATTAAATTTATTAGGAGAAAGAGTTTCTAATATCCTAAATTATATTGCTGAGAAAGACTTAAATAATTATGAAGAAATTAAATCAATTGTACTAAGAGAATTCGAGGCAACAGCGCAAGCGGTTTTAGAGAATTTTAGATATGCTTCTAGAGATAACAAAACTCATGTGCAATTTGCGTCACGCTTAATGACGAGTTTTGAATATTATTTAAACTTAAGGGGTGTTACAGATTTTGAGACCCTAAAACAATTGACAGTTTCGGATAAATTATTCCAAACGCTGGATAAAGAAACAGCAACTCATATTAATATTAGACAAAATCAAAAGTGGTTTACACCTCTAGAGTTAGGAAAAGAATGTAATCTGTATTTTATTTCCAAAGGTAAAACCATTAATGAGACGAGAAGAGGGCAAAATTATAGTAATAAATTTAAACCAGCATCAAAGGTATTTTTCAATGAGATTAAAAATAAAAAATGCGATTTATGTCTAAAGAGCGAGAATCATCCTTTGTATGCATGTCCTCAATTTAAGACTTTCGGTTCTTGAACGCGTAGAGGTAGTGAAAAATAAAAACGCCTGCTTCAAATGTTTATCGTCTAATTGCAGCGGTAAAAAGTGTTCGTTTAGAAATTGTTTCTGTGGCAAAGCTCACAATAAGTTAATACACTTTTCGAAAGAAGCAAAAAATGTTTCGTCTTCGAATATAAAAACCGCTGAAGTCATAAATAATTCGCAATCGGAGGGGAAAAATTCGGAACAAGGTTCGGTTTCCCCCAGTGAGTGGAGTCCGTCTTTCGTCGCAACAAATCTAATTGTAAATCAAAATGTAATTTTGTCTACTGTAAGATGTTTAATAAAAGATAGATGTTCGCAATGGCAGGAAGTAAGGTGCCTTTTGGATAACGGCTCACAGTGCTGCCTCATGAGTCAGATGTATCTTATGATTAATATAGATGAGAGTCAAAGAAATCTCCAAAGAATTTTATGGAAAGAGGGAGCTAATGAGCCCGTTAAAACTTATCAGCTAAATACGGTTACCTACGGAACAGTTAGTGCTCCATATCTAGCCATGAGAACACTTAAGCAAATTTCCATTGACGTGGGAAAAAACTTTCCAAGTGCTGCATCAGTCTTGTGTCATGACTTTTATATGGACGACGTTTTAAGTGGAGCGAGTACATTGGAAGAGACAAAAAGTTTGCGACATCAACTTGTTGTCATTCTAAAAACTGCCCAGATATCATTACACAAGTGGTGTGGAAATACTTCCGAGCTTATTCCTGCTAAGGAGAAAGAGTATGAGTTCTCATCTACGGATGAAATTAAGACTTTGGGGATTGCCTGGAAGGCTAAAACTGACTGCTTTACCTTTAAAGTAGATTTGCAGTATAATGCCTATCCTACCAAAAGGTCGGTCTTATTCATTATCGCCAGACTTTTTGATCCACTTGGGTTAACTTGGGCCAGTGATCACGAAGGCAAAAATATTCATGCAACAATTGTGGTTGCTTAAGATTGATTGGGGTGAAATGCTTCCCGCGAAAGAAGCTAGTGAATGGCAAGAGTTTGTAACATCTTTAAGAAACTTAAACGACATTAACATAGATAGATGTATTGTTATTCCAAACGCGGAAGTGAATGAACTTCATGGATTCTGTGACTCGTCTGAAAAGGCATATGGTGCTGCAATCTACGCCAGAACAGTCAATTCAGCGGGTGAAGTGAAAGTGAAGCTAATCGCGAGTAAATCTCGTGTGTCACCAATCAAGCAGGTAACTATACCTCGTTTAGAGTTATGCAGTGCCGTTCTGCTCACCAAATTGATGCAGAAGGTAAAAAGTGCATTAAAAATGGATATTACGTCAGTATCATATTATTCGGATTCTACAATCGTGCTTTCGTGGATGAGAAAAGAGTCACGAGACTTAAAAACATTTGTTGCAAACAGAGTGGCTATTATTCAAGAATCCACAGAAATGAATCAGTGGCATCATGGCTTCAGAAACTCCAAATACTTACAGATGAGAATGGACTTTTCCGAATTAAGACAAGACTGTCATTGAAGGACGATTTAAGGAATTTTAAATTTTCTATAGTGTTGCCAAGTGAGCATTCGATAGTTGAAAAACTTGTACGCTGGAAATAGGTCATGCAGGTATTCAAATAGTGATGACCAACCTCAGAGAAGAATTCTGGATACTGAAATATCGTTAAACTGTTCGCAAAGTTGTCAAGAACTGTGTGACTTGTAAAAGATATGATGCACGAGCAATAGAAACTCCAATAGCTCCATTGCCAGTCGACCGGCTTAGAGCGGCTTCTGTATTTGAAATTATAGGAGTTGATTTTGCTGGACCTCTCTATCTAAAGGGAAATCAGAAGTCCAGGATTGTTATTTATACTTGTGCAGTATTTAGAGCAGTACACCTAGAGCTGACCACTTCACTATCAACAGAAAGTTTCCTGCAGTCATTCCGTAGATGCGTGGCTTGCCGAAGTAGACCAGCTGTCGTCTATTCGGACAATGGAACAAACTTAGTCGGAGCGAACAACCTCATCAAAAAGATTAACTGGGAGACCATACCAAAAACAGTACTGTGAACAAAATTGACTGGAAGTTCATTCCCCCGTCTGCACCTTGGTGGAGTGGCTTTTGGGAACGTTTAATTGGTATTGTTAAACGAATCCTTCGTAAAGTTCTAGGACAAACATCTCTAAATTTTGAGGAATTAAGCACTGTCTTATGTGACTGTGAAAGTTTCATCAGTGGACGGCCACTAACTTATGTAAGTGATGATTCAAGTGACCTAGAACCTCTTACTCCCAATATGTTCTTGCAAGAAGTCAGAGAGGTTGGAATACCTGATCTTTATCTCCTAGATAGTAAATCTCTAAATAAAAGGTTTGCTTATCGCCAAAGATTACGGCAAGACTTAAGAAAGCGCTTTTGCTCTGAATATTTGGGACATCTCAAACAATTTGAAAGAAAGATAAGAAGCTCGCCATCCATCAAGATCGGAGACATTGTTCTGATATCCAGTGACAATATGAAAAGAATGGACTGGCCTTTGGGCAAAGTCATCGAAGTCTTCACATCGCCAGATGGAAACATCAGACTTGTGAAACTGAAAACCAAAAGTGGAGAAATCTTACGTCCAACTTTGAGACTGTATCCTTTGGAAGTTTGTGAGCAAGACAAGGAACTTTTCCAAAAGTGTGAACCACCTGTAAAATCTATCTGTGATGATTCCAGTGCAGTTGAAGGTGATTCGCTGGACAAACCTGTGCCTGATGAACCAACCTCTAGGTATGGCAGAAGGTTAAGAAAGGTAAAGAGACTCTTAATGTGAAAACTGACCTTTTCTTTATTACAAGAACTCTTATCCTATGAACTTTTTATTATCTACATATCTTAAGAACTTTAAGAATTGAAAATTTAGTTAAAGTTTTGCACCTATGATATATTTTGATAGATGAATGATGATATGATTTATTTTGATATATGAAATACTTTTGTAGCTTAGATAAATTTTGATAGTTAAATGCTACTTTATATATTTTAATATTTGAAATGCTTTTTCTAATTTTATAGTTGAAATGTTTTGTTGAGTTATATTTGATAGTATAAGCATTTTTACTTCAGTTATTTTGACATTTGTCAGTTTGCATTTGATAATTTTGAATTTTTTGTACTAATTTGATAATTGTGTTTCAGTTTTCTGTAATAAAAACTCAAAGTTGGGAGGATGTTGGAATTCCTGACCTAACCCTAATGATGTAACCTCTTTGCGCATGCGCGCTGGTGACGTCAGGAAAAAAATTCCCATGATCCCACGGAGTAAGTGATGTAAGTGGAGTTTAGGTTTCAGTTTGGATGAAGCGTGCATGATGGAACCAAAAAGATGGTTTTGTGCTGTGTAAAGAATTCGTGCACGTAAAATGAAATATATGTGAATATTTTGTATATAATTATATGTGCCTGTGTCCTCGTCCTGCAAATAAAAAAGATGACAAAAATAAGAACACTTGGATTAATGATTTCGATGTCTATGTGATCTAATTCACCTTGGAATACTTCAATTCTATTTCATTCAGAAGATCCCGGAATGACAAGGTAAGAGAGAAATTTTTCTTACATTTCGAGAAATTTGAATTTGGGGCTTAGAAATCCCAAATGCCTCTATTTAATGAAGAGATATCGTCTCTTTATCTAAACATTTACACACACAAAAAAACAAAACATCCATGAATACGAAAGTAGTAACAGTATTTTTAAACATACTGTTAAATTCTCGCAAAACCAAACAGAGAGAAGAAAAAAAGAAAAGAATTCCACTAATCGGAACTGTCTAATAATAAATACTTGTATATTATGAACCGTATACAATAGGCGTATGCCATTGGAGAACAATAGTTACGAAAGTGTCAACTAGTGATCTTGGGTATTAATCATTGACATACGGTTGATACAAACTACCAGAAAACTGAAAATATATGTTGGTCGATTTTTTTTCCCCCGATTGATTTAAATTAAACTTTTGTAATGGAATTACAATTGTAATTCCAAAATCATATACCAAATTTATATATTTAATTTATTGAGTTTTTGAGTTATTTCATTTACATGCTTGTGAAAGTGCAGAGCTACAAATAAACAGCCTCTTGACGATTTGCTTCCAAATTTGATACATGTGTACATTTTAAATGCTGAATTTGTGCACCAAATGTTATCCATTTAGCACAGCTCGTTTTGTAATTATATTGTTTTCTGACATTTGGATAAATAGACTTGTTTTGAAAGATAGGCAGACATAATTCAAAAATTGGTTTTTCGAACTCGGAGAGCTCTAGAATGTTCATTAAAATCTCGATTATAATATGATTTAAAAATATAAATTATATAGGTTTTAAAAAGAATTTATATTTTGACTTTCAAGCTTACAATTTTAAAGAATAGCTTTTTATAGAAATAATATAGCCAATGGAGCTAATTTCTACTTTTCCAAAAAAAATTCCCTTTCTGCTAAATTTTATTTTAGCTGAGCAAGGAAAACAATGAAAATAAGGATACATTTTAATTATTTTTATGAACAGAATATATTAATTTTTTTATGAAATAATTGGAATATAAAAAAATCTTTTAAGAATAACATTTAGAATGCCGTAGAAAATCCAAGCAGCTGAAAAACTTAAAACTATGGGGTGAAAAAACACTGGAGATAGGATTAAATGTTCTTGAATTTTGATGGAATAATAACATGCATGCACTTCAGTAACTAGTGGACTTATTATTTCTCTACAGCTAGGCTTATTCAAATAATAGCCAAAAAATATTTGGTTAAAATTCATCATACATTACTTAAGATCATTAATAATTATTTTATGTTCAATAGTATATTATATTTCTTCAAATAAATAAGGAAAAGTGCTTAACCAATAAGCTTTGGGAAGCAAGCAAACATTGATGTTCTTCATTCACATGACATTTTTTTTTTGATTAAATATATGCAATTTAAATTTTTTTCCAAGACAATAATTTTTTTATATTTATTTTTTATTCTTATATGTATGAACCGAAGTCGACAATTTGACGAATTTCCAGGTTTCAAAGCTTCGAAAGTTTAAAAAATACATTTATTAAATTATGTCAGTCTACCTGTGGAAACGATATCTCGAAAATGCTTTAAGCTATGAAATTAGGCATATGAACTGTGCACCAAATTTGTAAATTATCAAATTTTGAGCGAAACCCACTTTGAGGATATCTATCTGTCCGTTGTCTAAGTGCAAGTGAGCATGATAATCAGAAAACATAAAAAGCTAGATAGATAAAATTTGGTACACAGATTTAACATCTGAAATGTAGATTTTTATCAAATTTTGAACCAAATCCGTCAGTACTTCCGCAGGCATATAAACGCAATAATTCAAAATGTGATGAAAAAAGCTTTCAAAATGTATATTCAATTTTCGAATACATGAATATAAATCACATGCAAGGATTTAGTTTGGTTATATTAACGTCCCGTTGTAAAGCAACACTAGTGCTATCTTGGGACGGACCTCGTAATTTTGAACCGCTGTCAGATGACG
>JAPMOR010062530.1:336675-374992 GCA_026543865.1 Argiope aurantia | reverse complement strand
AAGGGATTAATCGCCAAAGATCAAGTACTGGATTTAGTAAAAATGCCAGATTCAAGACAGCGACTATATTTCGTAATTAATATTCACCAATGCCAAATTCACCAATTCTCGACTTTGGCCAAGATTCACGATTTTACGCAGGGAGTGGAGGAGACAACACCGTTATATCAGAAAGTTTTGGGGAAACTGCTTCAACCGATTTGGTAAAAGTTTAAAATATACTAAGATCGTCAAGTGACTGTATTACTGAATTGGACCGACTGGTTTGGTAAAAATTTAAAACATACTGAGATCGTCAAATTGCATTAACTGAATTGATCCTTTTTTTTCTTAGAATATTTATATGAATTAATTCTTCGCTTGCTGCGTTTTAAAGCTTTTTTTCCCTGATTATTTTCAACAAGCATTAATTAAATAATTTAAAATAAGAATATCCAAATTGTTGAATTTAAAATATTTAGTTTAAAATAAATAAAAAATGCAATTATTATGTGTAGAATTGATTAAAAAACTTAAAAAGGCATATCATATATCATAAAAAAGCGTATGGAACAAAGATAAATAATACTGAGATCATTCAAATAAATATATCGTAAAAGTTACGCTAATGTAATTGCGTTTCCGTCTTATGTTTTTCCCAAAAATTATGATTTTTGACGGAAGTATGTTCTTTTGTATGCTAAAAATTATTCAATCTTAATTTTAATGTAAAATGTCATGCAGAAAGTAAGGATTATCAAATTTATGTTAGAAAACGAATATTTCTGTTAAATATCGTTAAAATAGGAACTGAAAAAAAGATTAAAATAATAAAATCTTTAATTAAAATTATCATACATTATTTAGTAAAAATAAATTTTTAGGAAATAACCTTACCTTATCTCATTTTTAATTCGTAGAAAAATCACCAAGAACAGTTCTGAAAAAAATGTATGAAAAGTTTTTAATAACTTCACATTCCTATATCTAGAACAAAAACGAAAAAATCATTTGATAAGTAATACACTGAGAATGCTAGGTCAGGAACATACAAAATATTTTATGCGGTAATTTTTTAAAGAAACTTTTTATTATATTTTTATAATAGTAAAGTATATATAAAGTATTTTCAGTATTATTTTGAAAGCAAGATATTTTTAAAAGTTAGATACGGATTTGATTGAATGCAAATATTCAATCTGAATACGATTCTCGAGTTATAATACAGACATTGCCATAATTCCTGTATTTTCTAAAACTTTCTTTTTGTCGCCAAATGGTCGCCAAGTACGAAATTATTGACATGGCATTCATTCGGCATCAGTTAGATATAACTGCAAAACTCTTTCTTATTATGAAGTTAATTGCGCAGGGAAACAATATTACAGGTTCGTTACAATATGCAATGAAGGGAGAAATATATATATTGGCACGAATAGCCCGATTGACACAAGAATCAGAAACCATGAATTAAACGGACATTTTAACCCGCTATCTAGTAATAAATTTAATCAGATATTTACTATCAATTAATGCTTTGTTTTTACTTTCTCGTATACATAGTATATAGAGAAAGTATAATATAATTCGAACTCGAGATTTTGATGAATCTACACGTTTTAGACTTCCCTGAGTTCGAAAAACACATTTTTAGAAAATGTCCGTCTGTCTGTCTATGACAAAAATAATTCATAAACGCTTTCAGTTAGATGGTTGAAATTCAATATACGATTTTTGCACCTAATTTATAGATATCTATCAAATTTTGAGTAAAATCTATTCAGAGGAAGTCCATCTGTCTGGTTAACATGGTATAAGTTAACATGGTAGTTCAAAAAGAAGACAGCTAGATAGATAAAATTCGGTACAGATATTTCCCATTTATAGTGTAGATATTTGTCAAATTTTGAGCCAATCCAACAATGGTTGACTGTCTGTCGGTCTATACTTTTAGAAAATGTAAGCAAATTGATTTAAAAACGCAAATATATCAAATATGGTATGCAATTTTGTGATTACAAGTGCAGCTTTATATTAAATTTTTATTTTAGTCAGTTGAAAAAAATGACACCTAAAACACAAATTCGATTTTTGGATACGTTTAACGCATGCCATGATTAAATCGCCAAATAACTCCCCAAGAATGGCACGATAGATTTAAAAAAAAAATGTTAATTCACACCAAAAGTTAATATTTTGTAACTATCGTACGGCAATTCTATGTAAGGCTTTCTCTGGCATAAGTTTATTAGAGAATATGCGAAAAAGTTTTGAGGTGACCACACACGCTGGTTTAAATAAATCTTCTAATATTGAAGTTGTGAAAGCTTTCGTTTCTCTGAACACGGCTATGAGTACCCATTTAAAGTAAATCATGTTTCAAATAATCTGCAAGGTTCGCTCTACTATTATAATCCTCAAAAAAATTACCAACTTATTGCTCAAAAGTTTTGTTTGGAAATAATACAAATGAAATATAAAGAGTTTTACTAATAATTTTTAATGTAGAACTATGAAGTAGAAAGTAGTATTAATACATAAAACGTGTAATAAAGTTTCCACGGAAAAGGAAATAATTCATAAATAGCAGATTCTTTTCGATATTTAATTTAATTTACTTTAGTCAACCTTGTAAATTTTCTACAGATGATATTCATAAGTGTTAAAAACGTCTTGCAGTTTCATAAAGTGATTGCTGCTGACATCTGGCGGAAACAGCGGTGAATGTTTCTTTCTACATTAGTATATCCACCATTTTCATTAAAAATTTGTAAAGTTAAATTATTCACAAATTTGGATTTGAAATAAGTAAAATATGGAAAAAAAACCATCATACGATACAAAAAAAATATCTGAGGAAAAATTTCTATTCATTCATAATTAACGAAAAAAACATTCATTAAAACTGAAACGTACCAAACGATTTTATAATAAAAAGCCACTTTCTTGGACAAACCTTTCGCCCATTATATTAGTGGTATTAATTTAATCATGTCAACCATTTTCGTCGAACTACACCTCATCACAGCAAATGAAAGTACCGTTTAAAATTATATTTGCTTAATAAGCATAGAGCATTATAATTAGTTTTGCACCTGAATTGACGAAATTAATTGTCGAAATCAAAATTAGCTATTCAGATTACAGATGATGTCAAGGTTATATTTTACGATATATCTTGAAAATGGAGAATTTTGGGGGACCGGTGACGGATGATGTCATATTGGGGAGGGAGGGGGTCATAAGATCCGTATGAAAATTTGGCAAAATTGGTACAATTCACCGTGTTTATTTCCCTATAAAAATACTATGAAATAGCATTTTAGGATTTTTATTGAAAATGGAATGCATGTGAAGAATCATAACAATATGTCTAGAAGTCATGAATAATATAAAACACAAAATTGCCGAAATTCGACCATGATGGTGGTTGGGGACTATATCAAGATTTTTTTAGGGGGGGGGGGAGGAGATTGACATAAAGACTTTCTTGAAAATTGGAAGGATGACAATTGATGATATATCTAAAAGTTATAAACTTTCATATGAAAAAAAAGGGTAAAATCGAATTAATTGTTGGATGGGATGATTGATTCTTTGGTTTTATCAATTTTTTAATTACAGAAATATATCTACGAAAATGTGATTTTGTTTTGTCTACAAACACATTGAATACTTTTAATGCCTTAAATGAAAGTGGTTGCAATCATTATGCTTCTACTGAATCTCTAATAATTGCACAATTTTCTTAGAGCCTTTCAATGATTTCAGTTTCTAATAAAATAATAACCCATTCTTTATAACAATGATGAACCTTTGTGCGTGTGTGTTTTAGCGATCTTCAGGCCAGACCGTTTCACTTAATTTACCAAATTTGGCACATATATATTTTGGAGATCGAGAATGTGTACTTCGGAACGATCTTTTTTTTAATTTTTACTTAAAATTTTATTTAATTAAAAATTAAGCAAAATTTCGGCATTTTTTTCGCGATAACTTCTGAAAATATTATTGCATAACATGAATCAAAAGTTCAAAAAATTATCTTTTTAATGATACCAATTTTTTAACCAATAAATTTAGTTTCTATTTTCAATGAATTTAAGAAGTAATATTTTAGTTATATTTCTCAACAATTTTTTTTCGTTCAAAATAAAATTTAACCGCCATGAGCATGTTACACGTGCATGGGAAGAAATTACTATTTATCAATGTTTTGCCATAAAATTGACAAATGCTCAAATTAAATAATAAATTAACTATTAAAGAGGGTTAATATTAAGGGTAAATTAACTATTAACTATAAAATCTTGTAACTCAGCCAGTTACAAAATTCCAGTAAGTCACGCGTGCGCCGATAGAATGTGCAATGTGCAACCTGAAAAACCCAGTTTATCTAGAAAAGTGAAATTTTTAGCATGTGTCTGTATGAAATGAAATAAATATAAAACAGCACATTTTCTTAAAGGGTGGACCAGTGCCTTCCTCTGAACTCTGTTCCATCGTATTCTATTTTTAACATTTGTGCGCCAGTTTCTTTCTTATAATATAATATGTAATTAAAAAACTACATATATGACGAATAATCAACTCGAAATTTTAAAAAAGCATAAGTAAGCTTAAGACAAGACTCTTTTGCGAACTATTTTCAAGAAGAAAACAAACAATTCATATTCCCTCTCATGAATAATTTTAGTTCTTTTTTTAAAAGCTATAACTTAATATTCATTCTAAAATTCCACTCCCCGCCCTTCCAAAAAATATCTTATATTTTACAAATTATCAAGTAAATAAAAACTAAATTAAGCCTGCAGTATCCGGAGAAAGCTTTTAAATACTCTCCGGCCTCAAAATTAAGCTTAATACCGTAGCTTTACGTTTAAGTCTCAACCAATCTCCTAAGTCGTCGACCGAAAAGCTGATAGTCCTGCCCTTCTAACTTCGTATCAAACCGGAAGGAAATAACAAAAGAATGAAGATCAAGGATAGGAAAAATAATGATTATGAACCGTCAAGATCATCACTCCTATTGTTATCTTTTCATTGTTATCCATCATTTTCATACAGCTTAAATTTAAGTACTTCGGATACTTAATCGGATTCTAATATACTCGAAAATGCACGAAGTTTTTTCGACTTATTCTTTAATATTTTCATTCAACAGTTATGCACAAGTTAGCAAATGCATTCATTTCTTAAATCGTCTGCCGAAAGTTTCGTTTGTTTTCTATGATATTTCTTTTTTTAAATCTAAAGAATCTATTTTCTCTCTCTCTCTCTCTCTCTCTCTCTTTCTTTTCCACTTTCAGGGATATTTTTTTTAAATTCCTTCTTTTCAGATAGTCCCAGTTTTAATATTTGTTTTAAAATATTTAAAGGAGATTAAAACCGACTAGAGAATTTATTAGTAATATTAAAGTATGATAAGGTTTCCGTTTTGATTTGCCTTCTTTCATATCATTTAAAAAAATTACTTTTATGACAGTGATAATCTGCACACACACACACACACAAAAAAAAAATGTGCTGAATCTCGTCGAAACAAGCGTGTATATAAATAAAATAACTAAAGTAACGAAAAGTATTACTTGAAACTTTACTGTAAAATATTTTTATAAATTTATTGAAATTAAAATAAAAGATTTAACGAAAACCAGATTAAGTAGTCTCGTATAAAATATGTAAAAGTAAATAAGAAATATGTTTGTATATTACTATTATGTGAATGCGATTTGTCAATAGTTACGAAAGAGATTGTTAGCCGACGATATTTAGCAATTAATCGCTGGAATGTGGTTTATATACATGTACCAGAAAACCGAATGTGTATTTTGGACGCCTTTTTTCTGAACCGACTAAAACCAAAATTTGATACAGAAATATAATTGTAGCCATAAAATTTCTTACCAAATTTCATATGTTTAAGTCATTGCGTTTTTTGAGTTGTTGCACTATATTATATTTATGTGAAAATCAAACTGACAGACAACCAATCCCTTGATTGATTTGATAGAGATCTATACTTTAAATGCTAAATCTATATGCAAATTTCATCTGCTTAGCTCTTTCTGTTTTGTAGATTTTGTATTAACTTGTATTTGGATAGCCAGACAAACAGATCTCCTTTAAATGAAATTCGTTTCAAAATATGATAGAAATATACAAATTTCGTATAAAGATTGTAATTTCATCTGTTTAGTTCAAAGTATTTTTATTTTCTCTTATACGTAGTATAGAGAAAGTATAGTGAACATCAAAAAACTGGAACTCGAGATTTTGACGAACCTACATGTTTTAGACTTCCCTCTGTTGGAAATACACATTTTTGTAAAATGTCCGTCTGTCTGTGACAAAGATAACTCAAAAACGTTTTGAGCTAGGTTGAAATTTGGTATACGGTCTTTACACCAAATTTTCATCTTTCTATCAAATTTTGAGTAAAATCTGTTAGCCCATCTGTCCGGTTGTTCGAATATAAGCTTACACGATAACTATAAAACGAAGAGAATTAGATACATAACATTCGGTACAAAGATTTAAAATCTATTGTATAGACACATGTTAAATTTTGAGCCAAATCCAACGACGGGTTGACTGCCTGTTAGTCTGTACTTTCAGAAACATGTAAAAGTGATTATTCAAAACGCAACGAGTTAAATATATCAAATTTGGTATGGTTGTTTGTGACTACAAGCGCAGTTTTGTATTATATTTTTACCAATCTGTTGAGAGAAACGTGTTTATAACACAAATTCAATTTTTAGATACTGTTAACGCATGCCAAGGATTAATCGCCAAATAAGTCACCAAGGATGACACGACAGATTGAATAAAAATGTTAAATTCAAACTAAAAGTTAAAATTTCGTAATTATTTTTTGCAATTTCTATGCAAGACGTCCTCTGGTATGAGAAGCTTAATTGTCAGTCTTTTACCAACTATTTGAGAGTTTGTAGATAAGGAAGAAGGACAGTAATTGACTATTTTGTGGCCAATTACCTCGAAGAAAATGTCAGTTTGACAAATCGGTCAATGCAAGGATGGACAATGCTAAAGATAGCAGTCGGCCACAACAAATTCTGTCGATACTGCTACATTCAGTGGTGGCGGGGTGGTCGGCTGTACGCAAGAAGAAGGTATGAGAAGCTTATTATAGAATGAACTTGAAAGTTTTGTGGACACCACTCATGCTGATTGAGTTATCGTGTTCACAATCAGATATAATAACAAAAAGATATTATTTCGAATGCAAGGAGATCTGAAAATGTAGATTTGTCAAAACCTCTGGCTCGAATATTCTGGTAATTACAATATTTTTTCTCTTTACTTCGTATACGAAAAAGTTATTAAATTAGAATTATTGAAATGCTAATTTTTTGAATTTTAATGTGGTGAAAAAGTGCTTTCTATACAATATTATTCTCCAAAATTACTAAGAGAAAATACTAACTATGGCAATTTTTTAAAATTTAAAATAAAACTAAAATTTTCTAAACTTCCTCCCCCCCCCCCCCTTCCCTAAAATATACAGTCCCAAGAAAGTAATTACATGCCATATTTATTAACACTCATTCCAACTGATTGCCCTGCGGTGAGTTTTGAACGATTTTTATTCTGCGCGTGCCGCACTTTTCAGATAATATCCACTCTATAAACATTATCATATTAAAAAAATATTTATAAATCGATTTTCAAATCAAAATACAGGCATTTTGTTATGCCATTTTCAAGGTACAGTAAAGCACCGTCTTTTAAAGAAAGGAAGAAATTACGTAAAACGGCGTATAAATGAAAAAATAAATTATTGAAATTTTAATATACAACTTTGATTGTTGTAAATTTGATCCTACTAATGTAAATTCATTTAAAAGTTAAAATGTTAAAGTGTTTTTAGAATAGTGTTTATATATTATGACATAAAAATGAAAACTAAATTTTAAAATTAAACATTTATCTTAAAATTGAGAAAAATCATACATTTTTGTATGTCTGATTATGAATTTATTTTATAAATTCATGTACTAAGTGTGATTGTGTTTAATTGAAAAAGTTTTTAAATTTTTTTTGTTTGTATACGAGTATTAAAAACAGCTTTATTAATTGTATTAAATTCATTGAATGTTTATCCCTCATGTTTTCACGTGACTTCATTGAAAATGAGTTTTTCAACGGAGTTCATTGCGTCATTAAAAGTAACTGGAACTTCCTCACATCTATTTTCATTATGGCTTAAAACCGAACAGGCTTTCTAATAATTCATCAACTTTGAATAATTACGGAAGAATGAAAATTTCTTCTTTGTAGAAACGAAAAAATAACGAAAGACTGAAAATTGCGAATTTTAGAAAGAAGAAAAGAAGTTTACATCCTTTTCGTCATATAAACAAAATACATTATCGTTACTATTGTAACAAATGAATTAGGCCAATAATGAAAATGTAATGACATATAAATTGTACTTTATTGTATATTATAACTTTTATGAATATTTTACTAAAGCAAATCCATTCATAGTAAGAGATACCTTCGAAAATGCGTACTTACATTATCCTAAAATCATATACCAGAGACAGTTTACAATGTTTAACTGTTCAATGGCTAATGAATTTAAACAAATAATAAAAAAGACATACCTGCAAGATTTAAACCAGTCTCTTAAAAATTTGACAGCATATTTCTTCTATGCCTTAAGGTTATTTAGAAAATCATTATATTGGTAGTAAAACAAATTTTTGGTATGCTGAATGAATTCCAGCACATTCGACAGAAAATCCAAATCTTATTTTTTGGAAGATACGGGCGTGGGCGCGAACCAAGCCTCCGCAAAGTCTTCGCCCACAAGGTTTGGTGGTTGCTCAACATCCAGCAGTGATGTCCACTTGCAAACAACTCCTATTAAAGAACTTTTCGTTTAATTAGAGGTCATGTTCGATCATTTAGTATTATAATTTTATAATCATATAAAATCGGTCTGCAGTCGGCTGTTATTTTAAGGATTTCGGATTCACCATTAAGAGTTGTATTTATTCGCACTAACTTTGCCGTTGAAAGTAGATTCCATTAATTAATTATTCCATTAGTAAACAATTCTATTATTTAGTTGTCATTTATAATGCAATAATCAATTGTAGTAGGTGTAGTATGTTATATCACAAAATGTTATTCTGAATTTGATTCGTTATTACATAACTACCTGCAAGAGCAAAAGAAGTACTGTTATATAGTAATTATCATTATTATAAAAACCTGGCACCTTAAAACTAACTATTGCATAACAGTAGTCTTAAGAAATTCAATTTTGAACTGCACTAGTCTTTTATATTGCAAGATAAATCACAAATTAAATAATAAAAAATTTGAAAGAGGTCCAAACATCAAGTCTGAAATATTATAGAATGAATTTGCTATAGATTTAATCCGTTTAACTTAATTTGACTTTAACTTTCTCGTAAACGAAATTTCAAAAAAAAAAAAAAGCATTGTAATTGTCAAAAAAAAAAAAAAATCAAACTTGAGGTTTTAATGAATTTTTCTTTTCTGAGGAATACATTTTTGTAATTATTTCTGTCTGTCTATGAGCACTATAACTAAAAACTCTATACTTATCTAACTCTGAATTAGATAAATGAAATTTGTAATATGGTCTTAACACCAAATTAGAAGGTTTTGAAAGAAATCCAATCATGAAAAGTCTGTCTGTCTGAGTAAATTTCTATACGCTTACCAGAAAAGAGTAAGAACTAGATGAATACAATTTATCACACAGATTTAGAATTTTAATCAAATATCTTAAATCCATATCAAATTTTGAACTAAATCCATGAAAGAGGTTTTTCCGGTTTTGATCTATATTTTCGCATACATGCAAACACGGTGACTTGGAAATGCATCTATTTAAATAGAAACTTCGTAAGTGATTTTGTTTGCGGCTCTGTGTCAAATTTGGTTTTAATCAGTCGGAAAAAAAAATCCCGTCCAAAGTATATATTCGATTTTTTTTAATTCTATGAAGTATGAAACTCCTATGTACAGTACAGAAAATAAAAATTTGTGGTATTCACGATCTTACAGCAGATCTGCAATTGAATGGCAAGGGAAAATAGATAATTTTATTAAAGAGTTTGTGAGAAAGTTTCAAGGGATGCTAATTCCCCATGCTAATACCTTAGCAGTTTGAAGATATCCTCACCCGTCACTCTCCCATTATTAGGATGTGTTTATATATATATATATATATATATATATATTCAGATTCATACACACAAGTGGGGTGGGTAATCCCAATTGGGCGTTTTTCAGTTTCAAGTTTTGGAGAAACAGTTTTTTAGATAAAAATGCTAACGAATTTGCTTCTCATAAGGAGTGTTAACGTTCTCCTATCTCTATTGAACTCATTTGCTAATTTCCTTTTAATGGGGTTTACGCTTATAAAAATTGCTTATGCATTTGTATTTGTCCCTCTTGAAGTGAAGTTAAATATTTTTACACACACACACACACACACACACATATATATAAGCATATAATTTTCTAATCAGAAGGCAGTTTCGAAGACATTGAAGAGACTATCGATTTTTTTAGCGTCTTTTTATTTTATCCAGGAGAGGCACACATTATGGACGAGCGACGAACACCACACAGAACGATACAGAGCGAAAAAAGAAAAATGAAGGACAACTGAACATTGTATCCCTGATCTTATATAACATGAGATTTCTGACACGTGTCGATTATAATTGGAATTTCTCCCACGTGGCGACCTTGACAAGAGAAACAGAGGGATTCCTTCGCTTGGCACGTGGAACCGATGACGTAATCATTTTTACAAAGCTTCAATTGAATTAATCAGAAAGAAACAGTGGAATAGAATCAGGAAATAAGAGAATATTTTAGAATGACTTTGACATGGGCTGAATTAGGCTAAAAAATTAGGATTAAATTAAGTTTTAAAATATCATTACACACATATATAAGGGATCTCAAGAGAAATAGAATATATTTGGACTTCAGATTATTAAATTTTTTGGAAGACGTTAAAACTCGAAAGTGAGATGAATTGTTAGAATCGTTCAATACAACTGAAGTCAAAATGGCATTCTACGATAGCGAGAATCAGTTACTGATTCACTAATTTATAAATTAATGTCTAGAACATTAATTAAAGAAATAACCTTTCTGCAAGACAGAAGAGCGGTGTCTTTTGAAAATTTTAAGACTTATAATTGAAATAATAGGCGTTTTGACATTTTCAATTCAGTTCTTTTCTCTCAACGTAGCACAAAAGCCAATTTCTGCTATGCAGTTCCAAAATACCAGTGAACGTAGCTTCTCCGAAAGTTTCTTGCATTTCTCTAATAAATATTCTTGTGAATCATTAATCGTATGGCATTGGCGCCCATTAGTAAAGAAAAAGCTTATTAGCAAGCGGTCTTCGGCCATTTTTACGATTAATCGCTGAGATATGATTAACACAAGTACCAGAAAACCGAATATGTATTTTGGAAGATTTTTTTCAGTCCAATTGTACGTACTACAATTATACTGACACAAAATTACAACTATAGTTAGTAGTACAAACACTTATATAATTCCACAAATATGTTCTTCGAATTCAAGGAAGTTTGAAACATGGCGCTATCATATTCTTGAGGTCGAATTTTTTTTATGATTGCGATACCTTCTCTTTTTATAGGAGGAAGTCTAAATCAATCTAAAGAGAATGAATAGATAATTTGGAAAGGTTTATGTTCGATTTTTGATTGCTGTAACCATTTTGGCAAAGCTTGCGGTAGAATTTGATTTCTACTTTTTCTTTTTAAGTATACAAATACAAGGTATTGTAATCATCGAAAAACTCAACTCGAGATTTTGTGGAATCTTCACATTTTAGACATCCATGAGTCTGAATAACGCATTTTCTGAATTATGTTTGTATTTTTGTCAATATGGTAACTCCAAAACACTTTAAGAAAGACAGATAAAATTTGGTATGTGGTATTTTTAACAAACTTTTATATTTCTATCAAGTTCTGAACAAAACCGATTATCAGGTAATCTATTTGCTTGACTATTTAAGAACTTGCGAATACAGCAATACATTACTGTATTTGCACGAATACGAATTTGTAATATTTCTTCCTTGCCCAATAAAACTGCTGGTAAGAAGGATAATTTTATTGAATGAGTGCCGATTCAACAGCCCAGACCTTGGCTATGAGTTTGCCAATAAAATTGATGGCCCAGAATATTCGAGAATCTTGCCGAATATTCTGACGTTTGTTCTAGAGAAGTCGATGCTCCGCCACTGTAACTAGAAAATAGTGATTAAAATAGAGAGGAATCAGTCATTGAATTGAGTTGAGCTTAAGCTAGTATTTGAACGAAGTCTCTCTTAGTGGTCTCCTACGAGTTTTCCTTGTGAGCTTTGTGCTTTTATGACATTTTAATAGCATCTTGCATACGTTTCATGTATTTCATACAATTTATGTTCTTGCATACATTTCATGTTTCGTTACTGTGTTTTTGTGTAGAATAAAACGTCATCATCCTTTAATGAGCACGATGGATACTTTCACAATACACCGATCAGAATTGGTTCTATGTAACTTAAAAAGCTAGATGTATAAAATTTGGTAACCCATTCAAGATCTAAAGTGCAAATTCATATCAAATTTTACATTAAATCCAAAGAGGGATCGACAGTCCGTTTGTCTGCACTTTCGCATGCATCTAAACGCAATAACTCAAAAATGTAATGACTTAAATCAGTGAAATTTGGATCAGAATTTTAGTATCTAAAGTTTAGATTTGCATCAAATTTTGAACTAAATCTATTAAAAAAGCTGACAATTTGTCGGTCTGCGTATTCGCACATATATAAGCACTATAACTCAAAACACGCAACGACTCAGATAAATGAAATGTAAAATATAGTTTAGCATCAATATTTTAGAAATATATCACATTTTGAAGCAAATCCATGAAAGCGTTCGCCATCTATCAGTCTATTTTTTCACATGCATGTAAACGGGATGATTCAAAAACGCCTAGATTACTGAAATTTGGTGTGATTCTTTTAGTAAAATTGTATTTGTATGACAATTTTACTAAAAGATAACAATACAAATACTTCAAACTGTATTTGTATTGGTTCTATTCGATTCTTAAAAAAAAAAAAGCATTTAAAATGCATACTAGATTTTCTGTACTGTACTATGAAGAGCAGAATACATATATGCAGGTTCCAAGAATAAAAATCTGAGCACTCATGGCATTCACAGCTTTGCGGTATCTGATTTTCAGCGATACTCTGAAGTAAACAATGTCACTCTAAATATAAATATAAAAGCATAGAAGAAAATCCGATCTTTTTCTCCTAATGTAGGAAATATTATTTCTCATATATTTAATAATAATGATCTAATCTTGTAATTCTGACCTTGGGCAAAGTCGTGAGTACACAGATTCTTATTTTCGGTGTTGCGCATGTAAGCCTTCTGTGTTTCATAATACAGTGGCTGAAATTAAGTATGCATAATTTTTTAAAATCGAATTTTACACACAAATAAGATTTTTAATAACAAGATCATACATAAATTTTTGTGTTATCACATTTGCATGCATGGAAAAGTATAAACAGATAGATGTTCAACCGCGTTACGAATTAAGCTCAAAATCTGATACGGATTTATATTTTAAATTTCAAAACTGTGCTACCAAATTTTATTCATCTAGTTTTATGCGCTTTGTAATTATCCTGTTCCCTTGCTCTCGAACAGACAGACAGGAAATATGAATGGATTGTGTTAAAAATTTCATTGAAATTTACAAATTTAGTCAAAATAACCACATATCAAGCTTCACCCATCTAGCTCAACTATGGTATCGCATCCACAGAAATACGGAGCGACTTCCAAAAATGTGTCTTATGAAGCTTTTTTTTTTTTTTTAATCTTTTTTTTTTTTGGTGGAAGTCTAAAACGAGGAAATCTGAATTTTTTTTACTATCATTATACTTTTTCTTTATGCAATTGATATGCTAGAAAATAAAAATAATAAGTAGTATATTTATATTTAATACAAAGAGCAAGTTCGATTTTCTTATTATATGAATAGACACACAGATATGTACTTTTTATTCCATTAAGCAAAAGTAAGCATTCATAACATTTAATTGCTAAATAGAGAGAGGAAAATGCCCAAGTGTAAGCAAGAAACCATCATTAACATATTCTCTCCACTACAAAGATTTACGATCAGAAATTCTGTAATGAACGAATAGCTACTTTTTTTTTTCTTCTTTCACACGTGCTGTTTTTTTTTTTTTTTTTTGAAAGGTCAGAAGTCCCACTGACCGCAGATCGATGCGACCCCTCCCATGCGCACCTTAGAACAAGACCCTAAAGGTAGAACGATCACCATTTTTACCCTTCCCCCCTTTTCCTTTTCGAGTTGATGACATCTCAGGACGCTGAACTTTGACATGTGCGTCCAAGCAGGAAGAACTGCTCCAATGCGCATGTCCGGGAAATAACGTGTATACATTATTGCAGAACTTTGTTCAGTGTAAATCACCTACATTGTCTGCGAAAGAGCCTAATGATTGCCATTGTACGATGTTGCTGTATTATAAACAGTTCCAAGAATTGGCACTATTTTGCTAAATCTTATTTGTGGTAAATTAAAAACTGTTCACCAAGGAAATAAGCTTGATTATTTACAAGATTATTTTTTCATCATGCATGTCTGTTTAATAACAAACATTTAATCAAGCAATTTCATAAACCTTTTCTATATCCGGAGCACAAATAATTTAATTAATGCTTAAGACTTTTGACATGACGAATCACGCAGTTCATTCTTAAACGATTACTTCTTATAAACATTTTTAATTTTGAATGCAGAAATTAATTTTAATTTCCAATCTATTGAGCCTTTCGCATTTTCTGCTTTTATCGTTTAAACAGTGTTTTTTGTTTAAAGGAATTATTTCTTTTTCGCTTTATATTTTCTTTGGCAATAGAATCCTAATTTTACATTAAAATTTTAATTAAGGCCTTGTTTCATTTAGTTTTTAAATTGGATTTCTTAAACTTGATATCATTTATATAGCACCACTTATTACTGACATTAAAATTATTCGAGAACGTGGAAAATATAGAATATTATATATATTGTACATTATTTGTGCCCCTCTCTGAAGAGTTGACAAGAGTGACGTAAGAGCAGCATGACATCAGAAGAGTCTATTCTGATAATCAAGAGGCCAGAAATGCTGAAAGCCGTGCTTTGCTTTTATAACTCGCATGTTTGCCTTTGCAACACGCGACTGAAGGAATAACAATAATTGACCGAATCTTGTTTCAATTCGATCCTCGGCGTTTCGCCTATTTATCATTAAATCTATTTGTAACTCAGTCATGAACAAATTTTCTTTGGATTTGGCATGAACGCCCCTTGATTAGGCATAAAAAAATATATAAGATAAGACATCAAAAATATGTAATGTAAGATTTTTTTTTTTAATTCCGTTCATGATGATTGGCGCAACTTTGTCGAGTTTGATACCATCAATGTTTGCATTATTTTAGTAGTGAAGAGGGCATTAAATTAATACAGTTTTGATAATGCAAACAAAGCAGACATTTCATTGTAATTTTATGATTACCTATAAAAATAGACACTTTCTTGTAATTTTATGAATAATAATAAAAACATACATTTAATTATAATTTTGTACATATAGATAAAAGCAGATATTTAATTATAATTTATGAATACTGATAAAAGGAAAACTTGTTTTGAAGGCGAGGTGTACTATTCACAGAGCTATTAGTGATAAATATGAAAAAATTACCTTTTGGCATTAGAGGATAATGACCTGCGTTATTAAAAACCTCATTTTCATCTCACTTCGATCAATCAATCAATATGAAAAAATTATGCCATATTCAACACAACTGTATTTATTTCAATCCTATTAAATATCCGCGCCGCACTGTCAGCTTCACACTTACAATAATTGTACATATCTGTCTTATGTCGAAAATTAGCAGTCAACTCGCCAGAACCATGTAACCAGAACATTTGTTGCACTGCTTACTATATGTTGTATACATACTCTGATATGACTTTTGATTTCATTGGCTGGATGTAAAAAGAATATTAGCTAAACTCTGGGCAAGAGACTCATAGGCAATATTGTATAATGGATAAAAAATGAAACACAATGGAAATATACGAACTACCTACATAAAAAATATTTTTCAATATTTTATATTTAATTCAGAACTTTCTTATGCCTAATTACCATGGTATTAGGTTGCCCAAATGAAAAGTGAACACTTGCGATTGCGTCAGAACGACTGCAACTATAACAGTGCCACCGAACAAGGATATAAAAGACAGTAGGAGGTGTATCAAAAGCAAACGACCAGGCCTTCTCACACAAGTGATTCTTCTGCACGACAATGAACGTCCACACGTCTCCTGTGAAACCCAGAAAAAATTTCGTTGGAAAAATTCGGTGGAAAGCGTTGGAACAACCCGCAGTACAGTCCGAATTTGTCACCCTGTGACTTCCGCATCTTTAGGCCACTTAAAAGAGCATTACAGGGAAACTTTTCCATTAGGATGGCAAAGTGAAGGAAGCTATGCAGGACTTATTCAAGAAAAAACCATCATCTTTCTACAGCAAAGACATAGATCTGCTACCTAAACGATGGGATCGGTGTTACCACCCCATGGTGATTTCTTTTGATTTCCAATAAAGGTATTATTTTCATTCAACTTGTCCACTTTTCATTTGGGCAATCTTTATACAATAAAGCCATTCATACATATATTTTTTCATTTAATCAGTGAGAAGACTTTAGCTGATTTGACGTGAACAAATATGGCCAAATGTGCGCATTATTTGGAATTGCTTCCTTGTTCTAAATTGTAAATATATCCAGTTAACGCCAACGTATAATAGTTATACATATACTGTTTATCGGCTCCTCACTTTTATTGTCTCGTGTTCTTACATAAGACTTCGTATTTGGTGTTTAATTATATCGTATACATTTTGAACTCCTTAGCTTTGAGAGACAGGGCTCAATGTTCAATTTTTATGCAGATCAATAATTGAAGTGTCAGTTATTGGCAAATATAACATTTCCATCTTACTGCGTGGCTCTCACATAGTATGGATAGACAGATTGGTAGATATTGAATCATTTGTAGAATTTAACAAGAAATCGGATACAAATCTATAATCCGGATCATGAAAATTATATGAAAAAAAAAACAGTTTTTGAAATAAATCTGCAACTTTAATGTAAATATCAGAACCAAATTTCAATTGTCTGGCTTCTTTGGTTTTTACGTTATAGTCAAGAGGCTGAAAAATCATTAAACAAGCAAATTTGGCACCTCTCTTTAATTGGATTCAAGAAGGCTTATAACGTGGGAATTAGTAAAAATCTAGAGATAGATTTTTTCTTTTTTACTAACAATGTTTTCTTTTGCTATATTTATTATTTGCTATATCTATTTTAAAGTGGATGTGATTTTCTCATAGAAATGGAATTTATCTTCCTGGGAGTTAATGCGGTTGGATAGGCTGTTGTCATTTTTATGACTAAAGCCTTTAGTTGGGTTGATACACTCGAGTAAAGACCAATCACCATGAATAAAGAGGGATCGCATAAGAATGTTTCAAAATTCTTATTAGAAAGATGGATATAAAGATTTGTTCATAATTCTCATCAACTTTAGTTTTCCTATCAACTTTTCCGTATACTTAACACAAATTGGTGTATTTTGCTAGAGCATAACCAATCTTCAAAGCATAACTAAAGAAAATAACTGTAACTCTTCCATTGAAGACTTGTTCCGGAATTTAGAGTTACAATTTTGATGTAAGGACTATATGCAAAAATAAATCTTTCTATTGTGTAATGTTTTTGAGCTCTTCATGTCCGCTTACACATGAATATGGACAGTTAACCTTTCGACGGATATGATCCAAAATTTAATTATATAAGTAATGATATCTCTTAATCTAATTTAAATCTTGATTAATTTCCTAATTTTTATCTTAATTTAACCCATATTAACTTCATTCTAAAATAGTCTCTTATTTCTTGATCCAGTTCCACTTTTTATTTAATTATTTTTAACACGCGCTCTAGAAAACTGATGAATTAACAGGTTCTCACTTTCTAAACGAAAGGATAAAAATTCATAATGCTTACCACATGCTTTTAAAGATATTTAAAATTCCCTCGCCTAAATCGACACGTGTCAAAGAAATCTCTACCAAATTCTCATTGTGAAATCACTAAGGGAAAAAAATTTGCTCTCTTTTGCTCTTGTGGTGCAATGAAAACTGACGAGTTTTTTAACTGCTTATTCTTTGTACGTCAATTATGCCTTCCATTCTGAAATAAATCGAAATTTTAAAATTTCGAAAGTTTCTTCTTCTCGGCCATGCATCTGCTAAAATATGTTTACATTTCATATATAAGTTCTAGCAGTAAAGCCATATGATAAATTTCTCACTCTGCCTTACAGAATTTTAATTTCTCATATACGAAAAAACACAAAAAGAGAGCATTACAGTCATCAAAAAATTCATCCTCGAGATTTTGATGAATTTTCACTGGGTCCAAAAAAAAACACTTTGGGAATTACGTGTGTCTGTGAGCGTGATAACTCAAAAATGCATGGAGCTGGAGCGATGAAATTTAGATGAAATGATATAAATTGTACAGCGATGAAAAGGTACATTGTTATCACAAATACATAAATGTTCAAAATTTTAAAAATCTTACCACTAGTGAGAAAAATCGATTACATATATTTCCACTGGTACAAATATGAAACGAGCCAAGTTAAACGAAGTTATAAAAAAATATAAATAAATGTAAGGCAAGGCAAACTGGGCACCTTCCATATACCTTAAAATGATAGAAAAATTAATATTTTCCCGTCTATTAGCATGCTAAATGCTTCATCGGTTGTATTTAATCATTCAGAGGAATACAATAATAATCCCTATTAGTTTAAACTTCCGCTAGCAGTGGCGTAACATAAATAAATGTAGAATTTGGAACAAATTATTATTTTTCGCCCCATTTGCCATCTTTAGTTATGAAAAATAAATTTAACGGACGATTGCCACTATACCCGCTTTCCACCCCTTTTCAGTTCTCTACGCCACTACCTTTAGAGCGTGAATATTTTTCCTTTTTTAAAAATAATTACAAGCAGTAAGAATTAAAACCAGCAGGAGTGGTCTACCCTAAACTTCTCGCATACTCTCTAATAATCGTGTTATGTCAGAGAACATCTTGCATGGCGTTGGCGTACAATTGTTATGAAATATTAACTTTTGACGTGAATTTAACATTTTTACCGAATTTGCCGTGTCATCCTTGGCGAGTTATTTGGCAATTAACCTTTTACATGCTTTAATTATATCCAAAGAATCGAATTCGTGCTTTAGATTTCAATCGTTTTTCTCAAACGATTGAAACAAAGATTTGGCATAAAACTGCACTTGTAGTCACGTAATTCCATACCAAATTCGGTATATTTAAGTCATTTCATTTTGCATTATTGCATCTACATGTTTCTGAAAGTACAGACATCAGACAATCAACTCGATTTTGGTTCAAATTTTGACATGTGTCTGCAGCATCTTTGCACCGAATTTTATCTATCTAGCTCTCTTTGTTTTGTTGTTATCGTGTTAACTTATATTCGAACAAGACGGGCAAACGAACTTCCTCTGAACAGATTTTATTCAAAATTTTATCGAAATCTGCAAATAATAGAGACAGCTTTATCCGTTTAGCTCCAAGTGGTTTTTAGTTATCTTTGTAACAGACAGACGGACATTTTCCTAAAAAATGTGTTTTTCGAACTCAGAGAGGTCTAAAACATAAAGATTCGACAAAGTCTCCAGTTCGAATTTTTTGATGATTACTTTATTTTCTCTATACTACAAGTACAAGAAAGTAAGAAAACGGGGGAATAAAACTGGTCTTTAACTACGGGTGATCTTTTTTTAAAAAATTACAGTTTGATCTCGTATTACGACGTCCAGACATGCGCAGACACAAAGTTATTCCTCCGCTTAAAATGTAACGCTTCTTTCCGCGTCATCCGTGATTCTTGCTCGAAAACGACCGCCTAACGTAATTAACCTCCCCACTTCTCACAAAGAGGGGAGAGGGAGGGTCGGCTACGATCGTGGGATCCTCTGCCTTCCGTCACGCAGGCGATTTGTTTGTTAGGTTGCTTAATTAGTGTGTTTGTATTGCAAGCCCGTGTATCGATGCCCCGGGACAAGATTCAGAAAATGCTGCTTCGCCTCCAGTGACACCGGATGACAAAGAACTCGCCAACCGATCGTTGTCTTCTCAGAAGGTTCGCGAAACCCGTCTGCGAGTGACCGGCTTTCGATTATTATTGTTATTTTTATTTTTTATTTGTTATAATTGACTATGCATACTCGAGTTTATGATGTTCTGAGCAGTTAATGTCTTCAATAGAATAGTGAAGCAGAAAGATTTGGCTGTTCAAAAGAACGCCAAAAAGTGTGGGGAATTCGAAAAGTGCAAAACAGTTGTAACAAGGAACAGTGGCTCTTAGGCATTTTCCCTCCAGATTTTCAAATTTTTCTGTTCAATTTTAATTTAGTCTTCAGTAATATATGTAGTTTTATATAGCAAATTTTAAGAAACTAAATTAATAAAATGCATAATTGCATATCGCATACTAAAAGATTTAGTATATCGCTTATAACAAACGGCAAAGCTGAAAATTAAAAAAATTTTAAAAACATAATAGTAAAAAGAAGGAAAAAAAAATGGTAAAACTTTTCTTAAAATAATTTAAATGATGTATAATAAAAGGATTGAAAGTCTTTTTTTTTTAATTATAAAGCATCATTTTTTTTTTAGAATTGTAAAATAACATGCAATAAAACTTGCATATAGTATATTAGAATAATTTTGCAAAATTAATTGAAACAATATTTGATTCTAATTAAATAAGCTCGATTGCCTGAACTTTATATTTAAATTAGTTTATATATTCGGGCTTGCTTGGTAATAAAATCTTTTAAATAAATGTTCCGAGCTGTCAATACTTCCAATAGAGCAATGAAGAAAAAGATTTGGCGGTTCAAAAGAATGCCAAAGAGTGTGGAAAAAGATATTCAAACCAAATTTTTTAAATAAATTTTAATTTATTCTTCATGCAAGCAGTTTTATGTAGCAAATTTAAATAAAATAAAATTTAAAAAAAGGCATATTTGCAGATCGTTTTGTAAAAAATTGTTTCCAATAAATCGCATATAAAGAAAATGCAAAACGAAAATAAACAAAATAGTTTTTTTAAAAAAAGGTAAACCTTATTCTAAAACAATTTAAATGATGCATAATTATGGGATCGAAATTTTTTTTTGTTTTTTTTTAATCATAAAGCATCAAATATTTTTTAGAATTATAAAATAACATATAATAAAACTTGCGAATTGTATACACTAATTATGTTCCAAAATGAATTAAAGCAATACTTGATTTTAATTAAATGCTCGATTGCTTATATATTAAATTAGTTTATATATTCGATATTGCTCTGAATTAAAATCTTTTCATGTATAATATTTTTAACGTCAAAAGTACTATTCAATAAGATATTAAAATACACAAAATCTTTTTCCAAGAACATATGTATGAAAATAAAAGAAAAAAAACCGAGTCTAAAGTCTTAACGTTGACTGGCAAGGAGTAGCTCTAAATTTCTTTATTTCAAAATCGCTTGCTAAAAGTTTTTTTAAAGACTACTGCCATCACCAATAAACTCTTTAATTTACTTGCAAGAGATTAATTTTTCTTACCTCTGCTTGAGCAACTGGCTTATACCTACTTTTAAGCATTGTAAACAGAAACTAGCGGAAGTGATCTTTGCAAAACTTCTCGCATACTCTCTACTAAAGAAATTCTTCCCCACTCCACCGCATAAAAACTGTGGCCCTTGGACAAGTTTCCAGATATTTATTTTTTGATTCCCACACAAAAGATTGTGTGCTTCATAGCATAGAAAAGAAAACCGGTAATTGTGTATTAAATTCCTGACTCGGACAATAGTTACTAAAAATCGATCTTTGGAGTGGATTTAGCTTGCGACTTTTGGCGATTAATCGCTGACCTGCGGTTAATCCACAAGAATCAGAAGATCGAATATGTGTTTCGGCAGTCTTTTTCCCAATTAATTAAAACCAAAATCTGACATTACATAGTACTACAATTGTATATTAAATTCCATTTATACTATAAATCATTATGTCCTTGAGGTATTGCATTTACATGTTCACAAAAGTACAGGCCGACAGACGATCATTCTCTGGACGGATTTGATTCCAAATTTAATGAAGATCTACATTCTAGATGTTAAACCTGGATATCAAATTTTATTTATTTAGTTCTTAACACTGTTTAGTTATAGTGTTCGCGTGCACTCGAAAAGCCGGACAGATAGACTTCTTTGGATGGAATTCCTTCAAAATTCGACAGAAATCTATAAATTTCGAATAAGTTCCATTCACCAAAATTTATCCATCCAGTTCAATACTTATTTTTAGTTATTGTATTTTCACAGGTGGATGTAATACCAAAAAAATATTTTTCTCAGATTCAGGGAACGTGCAGATTCGTTAAAATCTCAATTCTTTTGATGATTACAATACTTTCTGTTTTGTATACTTCGCATACGAAGAAAAAAAATCACTTGGAAAACATCTATATTTATACTTATTATAAAGCTCAATGTGTGTGTGCGCGTGTTGTGTGTGTGCGTTTTGTGTGAGTGTGTGCGCGCGTGTTGTGTGTTGGCGCTCCACAGGCCTGACCGTTTGACCTACAGCTACAAATTTGATACATGTATACCTTGGAGGTCGGGAGTGTGCACCTGGGGTTCCTTTTTTTGAATTTTGAATTATAATTTTAAGTATTAATTTAAAACTAACTTCCCTGCCAAAAAGAATCTTCATTTTCTCCATCGCCAAATGAGTAAGGCTTCAGTTTTTTTCCCACGCTAATGTAGTAAGGCTTAATATTTTTCGACCGATTATTTCAAACGATTCTGTTTATTTTCTTAATGTTTGATGCTTTGAACATTTTTAATTAATTCATCTTTCAGATTCATTCTGAAGTACTTTTGAATTAAAATAAAACAAGAATAAAGGAAATTAAACATTTCTAATCTGCATATCGTTATCCCGACTGGCGTAGAAAAATTCACGCAGTTGCGTTACCATAACTGGCTTTGAAAATTCATGCATGCGCATTGTGTTCTGATTGTTGACAATTATTTTCAACGGATTTGGACTTGATTAAAAAATTTTTTTTAGGTTAGTTGTATGCTTTTGTAATTAAATTGTATTTATGTTAGCTATATATTTTTTGTATATGCTTATAGTTTTAAGTACATCGTTTTGTAAGTAGATTTTTTTAACCTGTTTTCGACCGATTATTTTAAACGATTCTGTTTATTTTCTTAGTATTTGATGCATTTAAAATTAAACATTGTTAATTAATCGATCTGCTCATGATGGATCTAGAGAAAAGTTTATTGACAAATTCTTGAGATATTACAAAATTTAAGAAAGATATTCTTTCATGCCCATAAAGTTTAAATGCTCAGTGACTCTGTTTTCAGTAATCATATTATTAAAAAAAATGCTTTGTTTCAGTAAAATTTTTTATTATATTAATTGCAGATTAATCATTTGCACTTTAATTTAAAGCATATATCTAAGCTTTAATCTAGAAAATTAGAGAGATACGTATTACGTTATAACCGAAAGCCTTTATAATATTATGAGTGAATTATATGAGAATTAAAATTTGAAGTTTTAAAATATTTTAATGAAGAAATTAAAATAGGAGTTCTATAAAATATTTATTTATTAAAATTTTAACGAGCATTAAGATTGGCGAACCGGCTGGTCGCCAAAGGCGGCTAGTATAAAATAATTCAAATTCTTCCATCAGTCCTAACAAGAATATAATGTCGATCGCAAAATATGATAGTAGAATTCCAATCCAAATTATTTCGGACTATACTCGATCCATATAATAAAAATACAGTTAAATAATTGATGAGAAAAAAAATATTATTTGCCAGTTGAGGAAATACATTTTGCTTTAACATATTTAGTGATTACATAAACACTGCTTTTTATATTTCATATATTACTTATTGCATTATAACATTTCTGCTTGAATATATCAGTGAGTTGATTGTTTCTTCATCTTTACTCGGTATCTTTTTGTAGATTTTTTTTTTCCTTTTTTTTAAAAAAAGTGGTACAGATAATTGAAATTCTATTGTACAATGATATTGCTTGCAAAAATATTGTTTAATTTTTGATATATATATATTTTTAAATTGGAATTTTTGAATATTTACAACTGGGTTTCGTTGATGTGACGGAATAAAATAATTGTCCACCATTAGCTTAAAAATTATAACTTGCAATGAATGCATGATTAGAACATGGCAATACGAATCGACGGAAAAAGTGAGACTTTGGCTTCGAGCTCGGAAGTTTAAGATTGAAACTCGATTCCACAATAGAGCCATCACGCATGTGAGTCTGATGCTCATTAAATATAATGTCGAGAATCAAACGTCTTACTACTGGTGGCAGTGTAGACTTCTGATTAGTCAGACTAGGCAGCTGCCTAGAGAAAGAGGTCTGCAACTAACTGGTCGATTAAAAAGATGTTGTAAGCTTATTGCCATATAAAATTGTAAAAAATACAAATTCTATGAATTATAAAATATGAGGACGTCATTAAAACTTTTCCAAACGCAAATGATCACATTCCAATCAGTTTCATTAAGTTCATTTGATTATTATATATTTTATAAACACCGAGTTTAAGTAATACTGCTTATAAACTAAAATACCTTATAATCATAAATAATATACATTTACACTAATTTACTATAAACAAAAAAAAATTAACTCAAAACAAATCAATAATGTATTATGGCTAAACTAAAGAATGCGGTATAATAGACAAATTGTAAATTTATATGCGCAATTAAATTGTACTCTTTACTTCACACTAATTGTATTCCTTAACTAATATATAGTGCGTTTTATATTGTTTGGTACTCTTTGGCAAAGATTGCCAAACAATCTGTGCCGTGTATTTTTGGTTTTATCCATATTGTTGAGCTAAAAATATGTTGGAATGTGAAAAATTTATTAAAAGTGGGGTCTCGTAATACATACTGCCTGGGGCGGCACAATTCCTACATCCGCTACTGACTGGTGTAATATGAATGTTAAGAGGCAGCTGTCAGTCTAGACATTCAATCATGGTTCATAAATATTAGGTAAGTCTTAAAATAGCTGGTTTGTTATTTTCGATGGTAGCTAATATATCTGAAGTAAACAAATTGTCCATCTACGTGCCTGTGAATACAATAAATCAAAAATGCATCAAATTAAATAAAGGAAATTTATCAAGTGATTTTATAACTAATTTTGAACTTAATCTGGTCACAAGAAAACTGCTTTTTTACTTTCTCGTATACGTAGTATAGAGTAACTATAGTAATCGTTAAAAAATTCGTACTCGAGATTTTGATGAATCTCCAAGGTTTAAGACATCCCTGAGTTCGAAAAACACATTTTTAGAACATGTCCGTCCGTCTGCCTAAGACAAAGATAACTCACTAACGTTTTGAGCATACGGCATGAAATTTGATATACCATCTTTCCTTCAAATTTGTAGATTTCAATCAGATTTTGAGCAAATTCTTTTTCAGAGGAAGTCTGTCTGTTCGACTGGTTCGAATATAAGTTAACATGATAATTGCAAAAAAAAGAGAGCTAGATGAATAAGATTCGGTATTAAGAATTAACATCTATAGTCTATAACTTATCGAATTTTGAGCCAAATTCCACAAGGGGTTGACTGCTTGTCTGTCTGCACTTTCAGACACATTTAAACGCGATAACCCCAAAACGGAATTATATAAATTTGGTATGGGATTGTGTGACTACAAGTGTAGTTTTGTTTCAATCGGATGAGAAGAACGCATCTAAAGCAAAAATTCGGTTTTCGGAAACCATCAGATGAATTCCAAATTAATTGTCAAAAAATTCGCCAATGGACGGCACGATGGATTCAGTAAAAGTGCTAAATTCAAAGGTTAATATTTCGTAACGATTGCACGCCAGTGCCATGCAAAGCATTCCCTGGATAGCATCTTTATGGCGAAAAAGTTTCGGAGAGACTACTGCCACTGGTTTTAAATTTTTTTTTATCTATTATTCATTTGTATGTGAATTAAGGCAAATCTAAGGCAAAACAAAGTAGCTATAAGATATTTGGTATGTAATTTTGACCTCACAGTTATACAGTGGCTCCCAAAAGTGTTCGTACACTAAAGAAATTTGCAGAAATTGTGTTCTATACTTCTTAATAAAGCATTTTATTAGTTGGTTTTTTTAAATTAGCATCTTTAAATAGTTCTTAATAAAACTGAACAAATATTTTTATAAAAAATCAAGTAGTATTGTTCTAAAAAATAAATAAATAAAAAATGTCACAAAATTAGAACACAAAAGTCTTCGTACATCCAAACATTATTTATTTAAATTCATCATAAAAATATCTTTTGCGGCTTATTTTTCTTCTAATTGAAAAATACACTAAAATCGTTTGATTTCAGTATTTAATATCACAATTATTTATTCTATTTACTTTATTCTTAGATATGACGCGCATTCGTAAAGAAACGAGTTTAGACGTACGAAAATTAATTATATTTCATTTTAAAGCTGGAAAATCAATTAGAGGCATTGCAACTATAACTAATCTACCTCATTCAACGGTGCAAAGCATAATAAAACGTTACAGAGAGGGAAAAAGGATTGCAAACAAGCCTCGTAATGGTCGCCCTCAAATTCTGTCATCTAGAAGTCAAAGAAATATTATGAGTAAATTTCTAAAAAATCTACTTCTGAGTGCAATAAAGTTTACTTCACAATATAATGAATCAAATGGAACTTCTATTTCCTGTGAAACTATTCTTAGAATTCTTCGGAATGCTGGTATACATGGCCGCTCTGCACGAAGAAAATTCTTTGTAAGTCAGAACAGAATTGCTAGGTTTAAATTTGCCAAATCTGTGATAAACCAGCCAGAGAGCTATTGGAATCGTGTCTTATTTGCAGATGAAAGTAAGTTTAACATCTTTGGGTCGGATGGGAGAATCATTGTATGGAGGAGAAAAAAAAAAAAAATAAAAAAAAATAAAAAAAAAAAAAAACGAAGAACTTAATCTCAAGAATTTAGTTGGAACAGTAAAACATGGCGGTGGAGGTGTCATGGTTTCGGGGGTGTATGTCAGCGGCTGGAGTAGGCAATTTAGTATTCATTGATGGTATAATGGATCATAGAGTTTATATAAATATTCTCAATAATAATTTAAAAGTGTCAGCACAAAAATTGGGCATTTTAAACAACTTTGTGTATTACCAAGACAACGATCCTAAGCACACGGCCATGAATGTTCGTCTTTTTTGCCTCTATCATTGCCCTCAAACCTTTAAAACACCAGCTCAATCACCGTATTTAAAGCCTATAGAACATATTTGGAAAGAATTAGAGGTGCGAATAAGAAGTCACGGCATTAAATCGAAAATTCAACTGAAAGCAGTAATGATCGAAGAATGGAACAAGATCGGTGCAGAAGTAACCGACCGTTTAGTTAAATCTATGTCTAAACGTTTAAAAGCTGTTATAAAGAATAAAGGATATCCCACTAAATACTAAACATATATAAAAATTTAGAAAATTTCATATTTAGTGATGTTTTTTTAAAGTGTATGATCACTTTTGTGTCCTATTTTTGTGCAATTTTATTTATTGTCATTTTTAAAAAAATAATTTGCATCGTAATTAAAATTTATTCTTCACTACTTTATTATGAACTGTAAAAATATGCTATGAAAAAATTTTCATGTAAAAATAAGAATATATAATGGTAAATAATGAGGTTTTTAATTGATTCTTGTTGGTGTACGAACACTTTTGGGAGCCACTGTAGGTATATAAAATTTTAGTTCCAATTTTATCAAAGGGAAGAGATCCAAAAAACTTACTCGTTTCTTTTCATTTTATTACTCAACTGGACATAAATCATATAAAAAGGTAATGTGAGAGCATTTCCATTGATTTTCCTAGTTTTAAAATTTTAGATGATTTCATATCAAGCATGGAACATAATTTTTGTGAATGAAAAATACAGTTTTTGTTTGATACGTGTTTCCAACGAACAAAACAAAATAAAAAGTTGCTAAAAATTCAAATAGAATTTAATAAAGAAAGGTTAAACGTTATACTAATGTAAAAATTAGTTGTCATTTTAGAATAATATTGCCAAAATATATTGTCATTATTCTCATTGTTTTCGTTGGATTATTTGCATAGTAGAGACTTTTTCACTTCAAGACGAATATCATGACAAAAAAAAAAGTCATGACTTAGCAATAAAGAAAGAGAATTATTTAGAACAGAATGCCAGTTCTATCTTGGGGAAAGAATTAAAATTAAAGTAAACGGAAATATAACGTTAGCACAAAAGCTTTCCGACATCCAAAATATATTTGTACAAAATATTGAATGTATCTTATATATTAAAAAAAATCGTCTGAGTTGAATGGCATTATTTTTTTGCTGTTTAATGGCGCACAAAACAGAAATATTGAATGGAAGACTGCATATTGCTTTTTTTCCGACTGAGATCACGATTAGGAACTAAAAATGCCTTCTGAAAATTTCAAATGTGTATAATTTTTTAAGTAATATCATTAATATAAAAGGCATTAGATCTCTAGAGTTAAATATATCCAATAAATAAATCACTAAAACAATAAAACCAAAATATGTGAAAATTTGCTAGCATTTTAGAAATATATTGCCAAACTGTATTGTCATTATTTGCATTGGATTGTTAACATTATTTGTGTTATACGACTGAATAGCTTTCTCACTTCAATACGAGAATCATGCAAAAAAAAAAAAAAAGTGATGAATTAGCAACCAAAAAAATGAATTATTTAGAACAGATTGCCAGTTCTATCTTGGGAAAAGAATTAAAATTAAAATGAATAGAAATATAAAATTAGACTAGAATATTCTCGCATCGAATGTATATTTATACAAAATAATGAAAGCAGCTTATAAATAAATAAAAAAAATCGTCTGCGTCGTTCATTGGAATTATTTTTTTCTTGTTTTTTGTTTAAAGGCGCACAAAACATAAATTTTGAATGGGAGACAGTATATTTCTTCTTTCCGAGTGAGATCCGATCAGGAACTGAAAATACATTCAGAATAATTCAAATGTATATTATTTTTTAAGTAATATTAATATGAGCAGCATTAGATCACTAGAATTAAAAAATATCCAAGAAATACATCACCAAACCTAAGGTATGTAAATTCTGTTTGTTATATTTTAAAAGAACATTGTTAGAAAATTAAATACAAAACTATAAAGCACGTTGGATTAAATTCGAATTCACGTGGTGCACGTTAAACGTGCCATGCCAATGGTATACGTTAGCATGTCTAATTTCGAAGCCATTGCGCAGCTTGTAGGTTGAAAAAAAAAATGCATGGTGTCACAACATACTCTGAACATTAATTATATATAAAATAAATAAAATTCTACACGAATTATAATTTAAAAAATAAGTGAGTAATTCAGCAAAAACTAAAATGTTTGGTTTAAAGGATTTTGCAAACGCTGCGGGCAGTTTTTTTTAAAGTTTATTATTATTTTTTTAACAGAAAATGGTAGGTTAGTAAAAGTGGAAGCAAGAAATTACTCTTTATGCTATTAAAAAAATGTTCTTTTATCAAAGCTACTTCTCTTCCCTCAATTTACAAATGCA
This sequence comes from Argiope aurantia, assembly GCA_026543865.1. Lineage (NCBI taxonomy): Eukaryota > Metazoa > Arthropoda > Arachnida > Araneae > Araneidae > Argiope > Argiope aurantia. Next base: position 345,030 of record JAPMOR010062530.1, on the reverse strand, counting down.
AACCGGTACTCGGAATTGACCCTGAGCGAGTGACATTTTGTTTTTAGGAATAATTAAATTTTAAGGCGTCACTAAATAAAATGTTAGAACAGCTTTATTTACATTGTGAAAAACTGGCTTTCTTCCAAGACTCTTCGCAGAAATCACGTGATTAATTTCGCTTCATCAAACAGGACAGATGATTAATTTTACTTCAGGTCCCCCGAACGACATTACTTCGACATACGACAATATTCATAACTTGTGCTCGTAAGTCATTTAAAGACATCTGTCATATTTTTGCTGACCTTCAAAAATATTAACAGTCCTGGCCAAACAGAATTTGAAGATTAAATGCATGTTTTATTAATTTATTATTTAATATCATTATTTTGATGTCGTTTTCTTATGAGAGAAAATTTATCATGAGAACACTCCCGATTTCCATTTCAATCTATCTTCTATTTGTGTTCGGATAAAGGCACTTTTAAAAAAGATAAATAAATAGGTTTTTTTTTTTTTGGAAGACCATCTAATATGCGTCGAGGGAGGGATCAAGTATAACTAATACTAGTTTAAGATTAATTCAGGAATTTAACGCAGCTTGATTCAGTATTTCCTAACAATAAGGCAAGAGCATATTAATTTTTCCTCTGAAAAATACAATAGAATTTATTTACTGAGAATATCTCATCTTAACATGATAATGTTTGTAGGCTAGCATACTATCTGTAAATTACTACATGATTTTGAAAGATGGAAATTCCATTCAAAACATTCAATCGAATAGGGTTCATTTAATTTATATTAAAGTCCCGTTTTAAAGCAACACTAGGGTTATTTTGGGACCGATCTCGTAATTTTGAACCTCGATCAGATGACGAGGACGATACCTGCACTGGCACCTCCGTCTTCAAACTTCCGCACCACACCCGAGAGAGGATATTTTACGTGCATCATACCACTTATTCGACGGTTCTTCAGTGGAATCAGTTCTCGAGCCTGAAACCCTTGGGTCCCGAACCCGAAACCTTGCGACCAGGCTACCGAAGCTTTTCAACTGAATACTTTATTTTTCCTAGAGCTATCAAATTTGACACGTAATTATTTCTTGTGCAGTTAGCCCTCACTTACAAAATTTTTAATAGATTCTTAATTCTTCTCATTATGGTTCCTTTAATTTTATTTGGCCATTAATTTTTTTTAAGTGATACTGTTTATACTGTTACAAAATTTTTCTGCCGAGGTTCGTTTGGATAGTGGAAGTGATATGGTGTGTAGAACGCTCAATCAGCAGACGGTAGTAGAAAATAAAACAACGACGTTTATTTACACGAAGACACACAGGACAGCACAAAGCGACAACTATATACAACACAGAAGACGATTATCTTCACCCGAGACGTGTAGCATACAACAGCACACACAGCAGCATACAACCAGAATCTACTGCAGACAGTAGACCACAGCTCAGTTCAGCACTAGCTTGACTCAGTCGCTTCCGACTACTCCGTCTTCTACTTCTCCGACTCGGATTACTGACTTCTCTCCGTCGATTCCGCTTACTCTTCTTCGATCACTCCGTCCACTCTGACTACTGGCTTTTTCCGCTCCGTCTTCGGACTACTCGTCGTCTCTCTCCTTTGGCAGCGGCGGCCGCTTCCTTTTATAGGTCTCAGGAGGCGGGGCTAGAAGCCTCTCAACCAATCAGGAACGTTCGAGGCGTATCTCGGTTCCTACTGGACGGATCGGGAAAATTCTCGAAATTTCGGTTATTATCTATTTTGGCGCCAAATTCGTCGCCAAATGGTCGCCAAGTTTGTCGCGAAGCTCTGGGACCTCCGACGCACACCTGGACTCCGTCCCATTCAGATGACTGTAAAACTTTCTTTCCAATGATGGAACAAACTATGCTGGGAAGCCGAATTGCAGGTTTGTAACAATAGGTTTCTCGATAAATTGTAAGAAACAAAAGTAGTTCAAAACATTCTATAGGATAGACTATTGGATCTATAGCTACTAAATTTGACAAGCAATTACTTATTAGTAAATAGGTTTTTTTTTAAAAAGAAAGGAACTTTCAAAATTTATTTACATGTTTAATTAAAAGCCATGATATTTTAAACTCTAATTTCAATTTAATTAATTTCCAAGGTTTTATCTTCATTTAGCCCATAGTAACTTCATTCTAAAATATTCTCTTATTTCCTGATCCAATCTCACTTTCTTTCCTTAATTAATTCAAAAGAAGCTTTGTAAAATTGCTGAATCGGCTAAAAGCTTCACTTTCCCACACTCCAAGTGAAGGGACAAAATACCACTGATGTGACAAATTATTTTTTAAAAGATTCCTGTGTTTCCCTTGCCCTCTATAGGCAAGACCATTTGGCTTAAAATTATCACTTATATACTTTGAAGGATAGGAATGTACACATAAGAGCTATTTTGCTTTTGTTTTTAATTTTAAGTAATTAAAAAAATCAAGCAATGTCTTGGTGTACTACTTCTCTGATGAAATTGTAACATGAAGATTTTTGCATCATATAAAACTTTAAACATTTATTTTTTTCAATGATACCAAACTCCGCGTACTTTTTATATGTTTTAAATATATTTTACAAGATAATTTACCTTTTTGAAGTTAAACTGAAATCGTTTGCATTGTTGTTATTATTATTTTATATGGGTTTTTTTCCATTGTTGCAGTCAAGATATGATTCAGCTTAAAATGTAACGCTTTTAATAATTTTTCGAAAAATATTTTGTCGTACTTATGTAAAATGCAAAATTAACAATGGTGAAATTTTTTTAAAATTCGTCTAATTTTAAACATTGTTGCCCTATCGTGTGATATTATTGATTGTGTAAAGATGTAGACAAAAAATTAGGAAAATGGAATTCTCAGTAAACATTGCAGTGTAAGGCTTTTGAGATAACGTTAAACGTATTTCCATCAAAATTTATTTAAAAAAAATTGTGCTAAAAAAAGCAAATGGCATTTTCAACAATCTGGAAAATAAACTAGTCGCCAAAGGCGGCCATTACATCATAAAACTCAGGATTGCATTTAAGACTGAATTTCTGGCGACACCACTTCCTACCTTCTCGCGTTCAGCAATACTGAAAGGACAAATGCCTAAATAATCAACCTACAAACATTTTTTTAAAGCAATTTAAATGACGATGTTTTCTTTCCTTTCTTTCCTCTTTCTTTATAACCCTTTAGCAGTGGCCCGTATTGATTCTTATTCCAATAATTTTTCAAACCAGCGGGAATGGTCACTCCAAATTTTCTCGCATGCTCCCTAATAAAATTGTGCATGGCATTGGCGAACAATAGTTACGCAATATTAATCTTTGGCGTTAAGCTTTTTTGCTGAATCTATTTTGTGATAATTAGCTAATTTTTTGGCGATTATTTCCTGACACATGGCTAATACGATCCAAAAGTCGAAATTGCGATTTATATGCGTTTTTCCTAACCAACTGAAACAAAAATTTGACCCAAAACTAGACTTGTACTCAGAAAATCTCATGCCAAATTTGTGTATTTAAATATTTGTATTTTTGAGTTACCGAGTTAACATGTTTCTGAGGGTACAGACCGATAGAGAGTCAATCCCTTCTTGAGTTTCGCTCAAAATTTGATAATGTCCACACTATAGATTTAAATATGTGTACCGAATTTCATCTATATAGCTCTCTTCGTTTTGTAGTTATCATGTTAACGTATATTTGGACTGCCGGACAGACAGACTTCCTCTAAAAGGATTTTGCCCGAAATTTGACAAATCTACACATTTAGTATAAAGACCGTATACCAAATTTTATCCGTCTAACTTAAAGCGTTTTTGAATTATCTTTGTCGCAGACAGGCAGACAGACATTTTCCAGAAATATGTTTTTCGAACTCAGGGAGGTCTAAAACGTAGAGATTCGTCAAAATCTCGAGTTCGAATATTTTGACTCTATACTTCGCAGAAGAGAAAGTAAAAACGCTAAAACCTTGTTGTGAGCCCAAAAATTGATAGCTTACTAAATTACACCCACAATGTCCATACCTTCATCACAAACAACAGAGAAAGCATCGAAAATATGTAGATTATTTTTGTTTTGATCTCTTTACTTAAAATGTTAGATCTATTGTCCTTTCTGCTGAGTTATTTTAAGACAAAGAGATTTCTTTAAAAGCTTCTGCATCTCCGGACAAACAATTTCTGCAGCTTTAATTACATGTTTCTTGCTGAAATAGTCTTAGACAAAAAAGTTTCGTTTGTTGCTATGAACTAGCATCATCGCTATGAATCATTGCCATCACTTTCTTGCGATGCCCCTAGCTTTTTCTCTTGACTTATTATTGCATCTATCATATTTTACTTTATCAGATTTTTGCTCAGATTCATATCGTATTTACTTTTATCTTATTTTATTCATAATAGCATTGTTTGGATGCTAATGGGATTATTAAATATCAAATAAATTATTTTATTCTTCATTTTATTGCAAAACATTTCAATTCTTCCTTTTTATGAAAATACTTATATTTGGCAACAATTGCTACCAGCTGAATACTTTGATAAGACATACTGAATATGCCCTGTGGCAAATATGGGCATTTCTTGGCCCTAAGTAGTGCGTATTATGTCGTCCCTAAATCAATTTATTTACACATTTCAATTTATTTTTAACAATCAACATATTATTGTTTTATTTTAGACAATAACGATTGCTGTTAGATCTGCCGTTTTTTACGACCAGCTGGTTCGTCTGGATTTACAAAATCTAAAATCTTCAATTAAATATTTTATACAACTTGATCGTAATGGCTTCTTCTGCAAAATATTTTTGATCTTCGATTTTTTAAATAGATATATAATACATATTATTTTAGAAGCCTTTTGCCATTTTGTTGATTTTACTATGCATTTCCAGCCAGTTCCTTTTAAATTCGTAAGAAATGAGTACATTTCTAACTTTTTCTACTAACTACTACTATTTCTAACTTTTTAAGGTATGTGAATAAATTTTAGGTGAATTTTTGAAAGAAACGTACAGAAATATGTTATATTTTTGAATATTTGCATAAAAAAGATTACAAAACACCTTTAAGATAAAAAAGAGCTAAGTAGCAAAAGTTTTTTTGAAAATTGGAGAAAAGAGACTAAAGAGAGGTATACAGCAAAAATCTTCTTGTTTAGAGGTTTATCAAATGATTTGCTTAAAACTTTGCAGATAGCTTAAGAAACATACTATATAATTTCTGAACAAAAAACAAGTGGTATTTTTACCCATTCTTTAACTATTAGCTTCTATCTGATAAATAGCACGGAATTTTCATTATTTTTCACATTATGAAGCACTAAAATAATTATAAAACATTTCTAAATGAAGAGATAACTGATTCAGAAACTGCATGACATACTGAGAAGCTATTATACAAAATTTGAACAAAAAATATGCATTAGATTTTAATTTATGAGGGGTTTTTTTGAAAGACAATTCTATCGGAGATTAGAATTTGAGAAAATAGCACTTAGGGATGTAAAATAGCATTAAAGCATATGTATAAAAATCAGTATAACTTCCCAAAAATAGGCTTAGAAACAAAATTCTAACTGTTTAATAAAGAAACTTGTTCAAACATTAAGAATATTAAATAAAAAAATAGTTCATAATTTCGCAAAAAGTCGACTTTTTAGTGGTCACTTACCTTAATAATTTAACCTAATTTATAGTATAAAACAATGTAAAAGGTTGCATATTTATGTTAATAATTTTGTAAATATAAATTAGATCTCTTACACTTTCTTCTTAGAATTAAATAAATATATCGCCTGTTTTTATAAAAACTGTTTGGTCAGTAATGATTTGTGTTAAGAATAGAAGTTTAATTTAATTTTTATGTTATTTTTGTATTAATATTGATAGTAATTCAAATTGTAAAACCAGAAAAAATATATGCAACTTTAATAATGATTTTAGTCAATTGTTTTCGTGTTCTTCCAGAATTCTTATTTTTTTATATTATCGTTCGAAATTACTCTAATATTCGTTCATAATTCGTACGCATCTGTTTATTCTTGTTGGAAAATAATGCTTAAAATATCTTTTAAAAATTGATTTAGTATTAAAAAAAGGTTATATGGCTAAAAAAAGGGGTACAATTGAAATATAATTTTTTTTTAATTTAAAAAAAAATGTAAAAATAATTTTTGAATTGTAGTATTTTTGAAAGTTGTCGCGGGGTGATGCCAAAATGTTGCTTAATTTTTAATTTATATATTAGTGCCTATATTGTATGCCTATATTGTGCGATATTGTGCCTGAATGTAATTAATTAGTGCCTAATTTTAAAAGTATTTTCTTTTATTATGATAATAATTCTTTAAAATTGGTTGTCATGACTAAATTAACAAATGCTATTAACATGCTAGAAGAACAGCTGATAGTCGAAGACAGGCCTTTCTTATTAATGTAATGCAGAAGTGTATTTTGTATCTAAATACAATAAAAGTAAAAATATAGTTTCTCAAGTCAGGATTCGTTTAATCATAATGAAAATACGATATTTTAAAAATATTCCCAAACTCGAATCAATGTCTTTCTTACGGGCCGGATCTCCGGAGAATTTAGCCTCTCGGCTAGCTTGCGTATATTCCAATCGAATTTCGGATTCAATTCATTGATTGAAAATGCTTCAATGTATATCAGCCAAACACAGCAAAGGGTAGAGAAAGCAGAGGTTGAGTTGAGCTGAGAAGAAAGAGAGACAGAAGTTGTTCAGATGAGTGTGAGGAAACAAACAAGCCGTAAAACGGATGTTACCCAGACATTAAAATCATAATCGTTTTATGTAAATAGACTTTTTTGTCACGATGGCAGTTGGCTTTTTATCGTTTGTTCTTCCAACCGGTGAATTGATAATACCGATGGCAGTATTCGAAAATAATTATTACTTAATTAATGATTGTTTCGTTTTACATCCTTTCATCTCATTATTTATTCGTCACGTTATCATAACAGAGATTTTACATGTAAAATTATTACTAGTTTGAATTTGAAATGCGGAAAAATATTTGAAGAGTTTTTATTGAAAACTATTTGTGGGGATTTAAATTCTTTCATATATAATATTTTTAACGTAGAAACTACTTTTGCATAAAATATTACAAATCTTTCAAAATCTCTCTTCTCTAGAAAAAAAAAATTAAAATAAAAAAATAATGATAGAGTTGTTTAAACAATTGTCTATAAATTTTCTTATTTCAAAGTCGTCTGTGCTGAATTTTCTAAAGAATTAATAAACTGAAAGAAAAATTACACAAAGCGTTGAAAAGGTAAATTAAATTTAACACTGAAATAATATTTTTTCGGAATAATTTTCTTCTAAGTTTCTGTAGAAAAAAAAAGCAAAATATTGACTCATTTTTATTAGTTTGAAGCCTCTCTTGTCGTTGAATATCCGTTTCACTTGTTGGCAAGTATTTAGCTTTTCTTTTCTCCTTTGAGAGCAATTAACTTATAACATATTACTTTTAGGCATCATTAAATACAACCTATCTTATTTGTTTCACTACTTTGAAAAAAAAAATAAAAACTTGGTCAAACGATATGCATTAAAATGAAACAAAAATTTTAAAAAATAAAGGTATAATTGCTTAGAACATTAATTTTAATGCATTTGATTTTTAAAAATTAATAACAATATAACGAAATATTGAGCAGAAACGGAATTGATATAACTTATATGGTAAAGTTTTAAATTTTAAGATGGTTTTAAATATTTATTCTGAAATAATTTCTTCTGAAGTTAATGTAGTAAAAAAGACGAAATTCTGATTCACTTAATTTAGTATTTAATAAATTTTAGAACTTGAAAAGTTGACAGTATTCTTTCACTCGTTTTAAATAAAAAGTGCACAAAAGTGGTTGAATTCGACCCTGTTCTTTAGAAGGGAAATGTGAAACATACGTACATACAGCCAACGATTTTTGTTTATATTAAGATGAGGGCGTTTTTCATAATACTGATAGCAATAAAGATATTAGGCACTTTGAATTCTTCAAATTTCCACCGCTGAAATTAAAATTTCTTAATTGTTTTTAAATGGCTTTTAAAGTCAAAGGTGTTTTTTAAAATACGTGTTTTAAATACATTCCCATTAAAGTTTTTTTTTCTGCTTTTGCAACAGTATTTGTTTTTCATCCGTCTAACCCTCCCTGATGAGCACATACTACCCAAACTCTAACTATATACCAATGTAATAATTCATCAAATTTCTAGATTCTAGGCCTAAAGGTTTGTGGTATTTCATGATGAATCAGTTAATGGTATTTGTGAAGGCAGATTTCCGACTAGGCAGCTGCCTAGGGTCA
>JAPMOR010062530.1:273958-336665 GCA_026543865.1 Argiope aurantia | reverse complement strand
ACAAGAATAGTGCCATTCAGAAAATGATGTCAAAAAATTGCAGCTATGAGATATGTAATTAAACGTTAATATGAATTAAAACCATTTAAAGTTTTTTTGCCTTTCCAATAATGGTTTATGTTGTTCAGAATTTACATATTTGGCAGCAATAAATTCTGAAAGTGTTATTCTGTAAAACGATTTTGAAGAAAGACGATTAATCATTTTAAAATTTAAAAACTGATGATTTTCATTCATCTGGCTTGCTGCTTATTTGAATGATTGTATTCATAAGCTGAATGGTAAATTTACAGTTGATAAAATTCGACCAAAAATTGAAAGAGATTTCTAAATTTAGTGTAAAAAAGTATATTGGATTAGTTTGTTTCACTTATAAAGACATAATTCCGAGTTTTGTTTTTGTTGACGGAATTTGGCAGATTTAAAATAGGAAGATTCATCATTATCTATAAAACGCCTTGTTTATGATTTTTGTATTCTTCTATGTACATTAAGAAGTAAGTAAATAGGACAATTCAGATAATTTTATTGCAAGTCAGAAAAAAAAACTACGATTTTTTTTTCATTTTGTCCGAAATTAGAATTACACAGTCAATATATCTCATCGATTATTTTCAAGATATCGGAAAACATTATAGTGAGGTAATATTATTTGATTTATTCATTTATCTTCATAGTATTTTTTTAATATTTACTCTAAATTATAGCAACAATAAGCACTAGCGGATTTAAGTATTTTTAAATTCTATAACGTGCACTCTATGTGGCGCATTTTATAAAGAACTGATCAATTTAATTTCCATTTTTGGCACATTTTTAAACACTTAATAAGATAGTAATTTAAATTTTTTGAAATGTATGTTTTTATTTGTTTATTTTAATTCATAACTGCATGGTATTCACTTGTTCGCATTATTATTCTAACAGAAATGCGTACTTGCATTACATTCATACAATTTGTATATTTTAAAAAATCATTTATTTGTTAATTAAGTGGTCAACGTCTTTTAAATCAAGATGCCCAATCAATTCAGGAACCCTAGGTCTCACAGGGCAATAACCTCCATATAATACAATGCAATAACTTGCACATAAAATATGTATTTAACGTCGTTAAAACTTAGTTCTTACAGCAATAAAAAGTACCATAAAATATGCTTTAAAATATTGCTAAAAATTTTATTACCAATAGAAAAAAGAACTTTAATAGAATTAACTATAATTAGAGAAAAGAAATAAAACTAGTATCACTGAAAAATTAAATCTTTAAATTATAAAGTGGTTTAAAAATCATTTTTGTGCAATAATATGCTCCAAATTTATGAAACAAAATTATTTAAAGTTTGGCTCATTTTTTTTTATTAAAATCAGAGTCCTCGGTCAGTATTTCCTCGGAACTTTCTCGCTTACTCTTTAATAAAGGTATTGTCCCTTTTCATCTGCATAAAATAGTGGATCTCGGGCAAGGCCATGAGTACTCCGAGTGATCAGTGTCTATTTTCAGAGTCCCACAAATGAGATTTTTGTGCTTCATATTATTAATTGCATGGCATTTAACGAAAAATTGTTACGAAAGCTCGATATTTGGCATGCATTTGACGTATAATCTTTGGTAATTAATATCTGTCATGGGGTTAATACGTAAGCATACATAAACCCAATTTATATTTTTGGTGCCCTTTTTTTCCCATCGACTGAAGCCAAAATTCGACATAGAACTAGAGTTTTAGTTACAAGGCCACTTACTAAATTTCAATTATTTATGTCATTACGTTTTCGAGTTATAGTTTTTACTTAGATGCGGAAGTACAGATATATGCGTTATGGACGTTTTTTCGCAGACCGATTCAGACAAAAATTTATCACGGTAATATACAGTTGTCGTCACAAGACAACATACAGAATTTCATAGATTTAAATCATGCCGTTTATGAATTTTCGCGTTTACATGCATGCGAAAGTACTTACCGACAGACGGTCAACCACTTAGATTTGGTTCAAAATTTGATAAAAATCTATATTTTTGATGCTCAACTGTGTATTAATTTTTATTTATCTATTTCATTACGTTTTGTTGTTATCGTGCTCATTTGTACTTGGATATGCTGACTTTCACTGAATGGATATTTTTCATAATTTGATGTTAATCTATAAATTTAGCTCTAGGCTCATATAACAATTTTCATTTTTTGTAACTCAACCCTTTTTGTGATATCATGCTCACAGACAGATAGACAGACACAATTCCAAAAATGTGTTTTCTGTACTCAGGGAGGTCTGAAATGTGGAGAAGATTCGTCAAAATCTCCAAGTTCGATTCGAACTTGGATTTTTTGATGATTATGATGCTTTCTCTTTCAACATTTCGAACACTAGAAACTAAAAAAGTATTGTAAAATATACTTGAAAACACAGAAAGGAGTTTTGCAAAAATATAATTGGAATCACTGAAAAGTTAATTTCTGAACTTTGGAGCGGTGTAAAAATCATTTTTGCGTAATAATACGTTCTGAAAACACTTAAAATTCGATTCATTTTTAATCAAAAAAGTAATTGAAATTTTGTAAACATTTTCTTAATGAGCACCTATTATACAAAATGTAGCCATCTGCCAAATTCGGTGGTTCTGTGTCCAATGGTTTGGCCTGTAAAGTGTTTTGATCGATTTTTGCATCTCAAATTCACCGCTTCTAATCATTATTATGTTAAATGATCTTATCTATGCCAAAAATAATATATTCCATCCACAAACCGAAATTAAGTTACAGAATATCTATATTTAGATAGAATCGCCTTCCCTTTTGTTTCCCCAATATCATCTTACAACCACACATCTCAAAAATATTCGTTTTAAACTGAAAAAAGGGCGAAGTGTTTTAAAATTTAGAATGTAAATCACGCTTTTATTGAATAAAACACCTGTACGCCTAATCATTATTTCGAGATGTTCAGACGATTAAAAAGAAAATTAAGAGCGGGCTGTTTTTCCCACTCCTTTTTTCTGAACTTCTGCTCCTAATAAGGCATTCGAATATGAATGAGAACGAGTGATAAAAGGAAAATGAGCACAAACTGCAACCGTCGCTGGTTTTGAAAGTGTGAATCAAAGGACTTTTTTTTTTCCACACATACTTTGTTTTGATGAATGAAAATTATTGTGTCTGCTTTGTGTCGCTAGACATATCTGAAGTTATTTAAATTGATCTTTGGTATCTGTAATGCTAATCACTGTTTAAAGAATGGTTTTGTATGCTTTTATGTGCTCTCTCGATACAAAGACGGAAAAAGTCACGAATGAATTCTGTAAGTTATCTACAAAAGGAAAAATAACAAACATGTTTTCTTTTTATGATTCCAGGTTAAATTGTTATAGTTTTATACTGGCTTATTTTGAGAGAAAAAAGAAAACATAATTTAATGAATTAAGTATGAAATATTTAAATTATTAATATTAAAATATAAAGAACAAAAATAAAATTAAGAAAAAAAAGGAGCTATTAAAAAGTTGATTTTTTTTTTAGTTTCTTCCATTTTTTCTTAATTATATTTATTCTTTCCATTTCATAGACAAAAACCAGCGGCAGTGGTCTCCCTCGAAATTGTCTCGAATCCTTTCCGGGAAAATTTTTTTTTCCCCCCCCCCCCCCGTCGCATAAAATTGTAGCCTTGAGTAATGCCACGAATGCCTTGCATAGTATTGTTAAAAGTTATTTATGAATTATAGATAGTTGGATTGAAAATCTAGCATTTTTACTGAATCTAACGTGCATATGTATATTTTGGTGCCTTTTCTGCCGCCAATTGAAACCAAAATTTGACTCGGAATTATAGTTGTAGTTGCAACATCACATACCGAATTTTATTGATTTAAGTCATTGCGTTCATGAATAATTTTGCATACAGGCATGCGAAAGTATTGATCGACATACGATCAACTCTTTGACAGATATCGTCCAAAATATAATGAGAATTTGCTAAATCTATGTAACAGTTTTATCTGTCAGGTTCTCTACGTTTTGCGGTTATCGAGTTCATTTGTACTTCTCCAGTCGGAAAGCCAGACTTTCTATAAATAGATTTAGTTAAAAATTTGATAGAAATCTACAAATGTGTTAGGCCCATGAACCAAATTTCATCTACCTAACTCAAAGCGTTTTTGAGTTATATTATTCACAAACAAACAAACAGGCAGGCATAATTCCAAAAAGATGTTTTTTGTTGTTGTTGCATAAGGCACTTAGACAGGCAGATTTAAGCCAATAGGGGGTGCGTCTCTTGTTTTAGTAGCGCCAATTAGGGGCAAGAGTACAACTTTGCCACTTACACATCATTCTCTTGCACAACCTCTTTTTGCAGGAGGGCATATTCACACAACTCACAGATAGAACAATGGAAGAACAACCATGCCCAAACCGGGACCCTAACTCAGGACGCCCAGATCACGAGGAAGAAGCGCTACCCCTATGCCAGGACGCCGGCAAAATTATGTTTTTCGAACTCGAGAAGGTATGAAATGGAAAAATACGTCAAAATTTCGAGTTCAAATTTTTTGATGATTACAATACTTTCTGTTGTATATTTCCTGTATGAGTAACAAAAAATGAAATAAGTTAGATGAGAAAATTTACACCAACATTGTGAACCATCTTCATATAAACATCGTGAACTTTTGGAAAAATCTGTCAAAGGGTAATGCATGTCTATGTGAATATAATAACACAAACCCGCAGCAAAGTAGATTAATCTAATTAAATAAGTGATATCAATATCAAAATCGTATTTTGCATCAAAATTTCGACAGAACTTATTTTAATATTCGTTATGCGACGCTGCAAAGTTAAACTCGTCGTTTTAGAGTAAACAAACAAGAAAATCTAATGGAGTATCATAGGAAAATCACAGAGTTTTTATTATATTATATTATTTTCTCATATACGAAATATATAAAAAGGATTGTAATCGTCAAACAATTCGAATTGGAGATTTTGACGTATCCCAACATTTCAGATCTCTCTGAGTTCGAAAAATACATTTTTAGAAATATTTTTATCTGTGAACCCGATAACTCAAAAATGCTTTGAGCTAGATTCATGAAATTTGGTGTACAGATTTATCATCTAAAGTGTAGATCTGTGGAAATTTTTGAACACATTCTATCAAGAAATTGACCATCTGCCAATCTGTAATTTCGCATTTCTGTAAACGCAAAAACTCTGGATGAATGAAATTTGCCCCAAATTTTAGCATCCAAAGCGTACGTTTGAATAAAATTCGACAAAAGCTTGGCCATTTGTTAATATCTAATAATTTTAAAAATCATTATTTAAAAAGGAAAATTATTGCGTCTGTATGTTAAAATTTGTGTATGCAACGAAAAAAAAAAAAACCGGAAGTAAAAATCTTGCTTTGAAATCGATATTATGCTACTAATATAATAATATTATCCTTCTCGGGATATTTTCATTTCTGGGGTTTAAGATGTGAAAGGATAAAGAATTCTGCTGGCATAGTTTCCAAAGTAAAATCCTTTTGAATCTTCTCACTTTGTTTTTATTTTCTAGAATACGAGATACACAAAGAGAAAGTATTGTAATCAATAAAAAATTCAAACTTGAGATTTTGACAAATTAACACTTTTCGGACCAAATTTATTAGTCCCCAAAACACATTTTTGGAATTATGCCTGTCTGTCAACACGATAACTGAAAAATACTTTGAGCTAAATGTATGAAGTTCGGCATGTAGTCTTTACACTAAATTTGTAAAGTTCTGTTAAATTTTAAACGAAATTGATTCCGAGAATGCCTGCTTGTCCAGCAGTCTGAATACAAGTGAACCTGATAACTACAAAACATAAAAAGCTGGATAGATAAAATTTGGTAGAGAGGTTTAACATTCAAGATTCTTCTTCTCAAATATGGAACCAAAATCGTCAAGGAATTGACTGTCTGACGGTCTGTACTTTCACACGCATATAAACTCGCTAATTTAAAAACACAATTGAGTATTTTTTATAACAAAGTCCTATTGTATAAATGACGCCTTATCAGGATATTTGAATGTCCAGAGTACCAATCTCACCGGTTAAATTCAAAAGTGATGTAGGGTTGAAAAATAATACCATGTTCCGCCTGCTATTTATATACTTTCAATAAAGACATTATTTACTTTACCTACCTAAATGATACATGTGCGATTTAAATACTTCGAGATCCGCTTAACTTGCAACTCTGTTAGTATTATACTGATCGTTTTCTTGCTTATGACACATTTTCTTATTAGATATATAGTCAGTTAGTTTTCCCTCTTTTATTTTATAACTACAGTAAGAAATCGACTAATGATCTTTTTTTTTTTCGGAAATAATTTAACAAAGAATTAATCATGAGCTTTTAAAACCAGTTTGACTTTTAAAAATAATTTATATTCTCATCATATACGAACCAGCACATCCGGACTGTCTCGTGAAAAGGCTGGCGAAACCTTGGAAGAAATTCCGTTCAACAAATTTATTATTATTATTATTATTTTCTGAATCGCACATGTTAGCAGAAAAAGGTCTGCTTGTTTTATTTGTCTACAATGTGTTATAGTAAAATTGTTGATATTATCATATTTTATTTATTTTTTTCTAATTCGGATCAGATGGATAAGATGTGCAAAGAAGATTACGGAACTTGTTTAATTCTAATTCTCAAATAATTTTTGCAATGGTAATTCTTAAGATCAGTATAATTTTCAGTTCAAAGCTTAGATAATAATTAATATAAATTATTTTTAAATAAATATGTAAATAATGTTATCATTTCAGGTATCATTTCAAATTTGGATTTCATTAAATGAATCAATACGTTCAATATCGTCCTTGAAACTTTTAAAAGTCATTATTTACAGTCACTCTGCGAATATATTTCGAATTACATTAAAAAAGAGTTATAATTTCTCAAATTCATGTCGAATTTCGAATCTTAAAAATAAATAATGGCTTAAATAAATAATAATGGCTTTAATAAATAAATAATTAAAAATAAATAATAATCTGAAAAATAAAAATAAATGAATCTTTTCTTAAAAATAAATAATGGCACTTTCCTTTATGACTAGATCTGTACCTTATCTCATCTTTCCTTACGACTAGATCTGTATGGTAGGTATTATCAAATGTATTGAAACTCAAAGCATCCATCCTTCTTGGAGTGAAATGTACATACACGAATCATGTGATAATATTCAAAAATTTGTATATTCTGATTAAGGTATTCGACTGTACCGGGAGACATTCTTTTAAATAACTTTTATATCTTTTTAATGTTATTTTTTACTGCATATGTTTCAAAACTGCAAAAATATTGTAAAATTAAATTTTCAAATTATTATTTTAAAAAAAATTCTGAGATTTGAAGAAAAGTAACTAAAAAAATTAGTCTTTTTGTTAACAGCCATGGACAAAATTATATTTTAAATATACGTAAATTCTTAGAGTACATTTTTATGACAGCTGTCTGTGTTATGCCCTAAAATATTTCATGTAATTCAAAATAATTTTGAGATATGGTTGAACAAAATTAGTAAACTGGTAACTGTTCAAAAAAAATTTTCATAAAAATTTGACTTTGTTAAAAAAGCATACAGCGCATTACAATTTGCTTCTTCAAAAGTGTCTTTTCTCAGAAAATCCACTTTAAGTTTTAATATATAAAAAATAATGCTAATGACTTCGTAATGAAACAGCTGTCACTACATTTGTAATTCACATATAGTAAAAAGTAAGACAGTTTTACAAATCTTATAAAATAAAATTAAATCAGAAAAAAAAAAACATTTCGATAATTTTATCAAAAACAACGATTTTAAACCAATCAGGTACCTTAAAACAAAGAAAAGAAAATGAACTCATTTTTCTTTTGTCGAATGAGCAGTTATCAGGTCTTCAGTGGCGCGAGACTGGTCGTTCGCACTTCCATATGTAAATGGTCCTATAATGCATATTGCCTTTTACATTTTGTGCTATTATTACTGCAAGATAATTCCTGAATTTCATTTGAAAATTTAATTCTTTTTTTTAAATATGTGTATAAATCTGACAAAGTATTTTAGTTCTGGGTAATCCCTTCTTAAGAAGAAATAGTAGTTTTTTAACGTGTTTGGAATATAATAAACGTATGTCATATTTTTTGAGGCAATTCAAAACAAGAAATTATATATATATATTATATATGCTTAATGCTTACAACATTCTTTTAAAGATACCTAATATTCCCTTTCCTAAGACTATGCATGTTAAAGAAATCCCTATTAAAATCGCATAGCAAAATCATGAAAGGAAAAATTTCGGTCTCTTTTGCTTTTGTGTCGTGATGCAGAAAGAAGTCTTTTGATCATCGCTTCTTTCTTGTACGTAAATTATGCCTCCCGAGATGAAATAATCAAAGTTTCGATTTCCCAGTTTCTGCTTTTGGCCAGGCAATTGCTATAATGTGTCCCCCTGCCAAAAACACATATGAAACCAAAAAAAAAATGTATATTTCGTCAAAAAAAATTTGTAGTTTAAGAAACGCTGTGGGAAATAAATCATAAATCAATAGTAAAAATGGAAACAAAATGTAAAACAACGCGGGCGCATTAATCGCTCATAAGAAGAAGAAATAATTGCCACAGAGAAATGAATTATAGCATTCTCTACAAGCAGTATC
Organism: Argiope aurantia; assembly: GCA_026543865.1. Classification (NCBI taxonomy): domain Eukaryota; kingdom Metazoa; phylum Arthropoda; class Arachnida; order Araneae; family Araneidae; genus Argiope; species Argiope aurantia. The sequence continues at coordinate 327,972 of JAPMOR010062530.1, read as the reverse complement.
AACCAATTAAATGAAATTGCTACAATTCCCTTTGCAATTCACATTAATTTCATCCTCTATTATACATTTACATTTTATTTCCACATTCATTATTGATTTGTATATATAACAATTTTGCAGATGTGTGGCAAAAGAGAAGACACTTTTTGAATAAACGGCCATTTATTTTTTCACGGGAAAGCATAATTTGTACACAGGGAGAAACAATGATACATGTCTATTTACATCGCGACACTAGAGGAAAGTGTGTGAAGTTTTGGTTTTAGCGATTGGACTAAGATATTCTGAAACGGATTTCTTTGATACGTGTCGATTTAGGAAAGGTAATCTTACATTTTTAAAAGGAATGTCTGGGGGATAGAAATTTTTATCCCTTCGTAAGGAGCTTGAGAAACTGCAATTTTTAAAACTGGTTTTTAGAAATAATTAAATAAAAATGTGGGATTTGGATACGAAAATAAAAGAACATTTTAGAATAAAGCAACATGGGCTAATTTAAGATAAAAATAAAAATGAATTACTATATAAATTAAACTAAGATATATCATTACACATTATTACACACACACGCACACACTCACTTATATTTTTTATTTATTCTCGCTTTAAAAAATAAATATTTTCTAATTATACGATCTCAAGCATTATTTTAACTTCTGAATTCTGCGTGCTGTTATTTCTGTATGCTGTCTCTGTACTGAAACTAAAGTGATGCCTTAGCTAAATTCCGTTTTCCATTCTAAAGCCGAATAAGTTCACAATCTATTTTGTATTTGCTTTTTAACTCTTTTTTGCCTAGCTCTGACGAAAATTTTTTTAATAAATCCTAAAAGTTGAAATTTTTAGATCATCTTGAAAGATAATTGTTTAAGCAACTCCACGTCTTTTTGTCTTCTAAGAAAATGCATTTCCTATATATTATGGTAAGGGGATTTTTTTTTTTCATTTCATCCTTTAAAAGGAAATCTTACCATTTAAAAAATAGAAAAATTTATATTTTCTCCAGGATTCATCTATATTTGCAAGTTCATGATTTCATATATACATATATACATAAAGCGCAGAAATATTGTTTCAAATGTTAAAAAAAAAAATTTAAAACCATATCAATGGAATTTCGATCAAATTTTTCCAGAAGATACCTAAGATTTGCTACGAATTCCTTCAGAGTATTCGAACCTATGTTCTTGCAATTCACAGCTTAAAGAAGACCTATTACTTTTTCGATTGCAAATCTGAAAATTTTACGCGAATTAGAAAATGCCTTGACTCTTGATTAATAGACAAATTACATATCCATCTCAAGGAAGGTCCACCAATCAACATACAGCTCTTCTCTAAAACGGCTATATATATTATGGTTAAAATAAAATAATGAAATTTAAAGTTTCATAACTCTGTCCGTTTTTAATTGCAGAAGAGTTATTTTTTTTCTCTTCTTTTGAAACACTTTATTGTGGAATTATTTTTTTTTATTATATGACTAACAGGAGCTGAAGACTGTATAAAAACTTTTATTTAATAATTTTTAACATTCTTATTGATTCAAAGAACATAAAATATAATTCTTTACTCCATTTAGTTAATTTTTCTACTTGGAAATATAAACCTATTTCTAAAGGTTTAGAGTTTATTGAACCATGAGCATAGTGAAAATCTTGTATAGTATTTGTTTTCTTTCGGTATCATAGTTACACACTTCGGTTACACACTTTTTTCCATTGCCTCTTTCATATACTGAATAGTGTATATTGTCTGTGTCAATAAATTATTCAATTTTTGAAGAGGAAATCATATTATTGATGCACTTCCGTCCTGTTAAATAATTCTGAGATGGAAAAAAAAAAAAAGATGTTTCTGAGATTTAGAAGATCACAGAATTACTGTTAGGATATATATCTTCTAGGTCTTATTGTACACAATAAGATAAGTATTTAGAATTTTTCTGACTTTTATTCGGGGACTAACATTATATTATTATACTATATGATGCATTTAAGCAAAAAAGCAACTAAAAATTTCTTACTTAAAAAAAAAAATAATAAAAATTCGAACTTCAAATCTGAAACACCATAATATTATAAATTCTTTACGTTTGGTTCTTTTATCTTTAATTTATTTTTAAAAATATCTTAATTATATTGCAGCGATCACAAATATCTAACAATTTATTAAACTTAGTGTAAAATTCTTCCAGAAATAAAACTGGTATAACTGTAAAGTTTATTTTTTGAATTGGAAAGTGGTATACAGATGGTTTTTGTCCAAAAATATGTTCTGAAGGAAGCACTGGAATTTTCGATTAATTGTTATTAAAAATCCTATTAAAGTTTTGAAAAATCATTCTTAGTGAGCACCTCCTATTAAAGAAGTAACTACGTGCTGACTTTGGAAGCTGTTGGTCTAATGGTTTCTCCTGAAGAACGTTTGGAACAATTTTTGTATCATGAATGTTACACTAAGCAATTTGCAGATAGTTCTAACCTATAAATCTTATGACGATGAAAACATTCTAGTGAATTTATTTTGTCAGAATTTTTATTTCTGCTATTACAATATTTAAAGGTCTGAAAAAAAAAAAACGATAACTATTTGCTAACAATAATAATTTGGAGATCTTAAATGTTTTCGTGATGCCTTCTGTTTACGTATTTAATAATATTAATAAACAAAAAAATTGATTGATAATTATTGATAAAATTGATAATTATCGTGACGAAATATTTACCGTATATATTCTTGTAAAAGTTGAATAATTAAAAAAAAAAATTGTCGTGTGAAAAGTTAGTTGAAGTTGTGTATGGAGGGGTGGTGGTGGCTCTATTTATGAGTCATAAAACAGTATTTTACCTAATACTTAGATTTATTAAAGGTAATAAAAAAATTGTCTCTAAAGAATTCACACACCTAAAATGGTTAATTATTTATATTTGATGAGTAATGATCGGCATTTATGCATCTAAATTTTCAAAGAGTTTCAGAAATTATTCACTTTTAGTATGAAAAATCATTAGTATGAGAATTAATAAAATTATTAAGAATAATGTGCGATAGTAAATTTTTAATAAATATTATTATTAATTTTAAATTACTTTCTTCTACAATTTCGCTTTTTCGTTTCTATTTGATGGAGAGTTATATACGACAGTAATTAAAATTCATCGAACAATTGTTTTAAATTGAAAATTATCTTAATAATAATTAATCAGTGCTTCATCTTTTTACTTTTTCTAGAAAGGGGTTTCACAAAATTTTTTTCTTCTTTTTCTCTATTAAAACAATTGCCAATTTTTTTCGGAAAAAAAAAGATTAATATTTGAAAAAAGTTTCACAAATTTTGTGCTGGAAAATATAATTTTAATTATATAAAAGCGATAAATTTTTTGAAATTGATCAATGATTAAATTGACAACACTTTACCATATATTTGCATACATTCAAATTCGTTATTTACTATATTTTTAATCTTTTAATTGTTCATTTGTCAATATAGAGACCCACTTCGAAACTGAAGAGTCGAGGTTTCAGTATCGCCTCGCAACAGAACAGCTTCCGGTCCGTAAACCGGAAGTAGGTGTCATCTCAGTATTCTAAGAGAAAAAAATGCGAAGTGATTAAACCAGTAAAAGTTTCTTAACAGCGCATGCCTTTGCTCTTCAAATTTACCGGCGAGAAAACAAAGAGATTAAATTAATTTGAATTAACTATTAATTATTGTAATTTTGATTTTATATGCTTCATATTTTTCATAGAAATATTTTGTACTTGGAAATATTTTGTGTAAATTAAAATAATGCAGAAGTTTATAATTTCAGTTAATTTAATTGTTCAAGTTTTAATGATAATATTCTTTGTGCTTTCAACAATGTACTAAACCATATTTACTCTATTAAATGTAATTATATTTGAAATCTTGTTTAACAAAATTTTTGTTTATTAAAAAAGTGATATTTACATTTTGTATTGTGAAGTTGTGTATTAAAATAGTGCTAAATCGAATGTTAAATTGGTTCTGTTTTCACTTCAGAGTGCGCATGCGCAGCTTTTACTCGTCTAAATGACATGTATAAAGGCGGTCAATAAAAGGGTTAACGCAAATGATATCGATCTGCAGAAAAGCGCTGCGTCTGTGCATGGTCTGTGACATCATGCGCCATGCAACCCATGTGATCATATTTACAATCATGGCAGCCATGAGGTGAAGACACCAGTCATTAGGTAAACATGTCACTTTTCACTTCAATTTTCTATTTATAGCGCTATCAGCCAGTGGTTTCCACCATCGTTTTTCATCCCTACATTCACCAAGAAGATACCCAATGTAGTAATTCGATCCAAGGAAAATCAAAACGATTGTTGCTAACCGTGATGTAAGATGCATTGTAGACATGTCTGATTTTTCTTTTTTTTTTATTTTATGGGGGAAACCACTTCTAAATTATCGCGGACGCTTGTACTTGAATCGTTCATGTTTTGGTATGCGCGGTTTATCTTTGGAATTCCTCCAATGTGAAGTGTGCAGAGAAAATATCAAAATGAGTTACTTTCAGTTATAAATTTTTATGAATCATTGTTGCTCCGATCTCGCAAGTATAAATTGTTTACATTCCGATGGGTTAAGCATTTCAAGATGAATGTTTTTTTTTTTGCATTAATTTTTGCTTTTCTTGATGGATTGGTAAGTAAATTTTGCGGAAATAAAGTAATTTTTAATCATTTTATTTTCTAATTATAGCATTTGTTTATTTTCAATATCATATTAAACTGGTAAATATATTATTATTAGGTGTTGGTTTATAAAATAGGTAAGGATCAGAAATCGGATTATTAAAATCATGGTGGGCTTAAAAGTAATTTTTTACCATAAAATTCATAAAAAATGTCTTGTTTATATATTTAAAAAAATATTGTATATTAATTTGTTGTTTTGTTATTGCTTAATCTGATCTGTTTTTCACTTTTGGGGGGGGGATTTTCCCCCCTTTTCGTAGCAGCCTTTTCAGGTTTAAAGTGTACATAGTTAAATTAAAATTGTTCCAACACAGTTATACAAATTCAGTCTAAAATTTTAGTGAATTTTCAATTGTTCAAGGATTTATTATTGTTATTGCTAAAAGCTTCAATTCTATAAAGAGCGAGCCTGATTTGATTCAAAGAGCAGCATATCAAAATTCATACCTATGATAAAAATTTGTTTAAAAAAATTTTTTTTAAGAAAATTTGTGCATGTTTATTTCTATGAATACAAATTATATCCAAAGTGCATGCAATGTTAAAATATGAGTGTCAAATGGAAATCATCAATTTTTCTTGTTGAGGAATATTAAACTTGTTATTTGATATTCTTACTTAATAGTTTGTTAAAAAAAATAGCTCCTGATTTTTTAAAAAAATTTATCATATTATTATGAGAAGTTCCTGATATTTTATTTCTAATTCAAAAGAATTTATCAAATTCTCAACTATCTTTATTATCCTATTCTAAATTATCAACCTCTCATTTATCCTTTTTAAAATTTTATCATTTGTCTATATACAAATATACATTAGATTACTGTAATATTCAATATCAAATAATTTATAAATTGATTTATCAACTTACTATTTTTATACTTTATTATAAGGTTTTATTTATACTAAGGCATATTATATAATCTAATTATAAATCTTAAGTTATCGGATTGAATATTGTAATTAAATATTGTTGATTCAGCAAAATATAAATTTAGAAAGATGAATTTATGGATAATTCATTTAAATAAATATAAGGATTGTAGTAAATTTATAGTCATTAAATCATTGTGGAAATTTTCTTAAAATTTTGTTTTGGAAATATTTTAAAAGGCATTGTGATTAAACTTGTAACTGCTTTGTAATAAAACAATTGATCATTATTAAGAAATGAATATAAAATAATTAGTCTAATAGTTAAACAAGTAAAAGCTAATTTAAAACTTTGTTCAAAGAAACAAATTTAAAGCTTGTAGAGACAAAAGACTAATCGTAAATATTTCAAGAATGAACGAATGTATTATAAATTTAACGTTTAAATGTATGATAAATACTGCAATCCATATATTGAGAGAGTGAAACTATAATTTGTTTGATTTTCTTCTTGTAGGAAGTATAAATATGGCATGTATAGGAATTAGTAAGATTCCACCTGTTTTCTTTTGAGTAATGTAAGTAATCACTTATTTTTCCCCTTCCTTTTTATTAAAATCTTTATTTAATGCACTGTAAAAATAGAAATGTGAATTGCTATAAATCTTTTTGTTTTGTAATAATACTTTTGTGAAAACAACTTTGACAATTTATCCAAAATTCTTCATACTTGCAAAAATGATTTAAATGTCACAATTTTGAAAGAAAATAAAATATTTTCATTTAATATATCAAATGTAAATGATATGAAATTGTAATGTTTTTGAATAATTAATGCCTAGAATAAATGTATAAAAATCTGATGAATTTGAATATGTATTTGATAAGCCTATGTATAAAAATTTGATAAGTTTGTTGACCTTTATACAAATTTTGGTGTTCAGTGTGAGTCTTTTGATTTATTTTTTATACATTTTATGTATATGACAATACTTATATGGCAAGAATAATGTGTATGTATTGAAAAAAAATATTTATTAATATTAACCTTATATAAACTATTGATTTATAAATATACCTAATTACTCTGTATCATTGAAATAATTCCATTCTATAAAGTTATTTTTTACTTTAAATTCTCCAAAACCATGTGCGAGTTATAGATGTATAATTATCAAGAATATCTGAAGTTACCTAAAATGCTATTTATAATTTAGATGTAAATAGAAAAAAAAATTCATAAACTAATTGCATTTTATATTGGAGTTCAATTTTCTGTTTATTATCTTGGAAAGTAAGGAAATAATTAAAAAAGTGTTGAGTGAAATGTTATATGTGCTGAAAAAGCTGTTGTATTCCATATTCAATTTGTGAATTGCATGAAATTGTGTCATTTGCTTTTGTAATTTACTTTTTTTTAAATTTCCATTTAGCTTAACTACATGCATTAATAATTGTATTCTTATTACTAATGTTCTTATTTAGACTTATAGTTTATTGAAACTCCTTGTGAATACTTCAAAATATTTTATTGTTCTCGGTGAACTTTAGTATTGATTTGAGAATACTTGAAGGAATTTCTGCTTTCAGACAAAGTGCTTAATTTCAAATCTGTATAGCTATTTTATTTTGCAACATCAGCCAAAAATGTACATGGAATGTTACAGATGTGTTGATATGGCATTGCATGATGTGCATTATTTTGTATTCTTCAAATTGTAAGTTTATTATATTTAGTTTCTTGAGCACATTTGGCCATCAGTTATGTTAACAGAATGTTGATTTTGCATTCTTTATGTACTGCTATGAAATATCATAATAATTTTCAAAAAATTGATTTCATGAGAACTATTTCATTAATTGTATCTACAATGACTATTCATGTATTATAATTAGGAAAGTTTTTATTTTATATTGTAGATGGTTTGTTTTCATATATTATTTGTAGTATTTTATCAGCTTTTGTTAATTTTTTAATTCATTATTTTGGGATAGATAATATATATTTTTTTAAAAGACAATTTGTACTGTCAAGGAAATGAAATATATTTATTCTAACTATAGTTAGTAATTTTACATGTAACTATGTAGTTGTGATAAAGTAATTAAATGTTATTTTTGATTAAAAATTTATCTGATGTACTAATTTATTATAATTATATCTGTATATTTATATCTAATGCATTTTGGCAGGGTAATGCATTTCTTTAATTACTTGATCTTTGATATTCGAACCAAGCCCAAGAATGCTTCAAAAAGAAAAATAGATGGATGGAAAAAGCTTAGGTTTGTATTAAATATGCATTTAACTTTTTATTTGTTTCCAAATTTTTCAGTTTCCTTGATATTAAAAATTTAAATTGTAATTAATTTTAGTATAACTATACTAATATTTTAACTATCAAATTTTTGCATTTTTACGAGCTTTTTCAAGAAACCGTAAAAGTACAAAATTTGTTTAAGTTTTTAATTTTGTATATTTTTAGAAAAATTTGAAATCTGATTTATATTATTATCAATATAATTACATACATATATATGAATTAAAATAAAATAAGTTACTCTTCTGTTAAATTTTTTTTTTTTTTATTTCTAAAGAATTTTCATTAAACACTTTGTTGTAGTACAGAATATGATTTGTTATATAATCTTTGAAATTCTCTTGAATGTATTTATTTTGGCTTCAGACTAATTTCTTTCTGTATTTGTTGCAAATACCAAGGTAATTTATTTAGTATTTTGTGTTCATGCTATTGATATCATATTATTTAAAACTATTAAATTTACTAATGAATATGGCGCTTGATTTTCAGCTGCTAACAATGTATATTTGTTAGCAGCTGAATGGGTGATTTTTTTTAAAAATCCTAAATTATATGATTTTTGCAATGATTCAGATTATCTTGGCCTAGATTATATATAGTCGTATATTCTGTTGTATGTGATTTTTTAAGATTGGAAAATTAGGAATTCATAAAATTTCATTATTTAGAAAGTAGAATTGAGACAAGATATTTGGATTTAAGAAGAACTGGACATTTTTTTGGTCACATTTTTAAGTTGATTTGTTTACTAAAAAATGTTACGAACTTGATGATTATAAACTTTAAAATTAATGTGTTTTTTAGCAATTATTTGGTCTTTTTTTTTTCTAATTTGTATGGTGAATTGCAAATAATTTTTATGTGTGTTTGAATTTTTAAGAAAAATTACTTTATTGTTTGACCTTGAACAATTAAAAACAGATCCACCATTGGCAATCAATTCACCATAATAATTGTAATAATTTGATCATATCAGTTAACTAATGTATTATCTTTTCATATTAAAAGAAAGTAATATTTTTAATTCTTCTTCCAAAATAAACATGGAACATTGTGATTTATTAACTATGCTGGCAGTTGGTCCAACTTTTGAGGTTGAGATTCTATCAAAAGATTAATTTTGTGATACTGTTAAAGGTGAAAGGTAATGAGATGGGTGATTATTGGTATTATTACAGGTATATATAGGGTGATATACTTTCTTATGAAATAAAAATTGGTGAAATGAATATTGTGATTGGAAAGACTGGTTATTTGGTTTTGCAAGTTATTTTAACTATATAGATGATAATTCTTCTATACAATTTTTTACAATTGTGCATTACAAAATTTACACCTATTGTTACTAAAGTTTACAAATTAAAAAAAAAGTTAAAAATTAAGGAAGTTTTTTTATAAATAAGAAAAAGCAATGAACTGTCACAATTTTTTTTTTGTTTATTTTAAGTTAAAACGATTATTTTATTTATTATTTTCTGTTCATGCTTTTATTGTTTTTGTTACTTTTTGTGATTTTTTGATAGTTTATCATTGCACTTAATCATGTATAACATTCTTTAGAAAACGGCACATTACGGACAAGAAAAGGATTGTGCTGAGAATTATATAACCCAAATATAAAGATGTAAGTTTTTGCCAACACACTAGTTGCAGTAATAGCTTAGTACTTTTCTTTTTTCTCTTATGCATTTTCTTCTATTTTTCCTTTCTTTTCATTATTTTTATTTATAAATTATTTGGCTAAATACATTAATAATAAATAGCGCATGGCCGATCAGACACTTTAATAAATATTCTGACATCCTATGAGCTCTTTTTTAATTATAGACCTTTTAAGAGCCCAATTGATTTTTCATATTCTCCATGTTCAGTTTAGAAACAGATAATTCATGTTTATGTATCTATATTTTCTTAAAATTATTGGGATAAAGTTATCTGAATAATTCAGTGATTTGCTTTAAAAAAATGGTTATTTATTTTAAAATTTCATTTTTCAGATTTTGAATTTGAATTCTAAGATCAAAATAATGAAAGAGGCTTAAAAATAAAAGCCAAAATGCGTAATTTATTTTATGATAAAAAAAATGCATATTATTGAATTTCATTGCCAAAAAAGACTGTGATTGTGAATCATTTAAATATTGCAATTAAATTTTTCATTAAAATATATCATTTAAATTTTGTATTTCAGTCTTTCCTTCCAGCATAGTCACTATTTTGCAGTATATTTATTTTATGTTGAAGTTCAAAGAAAACAGAAAACATAAAACATTTGAAGTATAATTCTTGTGGTATCATAGTCATGCAGTAGAAACAGAAATTAACAAAAAATTATTTCAGCATTTTGGGTATATTCATTATAAAGATGACTTTTAAAGTTTTTGAGTACAGACTGATAAATTGGTTTGTTATTATTTGTAGAGAATTTAAAAGTTTTCTTTATATGCATATAGTTTTTGTGTGTGAACTTTTTATACAGACTTTAGTTCTAAGACTAATGTTTTGTCATGTTTGAAAGCATGTAAAATGTAAAGAAATAAGGCAAACACAAGTACCTTTTTACCCCATTATTTGCTTGAAATTTGTGATAGATTTTTCGTCTGGCACATACTCATTTTCTAGATCCCTCAAAAAAATTAAATTTTGTATTACATTGTGTAGTTAAATGATTATTCTTTTTAAGTTTGAGAGGAGCAATATCCATATAACATATCTGGTAGTTTATAGTTTTTATGTAATTTTTTTCCCTCTTCTTTTCAAGATGGTGTAACTTTTTATTTTTTACTTCAGAGAGATGAAGAATTGGAAATAATTATTTCTTGATTAATAATTAAAAAAACTACTAAAATTATCAAACTGATACAAAGTTTTGGCTGTTGAATTAAAAAAAAAAATCCTATTTCATTATAGATGCATTGTGTAATAAATGAATGACTATTGTAATTTTTGCCTTCAATAATATTTTATGCTTTTAGTGTAAGCCTAGAGCTACAGAATTCTTATTTTAAAATTGAAGTTGTTTAAATGAATATAAAGATTAGCTCATTTAATAGTCTAATTTTTTTATATCTCATTTTTTCTAAATAGCAACAATAAAATATAAGAATGAAAAAAATATTTGAAACATGATTAAAAAATAATTTGAATTAAAAATTTATTTTAAATTATTAATTTATTAAAAAAAACTAGTAAAAAATTTATAGTTTTATTTATAATGTTTTTTAAAAAAATTTCCTAATTAATCTCAAGAATACAATAATTAAATGAAGTATTTTATATTAACTGAAAATTCTTATTTTATATTAAGAATGTAGGGTTAATTATTAACATCATCCGAATTTTTAAAAACTCTTCTCTTAAATTTATAAATACTTCATGATGGAAATCTGTGTATAGAAATTTAACTAATAATGTGAAATTGCTAAATATTGCAACTTGAGTACTTCTAGTTGAATTAGAAAAATTTATGCCAGAGAAATTGAATAGAATGCTCATATCATGAGTAGACAACCTTATAAAATGAAATTAAATTCCTCAAAAATTCAATTTTTAATCATCAATTTGTCAGCATATTATCTAATGTTGAAAAATGTATGAAAAGATTTTCATTTTTAGAATGATACAATGAAAACATTTTGTAGGATAAACATTTTTAGGAATTGGTGACCAGTTTGAAGTTTACTAGTATTGATAAAGTATTTTTGGCTTCTATCTTCCATTCTTGCATGCAAGTCTTGAATTTTCTGTAAGATAAACTCTCTCACTACTAACCTAGTTCAACACAGCCATATAAGTTCTATACCAATGGAGCAATTTTGAATTGTTTTCTATTTCAAATAAATGGATGTAAAGTGAATCATCAGCAAGGATAGTTTTGTTTTAAATCCTGCACTTCTTGCTTGAAATATCAGCCCACCAGTATAGAACTTACATGGAAATATCAGTACGAAGAAGGTTACAATATTTTATTTCTCAGTTTATGATGTTGAATAACATTTGTTTTTGTAGATTTGCACATTTCGATTTTTACAATCGCTAACATTTATTTCTTCTTTTTTAATTTATGTATATTCTTCAAATAATGTATGCATATATCGCTATTTTTTTTTCAACTTCCTACATTTTTTTTGAATTACTTGAATTAGCTTTATAAATTTATGTAATGCTTTTTCTTATCAATGTCAAAATCATGATTATTAATTGAAGTTTACATCCTTATCAACTGCTAATCATATAGATACTGTTATTCTCTATTACTTTTTACTGTACTTTGCATAATGTATTATTTTAAGCTTCCATTACTTGATTTAGTAATATTTTCAGTATGAGCATCACGAGTTTTGGAAAAGGAAATTTTCAATTTAGATTTGTGAATTTTATTAACTTTTCTAAAGTTTAAAGCTGTCATTATTTCTTCAGTGCATTATTTATTTAAAAAAAATTAAGAATATTCAGTTGAACTGTAGAACAAGGAATATAAAATGCCATTACTTGTTTGTTATGGTATTTTTATAAATATTTTTCACACTATTTCTTATTTAAATGCATTTTTATTTCAAATTTTAATGCTCTTTATTGTTTGGAAATGGGAAAATATTTTGATGAATGATTATTCTTATCCATAGCTCAAGTCTTTCTTTTGTTGTTAAATTTCATTAATTTGTAATGTTCTTGGATAATGTTGGGTTGGTAGTACTTAAAGTTTGTCAATAATGTCACTTATTTACCTGACTACTTTAAGATAATTGAATTATAGATCAAAATGCGATTTTATAATACTTGATACTTAACTGTTTACATAGCATTTTTTTTTAAATCCAGTTGTTCAAGAATTTTAAAATTTGATCAATAACATTATAGTGATTACAATCAGTGGACTTGCTAATGGGACTCGTGGCAGGGCTTAACTAGTGGGACTCATTGAATCAGATTTCCATTCTATCTTGCATTGATTTTTTAAAATATTCATTAAAATGAATGCAAATTTTCATCAGAATAAATTCATTTTGAAATATAATTTAAAAGTGCTGCCATTATCTAATTGATTCTGATTTTCTTTTTATTAAAGGAATATCTTCCCATGGTTGTATTTTTTATTTTTCTGTTTTATGGTGGCTAAAATACCTGAAAAAGAAAAGGATGATGAAAAAGAGGAATAAAATAATTTTCTAACAACTTTAAACAATTTATGTTTAGGGTCAAAACGGGGTACAATGCAGTTTCACGCCTGGCATCCGTGCTCGGTTTCTGTTGCAAGGATGCAAGGAACAGTATGAGTGAGAGCATTGAAGTGACTGTTCTGCCCGTCCCTGTTGAATCCATGCTGTATTACTACGGCAGCATCTCTCGTGAGACAGCTGAGTGGATCTTATGGGATAGAGGCTGTAAAGATGGCATGTATCTGTTGAGGGAGAGCAACTCTGACTATGTGCTATCACTTTGTTACCAAAAGAGGTAAGTATTCTCGCAGGGATAGTTAACAGGAATAGAAAAGAAAATTAAATGTATATAGGTGATGATGAATAAAAATTGATATGTAGCAACATGTGTTTCCAAATTGTGTTGTGAAACCTCTGTTATGATGAAAAAGAAATATAGAAAATAAAATATAATTTCCCCCCTCTGCTATAAATATAAATGTGTATTTATTGCTGTTATACTTTTCAAATTATTAGGCCTAAATTAGCTGACAAATTTGACACATATATAATTTGATGGATGAGAATATAGTTTTTAAAACAAATTATAGGTATTATTTTAAGTAACTAAAAATAAAATAAAACTAGAAATTTTCATCCACAACATTCTGGAATTACTTATAAAAATAATTTTTGCACCATCTTAAAACTAAAAAAAAAAATAAATAATAATAATCCTTTTAACAATATTACTTTTGTTATTCAATTTTTCTCCCTAATTTCAATAAATTTCAAAACTTTTTTTTATGTATATTTATATCCGAATTTTCATTGACTGTAATGAAATTCAAATTTGTTTTCTTTATTTAAGTGAATATTTAATTATGTGTAATGTTGAAACTAAGTTTGTATCATGATGAATTTTTATTTTTAAAAATTTCATTATTGTTTTTATAAAATCTTTAAACAAAATCCTTTAACTAAATATATTTGGAAATTTATACAGTAAGCTTCAAGATTATAATTGTTAACTTTTAATTCTTCTTATTACAAAGTTTTAATTCAACTAATATGCTGCTGGATTTAAAACATGATTCTTCATTGTAGTGCAATGCTTTCCTCTAGAATGTTCATAGAGTTAAAGAACAGAATAGAAGGTTGTTAAAGAAACTGAATTTAAATGGTCATCGCATTTGAAGTTTAAAATTAAGAGAACTATGATTATCACATTATGTATAAGATATTGTACAAAATCAGTTTACTAACAAATAAACTAATCGCTAAACATGACTAATTTGAATAATAAACTAGCAAATATGGGATGTGTTTATGTGATTTTTACCATTGGAATGTAATTGTGGATAGTTATTTAAAAAAAAGATATTAAAAAAGGTAATATATCTGAGATATTAAAAAAAATCGCTAGAAAATGTTTGAATTATTTTTAATTTTAATTTAATTTTTTTTAATGCTAGGTATAAGGGTTTATTGACAAAGCTTACTGATATGTTTTGTAAAAAAAAAAATTGAAATGGAGAAAATTTTTTAAATAGTATTTGTATCTTATATTTAAATGCCTGCTGAAAACAAAGAAAGAATATAAATATTAGCCAATAAGTTTTTGGTAGAGGATCATTTAAATTTGTATTAATTGTCTTTTTTAACACCTATTTAAGATTGGTAGAAATGTATTAGTTTAAAACCTGTATAATTCATTTAAAATGCAATTCATTGAGAGTAAATACTGTCTTTTCTTTTATTGTGCTTATGTATGTTTCTATATAAATTGCAGTTTGAAATTCCTTTTCATATTATTCATCCAATACATTTTTCAGATATATTGGTCAGTTAATGTTATATTATTTTTCTTGTAAGAAATAGCTAAGGTAAAAATTCTGAGATATCTTAAAATCCAAATCAATTTGGCTGTTAACTTTCCATTTTCTGTTATCCAGTGTTCTTCACTACCGCATCAAGAAACTGAGCTCTGGAGAAGTGGGGTTATGTGGAGTACCTCGCCAAAAATTTGCTGGTCCCGTGGAGCTAGTTCAGGGTGTTGAGGGGCTGGCTTGCAAGCCTACATTACCCTGCAATAAATCATTAGACTCTGTCTTGCCTCTAACACATTGGGGAGTAACAGAAGAGACTATTAGGAAGGCCATTTTAAAAAAAGCAAAGGAATGGGGCATAGATGTGAGTATTGAACTTACTTTAAACAGAATTTAGTGATAAACTGGCCATGGTAATATATTATTATTTATGATGTTCTGATAAAAGAATTCACCTATGTAAGAAATAAAATGTTTACAATCATAAAATAGAAATTAGAATTTCTTCTTGTTCCTTCAAGTTAGGTTAAACACAATAAGATAATCAAAACATTAAGATCATATGAATTAATTATATTTTAATGAATTATTTTCTGATAGAATTAAATTTTTTTTTTTGTTCACTAATGGTTTTAGATATAAATATGTGTGAGATATAACTACTGTTTATTTTTGGATTTGAAAAACCTTTGTGCTTTTGTGCATATGTTGGAAAACAGTTAACTAATCCAAAAAGGAGTGAAGAAAAGTTGAAAGGAGGAAATATTTACATTTAGCAATAAGGTGGATTTGGTTATTTGCAGAATTGGAAGACACAATAACTGCTCATCTTTCAATGCACTATCCCACCCTTAATAAAGTACAATTGTTAAAAATTGTTAGTCTCAGGATCCTGAAATAAACAGTAATCAATTAGAATTGTAACTTTCTGATATCTGGTTGCATTATATAGCTCTTGATAATAATTACTATTTATCCATTTAATTTTATGTCATATAATTCTAGTTTAAGTTAAAGTTTTTAGTATTTTTTTTTGTCTTCTATATGATATAAATTAAAGATTGATACGAATATTAAATATATCTTGCAATTTCCGTTTCAGCATCAAGCTAGAATTGGTGATAAATAGTGAAAATATTCATTAATATTATCATTTAAATTAACTGCATAGATTAACTTCACAAATTTTTTTAATTTCCTTTTGCCATTAATATCAAAACTTTATTTTCTAATTTAAATTAATTATATTTATTTAAGAAAAAGTAATATGATTTGCAAATAATTTGTATTTTTGTTTTTACACTTTTAATGTATGCAGGAAGATAAATTGGACACTAGCCTAACTGAAAATTATAGTGACATCAAATTACTTATTACCAAGACATTGCATGAGATTCAACCATGGTTTCATGGCCCATTGTCTCGAATTGAAGCAGAAAGGAGCATTGAAGAGAGTGGCCATAAAGATGGAAAGTTTTTGTAAGCCATATTCAGATTTCAAAAATCTAATAAATTGTTTTAATTTGAATTATTTTGTGTACTTTGCAAATGTTAAATTTTTTTTATTATTTGTATTTTTTTATTGCAACTTGCAATTATAGTTACAAATATTTTTTTAAATTGATATTTTCTTAAAATAGAGATAAAAAAAATTTTTCTTTGAGAAAAAAATATTTTTTTATATTATTTTTTTGTTATTAAAGTAACTTAACTTGATTAATGTTGCATTTGAAAAGTTGCATATGACTTCTAGGGGGGAAGAAAGGACTTTTTAAACCAAATGTAATCTATTGTTTCTCTTTCATTTTGTCCAAGAAATTAATTCATATTACCTAACTTGTAAATACCTTTCAACTGGCATACACCATCCTTTATTTAAATTTTGAAGTGTTGTCATTTTGATTTTTTTTTAAAATTTTGATTCAATTTCAAGATATATTGAAAGAAATTTGAAAGTAATATTTATTTTTTATAGTTTTTTTAAAGTTTTTAAAAATTATTTTTTATTAGTTTTTCAGTAATTAAAAATAATTTAATTTAATGTTATTTCTCAATTATCGTGATCTTGGTGTTCTTAACATATTAAAAAAAATCTGTAATATTTACATTTAATTAAGATGAATATTAACACATTAAAGGTGTGCATGTGGGCTTTTTTTCGGTCCTTTTTTAACTCTGAATATCTTTTCGCTTTGTTAGTTTAAAGTTCATTGAAGAATAGTTAACGTAACAATTTTTTCATTCATAATGTGATGAAATAAAAGTAATAAAAATGCAATTAAAATATTATTTTTAATTACTGAATTACTAAATTAAAAAATTAAAATTAATTAATAATTGAATCATTGAATTTCATTACTAAATTAAAAAATTTAAAGATTTTTGTCATTCAATTTATTTTTAATTCAATAAAGGTTATAGTAATTGATTATGCTTCAATTTGATTAATGTCATGAGTTGTCACTTCATTTATATTGGCTTAAAAAATAACACTATCAAGAATTATAATGCAAAATTAAGTAAACTTTCTGATTATTATAGTGCATATTCATTTATACTTCAGCATGACTTATACATGTGCATAAAAATTAATCTACATGGCATTTAAATTCAATTTAAAGTTTTTTTCTTCATTTTCAGAGTTCGGGAGAGGGATGATAGCAGCTATGCTTTATGTTTAAGCCATTCTGGACGCATTAAACATTATAAGATTGATGTTCTGCCTTCTGGAGAGTTTGCCATTCAAGATGGACAACGCTTTCCTAGCATCATGGCTGTAATTAGATTCATTTTATTTCTGAGCTATGAAATGTTTTTGTTTAAAAAATTTTACTTTTATAACAGTTAGTGGTAACAGATAGTGGTAATTTTTTTAAAACATCAGAACATGATCTGCAGAACTGACAAAAATAATATATTTCCTTGAGAGGCATTGTGAATCAGAATAACTTATTTACATTTAGTTATTTAAATTAATAAAACTTTCTTTCAATAGTTATATGGACATTAAATAAAAAAAAGTCATTTTTGATGAAAATGAATCAAGCAAGATGCATTTAATTTTAAATGATTTTAAACATGCTGATTAATAATATAATTAAGCTTTATGTTTATTTTTGATTAATTTTATCTCAACTATTTTGCAGGAATTTTCTTGTTACTAAATAGGAAAATAATATTCATTACTGAATGCATTTTAACCCAGCATTGTAAAATATTAATGTCCTGCTGAAAATATGTAAATTTTTATAAATGAGAATAATAGGAATGTAAGAAGAATTCTTTTACTTTAATTTCAATGTTACTTTAATTAAATGTTACTTTTTATGTTAAATGTTTATTTTTACTTTAATTAAATGTTATATAATTTTAATAAAATAATGCACATCTAAATTATTTATTTTTGTTTTTTGATATGTCAGAAATTAATATTGATTGATATTTAATTTTCTAATCAAAATGTAGAAAAGATCATGGAGATTTGATTCCTATTAATTTTTCATTTTTTTAGCTTGTGAGTCATTATACATTATTCAGTGATGGCTTATGGTGTTCCTTACAAGATCCTTGTGTAGTCCCTCCTCGCCGATCGAGTGAAAACAGTGCTTCTCGATCTAGAACCTCTGATAGTTCATCCAATAACAGGACTAGTAGTTCTAACCACCATCAGAGCTCTAGTAGTGGAACTCTGGAACGTAACAAATCCTCTTCCTTGCGGCAAGGTTCTGCAAATGTGGATTCTGGCTCGCCTTCTTCAAAGGCTAGCCGTTTCCTCAACAGTCTCAACCAGAGAAAATTGTTCTCCAAAATATTTTCCACTGTTGCACCTCAGTTCTCGCAAACTCTCCCACAGAACTCAAGTCTCTCAAATCCATCCACTTCCAATAGACGGACTAGCCTGTACCCGTCGCTGAGCGACGATAACCTTGAGGGTGGTGATCTTACTCGATCTGTGCGTTCTCGATTGTCACCTGAGTTGATTGGCAGTCATCCCTCAACCCCTCCCACTTGTTCTCGAAAGAGTTCCTTAGTGAATAATGTTCCATTTAAGGAGGGGAAGAAGGGGAACATTCAGAAGGCGTCAAGCTTTGACTTCTTACCAGCATTCTTATCCCTTTTTATATATGGGGATGGAACAGCTGCTTCTGAGCGTAAAAGTAAGAAAGGCACACCAGAGACTTGTCATCGCAAGACAAAAATAGAGAGAGATAAGCATAGTGACTGTCAGACCAACTGTAATGGTCACAACCTCTCAAGGACTATTTTGGAAGATAGTAATGGCTCTCGAAAGTCGGTACCTGTTCCAGCACCACGTCTATCATTGGCTAAAAAGCCTTGTAAGTGGAATGGACCTGTTTATGCAAACAGAGAAGCTTTGGCGACAACTGGTCGATCCATCAGTCTAGGTGAGGATGCCTCAATGGAGGAGGCTGTTTCTGACAGACCTGCTATGAATGGTTTACCTATTCCTCAACCATTCATTCGAAGTGCCTCTTCGCCATCTGTTGTATCCCATGCGAGGATACGGAATCAACTTTCTTCTGTACCAATGCGACTGTCCTCATCGGAAGGAGGTGGTTGTGAGCCAGTTCTCACAGTGGTTAGAACTTCCTCATTGAATGAACAGCTGGATGCTCATCCTGTTCCAAAGCCTAGGAAAAAATTGCCAGTTGCAGAAAACCGAACAGAGACCAGCTGTGATTCGTGTGCCTCGGTAGACAGTAGCACTTCTCCTACACTGACAGAAATTTCAGAAGTAAGTTTTCATTTGTTTTAAAGAAATATCCATCATAGAATATAAAAATTTCAACTTCATTTAAATTCATTTCAGATTGCATCGTTTCACTGCATTGTTGTACAAATAATGCTGCTTTTATAATTGTGGACATACTGCATTATATATATGTATATATATATATAATATATTTAATATCTGAAAATTCAAATTCTTCTTGCTTTTTTTTATATGGATTTTGAAAAATTCTTAGTGAATTGTTATTAAAGGAAAGTTAGTAAAGTGGGTGGAAGAGGGGATTTAATTTGTATCTTTTTCTCTCCATACTGTACAATAAGCTCCAACAAAATAAATGTATGTATTTTTAAAGCCCTTAACAGAAATATATATTAAATACATTTTCATCTGTATGGCTGAAATATCATTCCTAAAATGCACATTAATTTTTTTGTCTGCATATAGTTAAAAAATATTTGGAATCATGTTATTAATTTAGTGTTGTTTTGTAATTAAAAAAAAAGGATTGATTCTAAATTAAACAGCATTTTATATTGGAAGTAGTTCAAGTAGTCTAGTTATTATTCATTCTTGTGTTCTGCTGTGTTACTACTTTACCTTTTTACAGTTGCAATGAAGGGGGAATGAGAAATATAAAATTTTAATGTTGGACCCCAATTGAAAACTGGAATGAGGCAAGCAGAACAAATGCTCTGGGTATCATTGTCAGTATGTGAAAAGTCGAGAAATTTTTGTTGTTTTGCATTTAAGAGAAAAATACTTTTCTTTATCCCTACTCTTGTTCTTCAGATACTTATTAAAGCGATTCCAGTCAAATGAGGAGAACATAAACAATGCATTGCTCTTTGTAACCTTAGAATGAGCTCAAGTGAAATTTTTCAAAGTAAAATAAAGGATAGGAATTTTTAAGAAACCTGTTAACCAGAACACTGTCTTCCAAGTGCCAAGTTACTTTTCAAAGATATTGGTTTTAGTGCGAGAATGTATACTTGACCATCGTAAGATTTTTTTAGAAAAGGTAGTCCCCAGGGTTTCTTACCGTGTATATAGCAATAAAGTATTATAGCATCCAAATTCATCAATGGACAGATTGATAACAAATTATTTTTACTTTCAAAGATTAAGGGAAAAAAATCTTTTAGTTATTTGGTAAAGTGTAAAAGAAGTCAATCTCAAGTTATCAAAATTTCTATGGATAAAGAAAATAATTTGATTTTTTTCCTTTATTATCATTATATTTGTTGTTTTTAAAAACTTTATTAAATATATTATGTGCATTTTATCTAAGTGTTTTAAGTATGAGAACAATGAAATTATATTTGTTTTACATTTCTCTTTTCGAGTATGAAAAATATTGAATTACCTGAATAAAATTTTTTTAAAAATAGGTCCAAATCTTTGTTTATATTAAAGATGATTCTATGTCTATGTTAGACCTCAATAAGTTAGACTGTTTGACCTAGAACTACTAAACTTGATACATACATAATTTAGAGTGTGGTGATGTGCTTCTCAAAGTATTTTTGTTATTGAAATTTTAATTAGAATTTAAATTAAAAAATTAAGCAAAACTCTATTGTTTTTCTTCGATTTTTGAAAATATTACAGTACAAAAATGATTTTTACATCATCTTTAAATTCTAAATTTTCAGTGATATACATTTTTTTGCTATAGGATTTTTTTTTCTCTAGTCAATTTTTAAAAATATTTGAAGCACATTTTTACAACAAGATTTATAAGAATTTTAAATGAATATTAAGTATGTTATGAATAATGGTATAGAAAAATAAATATTCTGCAAGGTACGTAGTTATTAATAAATGTCAATATTAAAATTGCAGATTTTTTTTTGTTTTGTTTTTATAATTTGAATTGCAGTCTTTAGTATAAATCAATATTGACAAAGCAGATTTCAGGAAAGAAAGTGATATATTTATTTAATTCTGGGAAAAAAGTATAAAAGATTTAAATTTATATTTAAAATACCATTAACATGAAGAAAAAAAGCCAGATTTTACATTGATTTAGGTTAGAAATTTAAGCTGTTAAGGGACTAGAAATAGAAATGATTTTTATTATTATTATTTAATTTTAGGGAAGTTTACAGAAAATAAAGAAAATGCATTGAATGGTGTAAGGTTTATGAAATAGCATGGATTATATATTTATCAAAATTTAAAGATTAAAAAAATATTTTGCATCAATAGTTGTTATTAATATAAAATAATATAAAATATTTTACTGAAAATTTATTTTGCATTATTAGCTGCCTTTGGTGACCAGCTGGTCACCAAAGACAGCTAATAATGCAAAATAAATTAAAAGACATTTTGTGCTTTAGCAATAAAAATTGTTCCAAGTTCATTTTTACATTAAGAAATCATAAGGATACACTAAATCTATTTTTTATATGAAATAATTCGTAAATATCTGATTTTATGAAACAAAATTGAACAGCTTATTTTAACTCATTTATACATTGTATTAACGTGAATTTCTGTATCTTTTAGTTTGGAATGGAGTCTTTTAGTGAAGATATATTCCCAAGTGATATTGCTGCAGATGAGAAAGACTTACTGCAAGATAGTGGTTCTATATTGAAATCCGAAACTAGCACTTCAATCTCTGCTTCTGTGAATAATGATGAGATGCCTGTCACTGTCATCTCTGATTTGTACAAAGACTTTGTTCACAGTGATCTCAGTAGCAGTGATTCTAACAATAGAACAGACTCTCAACAGATTGTGAATGGGACAATAGAAGATGCATCTTCGGTATATGCCACTTTGAGTGGCAGCAGTGATGTTATATGTTTGCTTAGCAATGATGTTCCGTCTCCACCGTCTTCCACATCTGCAAATCAAGGGACAAATTGTCCTGAGGGAATTTTAGTTGATATAGGTAAGACATTTAAAACTAGCCTTTTTGTTAAAACCTTATTAATTTTAAATATATTTAAATTCACTTCCATTCCTCAGATTTGTTAAAATCAAGTAATTAAGGAATCCATGAAGGGATTAGAAGATACATAAAAACAAATATTTTATTATATTGTATGATTATAGAACTAATTTGTATTGCATGCCACTTTTTTGTCACCAATGAAATATGAAACCAACATAAAGAACGATGAACTTTTAATCCTCTAAGTTATTATTTTTTTGTATTCTTTTCAAAAGCAGACTTATTTTTATTTCATTATATATGTTTGTTAAATTCTATGGTTAAAATATTTTTGAAATATTTCTTCAGTTGCCTGTAAAGGTGGGGGGGGGACCCTTAAAAGTTAATTTCTAAAAGCATAAAGCAATTCAATATATATCTTTAAATGCTAAAAGTCTAAATACATTTTGGCTTATCTTTTACTAATTTGATTTTGAAAATGGTTTATTTTGTTGGTTATTTTTAAAATTTCAGAAAAGTTTTTTTTTTTTTTTTTAAATAAATGTACTTTTTGTCAATGGAATTTTTATTATTAGAATAAAGTATCATAAATCATTTGTTTTCAGATATTAGTGATACAACCACTTTGTCCAGGGAGGAATCTGATTTGGCTTATCTCACCTTGAGGCAATGCCGAAGAGGCCCTCTGAACTTGGACCAAAAGGCAATAGATTTGAAGGAGAAGATAGGTAAGACTTTTTTTTTTTGTTTATTTTAGGAATATTTGTTTTTGGTGGTAACTTGAGAATAACAAAAATGGCAATTTAATTAAATGATTTAACACAGTTGTTGCTAAACTTCTGAATTGAATTCTCTTAAAGTACTTTCACCATTTTTATAACGGAAATAATTTAAAATTTTTATTCTATTAGTATCAAAGTAGGAGAGGCAGAATCTTTCTGTTACTGAAAATAATTCAAGGATAACTTTTACTTTGATAAATATTGCTTTATTTATTTTACTTGCTTTTTTTTTTATTCATGTAAGTTACAATTAGAGTTTTTTAGGATTTGTAGTTTTTATAATTAAATTTTCATTTAGAGTAAAATTTGAATTTTTTAAAATTTGACTTTAAATGTTTTTAAAAAAAAGAAGTTATTCAATTCAAATGTTGCTCAAAAAATGAATACATGAGGAAACCTATATTTTAGATGACGTATTATTACTTTGGTCTCTTACTTGGGATACTCCGATTTAATATTTTGATATCAAACTTTGCTATCAGCTGAAGTTTTTCATATTATTTTTTAAATAATGTTTTCTTTAAAGCTTGAAAAACTTTCTTTGCATGTAACATTACTGTTGTCTGAAACTTCTAATACCAAATTTACTAAGCATATTCCTAACATTTCATTTTTTAAATCAATTCTTTTATTGCTTTTTCTAAAACATATAAAACTTGGTAATATTTTAGAGTTATCCTTTAAGCTTGCAGCTGTACTTTAATGTTTAGTTAATTATCTCCTTTGTTTCATTCTAGGTTCTGGAATTTTTTGTGATGTGTTCAAGGGGGTATTTTCCTCTGGACCAGTCGAAGTGCAATTTGCAATAAAAATGTTAAAGAGCAGCAGTGTGCCTAATCCCAAAGTATGATGCTTTACCATTCCTCCTTTTGTTTTTTAGCTTCCACAAAGATATTTTTCTTATTGTACTAAATCTTTTAATTCATTTAATTAATATTTTGTCACATTTTATATGACCATTTTTTTACTGAATGAAATATATATATATACAAAACATGATTAACATTTTTTGCTTTATTGATCTAGAGAATGATACTGTTGTATATTAAGACTTTTTTTTTCTGCATTAATAGTTTTCTGTGTTGGATTATTATTAGCATACATTTTATCCCCTCCATTATGTTATTTATGTTTTCATATTTATCAATTATTTATTATCTAAATAATTGGTAAATACGAAATTTTATTTTTTATGTAATTGTTTGGTCATGTTTTAATGAAATATTCTTGCCTCACTGAAATTTAAAAAAAAAAAAAAAAAAAAAAAAAATCCTGAATTTTCTACAACCTAATTAACTAAGTTATGAAGCTTTGAATAGCATTAATTTAGATCAATTAATAGTCGCCTCAGAGGAAACAATTTTTTTTTTGTTTATTTGGATTATTTTTCTTAAAGCAGTTATTGAATTGGTTTGGTTGTAGAAGATTACAACTTTTTTGCTTAAAATGTTAATGTGCCAAGAATATTTTACCAAGTATTGGAATAACGAGAATCAATTTTTACAAGAAATTGTGTTAAGGCCTAGATTTTGTAATTTTTTCAGTAGTGCATTTATTGACTAAAACGAAATAAAATATATTCATGTACGTTATTTAAAGTATTTTCTCGTAAGATAATATCTATCTTTTCACTGTTGAAAATTAGCTGTAGAGCCATAATTAAAGTTGAAACTCTTTCTATTTTAAAACAATTGAATTAAATATTTGTTATGTTGAGAACTGTTTCTATATTTAGCCTTTTTAATTAATTTTATTTTATTTCTAGAGTGAAATTCTGAAGGAAGCTCAAACAATGATTGCTCTTGATCATCCACATATAGTGAGATTAATTGGTATGTATATAACAAGATGCTTAATTCATCAATAAATATACATTAAAAAAATTTGTTATTCACGCATCAAATTTGTGAATAAAGTAAAATGTGCATGAAAATAAGAAAGCCAACCATAAGTAAATGTTGAAAGATATGAAGATAAATAATGAAAATAAATCTACTTGTCTTTATTCTGTTCAAGCATGATAATCATATTTTTTTAGTTTTGATAGGCTATATCCTTCTTTTTACTAATAATCCTAAAATAACTAAATATTTTATTGATTAATTGTTAATAATTGAACTTTAATTAACCAATTGTTATTAATTAACAATTAATGATAATCCTTGAATTCACAATATAGTTAATTCAATTTTTTTCCTTTTTCCTTTATACTGATTTCGATAAAATAATTGTAAATAATGAGTAGAAAGTTATCTTTTTAAAATTTTATTTATTTATTTCTGTCTTGAGAATATTGACAGATCCTGTGTCAGCAAATTTTCTTCCAAAACTATTTTATTGCTTGATAATGTAATTCATAGCATTAAAAAAAACTTTGCATTAAGGCAGATAGTTTATTTTGGATTATGTTCTGTTTGATTTGAAAATTAATATTTGTTTAAAGGAAAATATATGGTTATTTTGCTAGATGCAGTGAATAAATGAATATATATTGTTAGAAAAAGAAATATACACTGGTGCAATAATTTATTGGCTTTGATTAATTATTTATTACCATGACATTTTTGTTAACTTGTTTATTTAGATTTTTCTGCTATATTCTAAGTATTAAATTTTTGTAAATACTTCTTGTTTAAAAAAGTAATGATTTTATTCTTTTAGGTGTCTCTGATAGTAATGCTTTTATGTTAGTCATGGAACTGGCTCCATTGGGTCCTCTTAGCAAATATTTGAGAGTTCACAGGTTTGTGTGAATTTAATTTTGAATGTTATTCTTGGTTAACGGTGGCTAGAATTTTCCACCATGTTGATTTGTCCTGCTTTGATGTATTCTTATGATTCTTCTCAAAAACAATTTCGTTTTTTTCTATTAAACATATTTTTTATTTCCATTTTAAATTTTAAAACCCTTCCAATGACTTTCCAATTTTTATTATTTTAGTGTTATTAGAATTATCAAGTTTGTTATTATTTTTTTTGGAATTTATTAGGGACCCTTGAGAGTCCCTAATAAATTCCAAAATTTCTTGTGCAATAGAAGAACTCTTAAGTAACACATTTTTTTTTTTCTGAGAGTGTTTTAAGAAATAATTCTGCTTGAATCTTTATCTCTGTGATGTTTGGGAAAAAAACATAAATGAATGTTGAAGTGAATTCGTGATATTTGTTATGACACCACATTTGACCATGATTGCTTCAAAATGTTTTCAGTGTTGTATCTAATAAATAATTTTTTTCATAAAAAGAGGCTGGATATAAATAATTATAAATTCTGTTTATAAATGAATTTTAAAAGTTGTTTTTCTATGACAAACTTCTAATGGTGTTTATAATATTTTGTAGCACATTTTATGAGTGTAGTATGAAATAAAAATTATGACGGGCAAAAATTGTATTCATATGATAAATTTAATAAACTACTTTCTGTAAATTCATAATACAAAGCATGGTATTTTAGATATTGTTGCTATTTCATGTAGTATTTATTTTTTGTGTATATTTTGCCATATTGGTAATATATAGTATTAAAGAAAGAATATTTGAAGTTTGTTCAGTAATTTATTGACATTTTTTTTTATTTTTATACATTGTTGGTTATGGTTAAATTATTAAAAAAAATCTTTTAGGGATTTTCTATCTAGAGTTTTTTTTTTAATAAACAAACCAATAAGATCAGATGATAATAAAGTTCCAGATGGATAATTATGTTCGTGCCAAAAAGTTTCATATCAATTAAAGAATGGCAATGAAAATCAAAACTGCTGTTTCTTTTTCTGTTTATATATTTTGAATACTGTTATGTAATTTATATTGCCGCGTTGAAGAAAGACTGTCGAATCTCCATCGCCGAATGGTCATGGCACTGGTCTTGTGATCAAGAGACCTGGGTTCGAATCCCGCTAGAGACACTGAGATTAATGGTATATATAAATACTTAATTTCTTGATTTTATGTTTTCCTTTATTTCATGTTCCAGAAGATACTGGACATTTCTTTAGTTTACCAGACAAGTGTTCTGGACTTTTCTTACTGTCTCCAGAAGAGTATTCTGGAACTTTCTCTGCTTATATAAAAGCAGAAGATTTGTCAGTTACTGTATTCTCAGTTCCGAGTTCAGTTAATAAATTGGTTTAGCTCTACCTCTTGTGTGTGTCATTAAGTTCTATACTAAAGTATCTACGTGACAATATTACTTATAAATTATATTTTCCTCTTATTTTCTTTTCAGGGAGGTCAGTACTTGTGAAATTCTTGTGCTCATGTTGCAAGTGGCTTCTGCAATGGAATATTTGGAGAGCAAGCAATTTGTTCATAGAGATCTTGCTGCTCGAAATGTGCTTCTGGTTAATGAAAGTTTTGTAAAAATTAGTGACTTTGGAATGTCTAGAGCTTTGGGCTTGGGAAAAGAATACTACAGAGTAAGTCCAAGTTATTTCGTGAAGCATAACACTGTGCTTACATCAGTTTAATTTAAGCTTGTGTTTAAATCAATTTTCTTTAAAATTTTATAAAAACACTAGAAGATAATTATGAAATAAAATTAAATAAAAGAATTTCAAAAAGACAACTTTGAATTCGCATTTAGGCTAATAGATAGTAAATGTCTGCTGAAAATTATTTAAGAATCTGGGAATATATATTGACTTTTTAAACATTATGTTGGACTTTAAACATTGGAACATGTTTGATTTTTCAATTTTGCAGTATTGTTTCTTTTTCCCTTGCTTCTTTGTGTGAATAAGAGAAATTTTATGCAAAGATGATGTGGTGTAAGCCTGTGATGTTTCATCTTATTTTGGCCATAATAGATAAAATTAAATATTTATTTTAAAGCATTCATGCAGTTTACTTTGTTTGGAATTTTTAAAAATTAAAATATACTAAGCAAGGGTTTTTTTTTTGTTACATATTAATATTTTTGACATGACACTTTCATTAAGAATGATTCGAGTGTCTAAATAATTTCATAATTATATGGATTTTCTATGTATTGCATAATAATCTAGGGATAATGATTTAATTCTAGAATGATTAAAGGAATTAATACTCTAATGGTGATTTAAATAGTAAATTCTGTTGGGTAATCTTTAAAAAATTACAATGTTTATTAATTAATAATTACCAATATGAGTTGTTTTCAAACAACATATTTTACAATTTTTAATGCTTTAAAAATTCAGATTTTTTTAAAATCTTATTTTTTCTATGAATAAATTTTAATATTACCAGTGATGCTGTTTAATTCATGTCTGAAATAAATCAAACAAATAATATACAATGAAATGTTAAAAATCATAGTTTCCTTTCTTGGATATGCAGCCTCCTTCAGTTTAATCTAAGGCAGCTGTTTCTTATACTATTAAGGCAACTAGTTAGTGTAAGATAGATGTTTAACTGTGCTGCGTTAATAACCTTAAGCATGGATTTTTCGATCATATGCCAGATATTCTCCACACCATTCATAATTTGCAATCTGTGTTATATAAGATCAGAATTGTTGTTCAGAAAGATCATAAATCCATTTACAAAAGAACAGAGGCGCAGCGATGTGGAATATTATCATTCTGCGACATTTCATTGCTTTTTGGGTCAATGAAATCCATTAAGGGCTATAGAAGCCTATGAGCAACTGAATATAGAGTTTTCGTATGTATGGGTAACTTATTTAGACAAAGATCCAAAGCGCAACAAGAAAATACATCTGAAACTTTAATTAAACCATCCTATATGTTGTACAATGCTTTGTCGACAAATATTAATCCATATCTTCATGGAATTTGCTCTGTACACAACCTTGATCATCAACTTTTCCTGTTAGAAATGTGATTCACTTGACCATGCTGCTGCATTCAGTCATCTAGAATCTAGTGTTTATGATCGATAGTGTTGATGCTAACAAACTGCTCAGATTGAAAGTACCGAAATTGATTTACAGCTACCAAATTTCATCAATAGCAAATTCAGTGTATGGAACTGGTACTACTGTAATGTCTTTTGTCTGTCCATATTGTCAGTTCTGTTCAGTTATTAGTTTCACTTTTTCAATAAATGTTAACAATGCTTAAACATCTTCCTATTAATACACTTAACAATAGGTAAGAAACAATCTTAAATTTTGATCGTTAACTGTAGAACCCTATTGATCATTTCATATTGAAACTTGTTTAATTCTCACTGAATATTCATTTTATGAGACATTCAAGATTTCAGCAGGAGCATCTGCTTCTATACTAATTTTAATATGATACAAGCACCTCATGTTAGTTTGTATATTTATGTAATTATATAAAAAAGAGATGCAAATTTTGACAGTCTTTTATTATTATTATTATTATTATTGCTTTTAATGATTTTGCTTGGAATAATGTATTTGAAATGCTGGACATTTTTTATTCTTAAATCTACTTTTGAGTATATAAGTGCATTTCTGACACAAAAGTATATTCTGTAGCATTTATAGCATTTAATTGATATTATTTCAAGATATATGATGCTTTAGGTAATGTTTTGCATTTAATAATGATGAATGGATGCTTTCAGGCTGAAACCGCAGGCAAATGGCCCTTAAAATGGTATGCTCCTGAATGCATTTATTATTTCAAATTCAGTAGCAAATCTGATGTCTGGAGCTTTGGTGTTACTCTTTGGGAAGCTTTGTCCTATGGAGAGAAACCTTATCAAGTGAGTGTAAAATATGACATTGCTTTTAAAATCTTCTCGAGTAGAATTTCATTTGTTATATAATTTTTTTAGTGTAATATAATTAACTACATGATATTTCTGAAAGGAAGTAGGGAATGTAGTGTATCGTCATTGAATACTTTATTTTAATTAGAAAATAATTTATTGCTGAATCATGATTTTACTTATTCTAATAATTTTTTAGGAAATTAAATTAAATTTCTCTTTTCTTCCCCTCCTTTCTGTAGCAGAGTGCAGTGAATGATCACTTATTTCTTCAAACATTTACAGGAATAAACAATTATATTTATTTTCAAGTGTTGCATATAAATGGACATTGAAAATTGTTTGATTCAAGAAAAAGCTTAAAGTGTAAGCAGCAGTTAGTCTCCCTGGAAAACTTTTTGGGAGAGTCAAAAAGCAGAGTGTGAATGTCACGTTAATAGTATTGTACCTCTCTCCAAAAAAGGAAAGGGCCAAAAGAATTGAAATTTGGCATGCAAGAAATAAGCAATATTTAATTTTAAATCATATAACAAAAAATTAAAGAAGTGCTTCCTGTAATCTTTACTTGAGAGCAATTCAGATGCTCTATTGGTAAATTTTAGTTGTGAACTAGTACATCTGTATCAGTAAATGATTAGAATTTTACTACCCTGCCATTTAGGCATCTAATCATCTGCTATATAGTCATGAAGAAATCTGAATAATCCACAAGAGATATGCAAATATCCTGTATGAAGTATCATTCCATCTTTTTATATAATGGCATGATTGATGGATAGGTTTATTGTTGACGAAACTAGACAATAATAGATAGCATTACAATTCTTGTTTTCTAATGATTTGAAAAGAGAGAAGATATTCTCCTGTTTTCTTTTTCGGGGAAAGAAATCTTTTGGTTTTACTTCAAAATAATCTGAAAGTGAGCAATAAAAGTTGATATCCACGATATTGGGGGAGGGGGAGCTTTAGTATTGATATATTTATTTGCAAATTAATGTTCTATATTTTATTTTATATCATAGTGTAAAAAAATACTATAATGATTGGAATAAAAGTAAATTGTTGAATTATTTTTATAAATTGATTATAAAAATTAATTCACAGAGATATTTATTTTAATAATAAGAATTGTAGATAAAAAAAAGATAAAATTTACTATATTTCTACGTATTGTATTGTTCTATGTGCTACTCCATTTTATTAATCGGCATATTTTCAGTTACTTTAACATTTTTATGTGTCTTTAAGGGAATGATCGGGAGAGATATTTTGAGAATGTTTGAGCATAATGAACGGTTGTCAAAACCAGAAGCCTGTCCAGATAATGTGTATAGTGTCATGAGGAAGTGTTGGCTATACAAGTAAGTCAATACTTTTTTGAAAATAATGTTTATTACTATGAGTGTGTCACTTCTTTTATTACTGTTATTTGAAAGTTTTTGTTATGAATAAATTTTTTAGCAAAATATTTCTTGTGAAAAATATTGTTTCCGAAATTATTCAGATATTTAGTTCTACATTGCAACATTTGTTATCACCTTTATATTAATTACCTATTTCGTATTTAAAACTGATTATTAAAAAGGAAAATTTTTCTGTAAGTTTTGAATTTATTCTACAATTTCTGAAGATTTTTAATGAATGCTCATAATATGGAAATGCAAATGCAACAATACAACTGAGCTGACATTTTTATATTGTTAAATAATATTCTTTTGTGAGATCAAAGAGACAATGAAATAATTTGATCATTTGCAATACATATATTTAGTGATTATATTTTGAAGCTTATGTCTTAAAATTTATACATTCAAAGATACTTAATTTTGGTACAAAAATTTTTGTGGAATACATAAATATCTCAAGTATTGTGTGGAATTTTGGATCAAAATGGAAAAATATCTTATTAGAATGTAGTGAAAACCGAGTATTCAAGTAATTAAGTATAAAGATATTTGTTGGTATTTTGAAAATTTATATACTTTATTTATACATTTAAAACATATCTTTAAACATGATTTTTTTTTTTTTTTTTACTGTTTAGAGCGGAAGACCGGCCGTCTTTTTCCGAGATCTATGAAATGCTGAGGAATTGCATCGGAACCAACTCATAAAGTGCACTTGCATGGTCGATTCATCTCATCTTGAAATGCAGAACGGATTTCATCATCTTTCATGTCCAGTGACAGAAGACATAAAAATCAATTTTCTATATCTTGCTCTCAGGAAAAATCATTCTCATTCCATTATGGACAACTGTTCTCCTTTCTGTGGACATTCCAGTGGATGCTGCATTCATTTTACTACACTTGTGCAATGTCACCGTAGTCCTAACACTATTTTTGTGGTTTGTACAGTTTTACATTCTGCGTGGACTGAAATTTGTAAACAAACAAAAAAAGTCATTTGTTACAATGATTGTACAGATAAATGAATTAATGTCTGGGACATGTCTGCCCATTGCTGCTTTGAGTAATGCCATTGGAATGCATTGATGCTCTAGTCATTTTAGGAACAGCCATTTTTTACCTTCTGTGTCTGTTCTTGGACAACAACAACAACAAAAATATGGTGTTAATTCTAAAAAAAATTATTTTCAATTATTTCATTATATACATCTGTGTTTTTTTATTCAAGGAATAAAAGTGACCAAACGCTTTATATTTGTTTTTGTTTTTATTGCTTATTTGTAGTGATTCTCCATTTTAACTCGTAAAATAGGATTTTTTTTTGTCATACTGTATGAATAGAAAGAGATTGAAAGATTAACTGAAATTTTTTAAAAAAATCCATGGATATACAGCTGGATATTGTTAAATTATTAATTAATTTGATTATTATTAAAGTTTATTGTGAAAATCGGTTTAAATCACTTTTTAAATGATATGCACCTGAAAACTGATATTTAATTTATTAATTAAATGATGACTTTATTATGAACTGATTGTATTATTTTTTGCCAAATAATTATATTTATACTACATAGCATAACTTTTGATTATAATTATATATGAAAACTATTGATATGCAATTATTATAAGTCATTTAATTTTTCATCAAAATAATGAAATATTAAAAAAATCCACATTTATTAATATTGCTTTAATGCATGTTTTATCTAACTTTTATTCTGACAAAATTTTTTGATTTTTTTTTTCATACAGAAGAAAAATAACAGGACGGTCATAATTAAAGTATTGTATTTAGGTGATTACAAAGAAATTGCTGCCATTTTATATATACAATACTTAAGTCATTTTCACTGCTATAAAAAAATCATTGCTGCAGATTGAATTGGAACATACAATGGTCATAAAATTAAACAAAGGAGTGCTTTATGTAAATGACCAAAATTTAATGAATACTTTAATATAAAAATAAATGTTGATAGCTTGCATTTCATTGACATTCACTAACATTTTATTGAATTTTTAGACATTTGAAATTCATTTACTGATTTTGCAGTTCATAGCTAATTTTTTTTGGTGCTTTGCATTTTAATATACAGAATTACGTTTTTTTTCTAGATTACTCCAAATATGCTGTACATGACATTATAGATTACAGAATGCTTATACCTCTTATCTGTCTGATTTGTAACATTATACAATTCTTTACCTTGGCTAAATTATCCATGTATATAGAGTACATAAAGCATTTTAAATGATTGTGTGATCAAAACCCACAAGGGTCAAGAGCAAACAAGCAAAACATAATTTACATTCTTGCTTATTTCGTAATTTACATTCATACATTTTTGTTGCGACAAACAATTTTAAAGATTAAAAAAAGTTAAAAAATGTTTCATGCAATTAATATTTAATAATTTTGTACTGCCCTGAGTCATTTTGCAGTGTCGCTTTTACCCTATTAGTTTAGATGACCAACTCGTCTTGTTGTATGACAGGAGGTTACAAGCAGACCATTTAAAAAATGTTTTATATTAAATGCTTAATAAATTTATAAAAAAACATTATATTATTAAAGTCAATACTGAGTACATTATAATTTATTTCTTATTTACTATAAATTGGAATATTTATTTTTAAATTGTTATATTTCATGTGACTGTTCCTGTAAAATAACAGTTCTAAATATTATTTTTGTCAGAAATATTATATCTTCTTTTTTTTAATATTTTTTTTTAAAATTTATCTTTTTTAAAATCTATTATAATGATTAAATGTTCTTAATAGTAAGAAAGGAAATCATTAACTAATCATTTTGACTAATTTTGTTAAAGTTTTACTATTTTAAACATTTTTCCATATTGTACAGATTAAAAATTAAATTTATTAAAATAAGTATATTTTTTTACACAATACTAAAATAAAAAGAAATAAAGCTTAAATAAATCATTATTATATTAAGTTAATAATTTTTAACATGTAAATCTGAATTGACTAATTATTAGCAGAAAGGTCTGGTAACGCACCGTGCATGGAGATACAAAATACCTAATTACGTTATTGTCCCATGGTGGTGAAAGTGTAAAATTATTTTTATTAATTTTTTCTAAATAATTTTATTTTCAAGATTTAAAGATCATGTATATATCAATTGTGATGTGATTAACTCAGGCTTCCTTTGTGGCTGAAAAAACTTTCTTTGAAAAAGTTTGGGCACTTTAATGTGATATTTTCCCATTGTAGAAAAGAACAAATTTTTTGTCAGTTAAGTTGCAATGTTAACCATCACATATGATTCTTTTTGACTAATTACAAATTTTGTGTTAATCAACTATTTTGTCTTTTAAGATCAATTGAAGGATTATCTAATTGAAACACTTGTTTATATCTTGGGCATGTTAGAGGATGAGATCCTTGCAATGTTAGCATTTTAACTCTCAAATTGTTTTTTAAAAATGTGTCCATTTTATTTTATTATACAAATAATTTCAGAATCAATTGTACAAATTTTGTACAAATTACCTTAACAACTTCATATATTTTATTCCCCAAATTTATGAATTTGTTGTTAAAACATTCACTGCCATCATTCATGAGCATCACCCTTGGCTCGCACCTGCTTTCTAATTTAACCGAACCATCTTATTAGATGTATTATAGATAGAAAAATGAACTTAATTTACCAAATTAGCACCTCATTAAGATGAGCAGCTTTTGCATTTCAAATTTTTCGATAACTGCAATATCTAAGAAGTTAGGGGCTGAAAAGTGATTTTCAAACCCTAATTTTGACTGTCTCTAACATCAACAATTTATGTTGCCAGATAGTAACTCAGATGTAAAGGTATCTACTTTTGCCTTCCAGCTTGCTGAACGTTTTTTTTTTTTTTTTTTTTTTTTTTTTTATACAAAGAGAAACCACTGCAATTGTCGAAAAATGCGAACTCGAGATTTTGCGAGATCAGTTCGTTCCACATGTCTTTGAATATATATATATATTTGGAATTATGTTTGTTTGTGTGTCTGGGAATACGATAAATCGGAAGCTTTTTGAGCTAGACGCACGAAATTTGATTTGTGGTCTTTACACCATATTTGTAGATTTCTATCAAGTTTTAAATAAAATCCATTCTAAAAAAGTCTATCACAAGTTAACATGATAACTACAAAACGAAGAGAATTAGATGGATAAAATTTGATGCACTGATTTAGCCTCTAAGGAATAGATATGTGTTAAATTTGGAACCAAGTTCTTCAAGGAGTTGATCGTCTTTTGGTCTGATCTATTACAGGAAGATAAAAATGCAATTTCGTATGTTGTAGTTCTGTGACAAATTGTGCATTCAATCGGCCGAGAAAATGCTGTTCAAAATGCATATTTGATTTTCTGGTATTTGTGTATTAATCGCATCCCAGCGATTAAATGTCAAAAAAAAAATCGTCGAACATCGAACGCTAATAAAATATTTCGTTGCTACTGTTCGCCAATAACATATGATTAATTATGCACGCGTACATTTATTAGAGAAAAAGCAAGAAAATTTCGGGGAGACCACAACCGATGTTTATATATCATGTTCGCAAACAGATAATCGATATAATTTCAAACATTTGTTTTTTTCACTCAGAGACGTTTAATTTTGGAAATGCATCAAAATTTCGAAATTGAATTTTTGTGGCGTTTGCAATGCCCTTCTTTTTATTTTTATTTTGTCAAAGAAATAATAATAAAAAAATGAAATGTGGAAAGAAAAAGAATTTCTCTCTAAGTGAATGCATGAATTTAAAGAAAATTACCAGGAAAAATTATTTCTTCTTAATTGACCAATCAATCTCAGAGATTAATGGCCAATATAAAGAATAAAGTTATTATAGTTTGTGAGATAATGTTATGTACACAAAAGATATTTTTATTTAACATGAAAAAAATAAATTTTTCTGAACAATTTGCATTCTTTTAATATCAATTTCTTTTAAGTCTTTTTGATTTTATTCGTTGTTAGCAGTTTCTTTTAAACTTAATGCCGAACAAATGAAAATTTAACTGAATTTTTTTTTATGCCGATCTTGCTAACGGCAAAATTCTGTAACTAGAGCAGATCTTAAAAGGATTAAGCAAGAACAATACATCCCATTAAGATTTGTCACGTCTTCAGTTGTTCGAAAGAATTGCTTTCATCTATCTTTTTTTTTTATTTACTTTTGAAATTTCTTATTTTAATGCCATTTTTATGAACCATTTAATATTAGGCTAAGTAGTTATTATTTAGTCTTAAAAACCTTAATATACTAATGTCCATTGACATTTTTCTTTGCCAACATTGATTAAAAAAATATAAATAATTCCATATCGCAAGATTTTCCTGTTTCTTTTGTTGAATGCATAATACTTCTGTAAATTTTCTAACTTTTAATAAATTCTGCCAGAGTACTTAAAACGCTTATCTTATTATTATTAAGGTTATCATTCTCTTTTAATTTCTCTGTCCATAATTTTTACTAATAATAAAGGAAAAATATGTATGTATAGAGTTCTAAAGATAGACCGTTTGACCTTGAGATATCTATTTGACATATATACTTTGGAGGATGGAAATGTGCAACTCGAAAAGATTTCTGAATTTTTAATTATAATTTTATTAACTAAAGCGAGTTTTTTTATGCTTTTCTACGATAACTCTCAAGTATATTACTGTGAAAAACCAATTCATGCATCATTTAAAAATTTTTCTTTATTGATTCAATTAAGGAGTAATTTTTTCCTGAATTTTGACCATTTTTTAGAAAATATTTTTGCATAATTTTAAACAATGAATTTTCTATTTTTAATGAAATTAAATAATTTTCATTAAAAATAGAAAATAGTTGGTATTTTACTAACTATTAATCATGCATTTAAGTACTAACTATACTTAGAAAATACTAACTATTTAATCATGCAATTAAAATAGTTAGTATTTTAATTGCATGATTTTCTTTCTTTGTTCAAGTTATGAAAAATGAGAAACTGAAATTACTTTCCTGAAAAATGATAACATACAATGTGTACCAAGACTCTTTAAGTTTTTAATGGTACCATAAAGTGTGTCATGAGATGTGAGCGAAATGGTCCTTGAGTACATTAAACGAAACAGGTATAAGGCTTTTAAAATAACATGGCCTTGATTTCTATCACAATTTGAAGTTTAAAAATACTGTGTCGACTGAATTATGAAAATCAAGCTAAAAGAAAACATTTAAAGAGATTAAACGGAACCTGTATTCTCGGCGAAGCAACTGGTCGCCTAAAGCGGTTAATAAAATAAGAGAATCTTTGAATGTCTGTGTGTTGTCACTCTACAGGGCAGATGGTTTGATTTAAAAGCATCAAAATGCGGCGTGTGTATGTATCTTGTAAGTATGCGTATGTGAACGATTTTTGTAATTTTAAATCGAATTTTGATTAATTCAAAATTGAGGTTACTTTTCAACTCTAACTTCCAAAAATATT
Source organism: Argiope aurantia (assembly GCA_026543865.1). Taxonomy (NCBI): domain Eukaryota; kingdom Metazoa; phylum Arthropoda; class Arachnida; order Araneae; family Araneidae; genus Argiope; species Argiope aurantia. Next base: position 290,051 of record JAPMOR010062530.1, on the reverse strand, counting down.
ATTATGTAAAAAATAGTATTCACAACGTTTTAAAATTTGAAACAAAGATTCTTGCAAAAATATCTTAAAGCTTGCCATAGTTTTTTTTCTTTCAAATAATAAAAAAAAAGAATTTTATTATTTATAGATATACATTTTTTTCCGTTATAATTTATACATAAAAAAGAATATTAAAGATGAATATCCAGATGAATTTACTTTGTAGGATGTTATTATTCTTATTACAGAATTTTCCATTATATGAGGCCTGGATTAATCTTGGCATCCGAAATTATCGTCTGCCCGAGAAAAATTATCGTCTGTTTTATGTCGTAATTTATTGCTTGTTGTTCTTTTATATTTTATAGAATGGCAACAGTCATAATTTTCCCTATTTTTCAGAAGCTTTTCTTTTTTTCCGAATACGAATGCGGAAGAAAATATAAAAATATGTTTATTTACAAATCTATTTAATGAAAATATATTAATGCGGAATAGAAAATATGAATCAAAGCTATTTTAATTGCTTAAATGCTTTTCAAATATTGGTAAGCATATTTTTTCATCCTGATGTTATTAGAATGTTCTATTTTATTTTTGTAAAGGGATTGCTTTTTTTACCAATACAGTGGCTCCCAAAAGTGTTCGTACACCAACAAGAATCAATTAAAAACCTCATTATTTACCCTTATATATTCTTATTTTTACATGAAAATTTTTTCATAGCATATTTTTACAGTTCTTAATAAAGCAGTGAAGAATAAATTTTAATTACGATGCAAATTATTTTTTAAAAAATGACAATAAATAAAATTGCACAAAAATAGGACACAAAAGTGATCATACACTTTAAAAAAACATCACTAAATATGAAATTTTCTAAATTTTTATAAATGTTTAGTATTTAGTAGGATATCCTTTATTCTTTATAACAGCTTTTAAACGTTCGGGCATAGATTTAACTAAACGGTCGGTTACTTCTGCACCGATCTTGTTCCATTCTTCGATCATTACTGCTTTCAGTTGAATTTTCGATTTAATGTCGTGACTTCTTATTCGCACCTGTAATTCTTTCCAAATATGTTCTATAGGGTTTAAATCCGGTGATTGAGCTGGTGTTTTAAGGGTTTGAGGGCAATGATAGAGGCAAAAAAGACGAACATTCATGGCCGTGTGCTTAGGATCGTTGTCTTGGTAATACACAAAGTTATTTAAAATGCCCAATTTTTGTGCTGACACTTTTAAATTATTATTGAGAATATTTATATAAACTCTATGATCCATTATACCATCAATGAATACTAAATTGCCTACTCCAGCCGCTGACATACACCCCCAAGCCATGATACCTCAACCGCCATGTTTTACTGTTCCAACTAAATTCTTGGGATTAAGTTCTTCGTTTTTTTTTTTCTCCATACAATGATTCTCCCATCCGACCCAAAGATGTTAAACTTACTTTCATCTGCAAATAAGAAACGATTCCAATAGCTCTCTGGCTGGTTTATCATAGATTTGGCAAATTTAAGCCTAGCAATTCTATTCTTCTGGCTTACAAAGAATTTTCTTCGTGCAGAGCGGCCATGTATACCAGCATTCCGAAGAATTCTACGAATAGTTTCACAGGAAATAGATGTTCCATTTGATTCATTATACTGTGAAGTAAACTTTATTGCACTCAGACGTGGATTTCTTAGAAAATTACTCACAATATTTCTTCGAGCTGACAGAATTTGAGGGCGACCATTACGAGGCTTGTTTGCAATCCTTTTTCCCTCTCTGTAACGTTTTATTATGCTTTGCACCGTTGAATGAGGTAGATTAGTTATTGTTGCAATGCCTCTAATTGATTTTCCAGCTTTAAAATGAAATATAATTAATTTTCGTACGTCTAAACTCGTTTCTTTACGAATGCGCGTCATATCTAAGAATAAAGTAAATAGAATAAATAATTGTGATATTAAATACTGAAATCAACCGATTTTAGTGTATTTTTCAATTAGAAGAGAAATAAGCCGCAAAAGATATTTTTATGATGAATTTAAATAAATAATGTTTGGATGTACAAAGACTTTTGTGTTCTAATTTTGTGACTTTTTTTATTTATTTATTTTTTAGAACAATACTACTTGATTTTTTATAAAAATATTTGTTCAGTTTTATTAAGAACTATTTAAAGATGCTAATTAAAAAAACCAACTAATTAAATGCTTTATTAAGAAGTATAGAACACAATTTCTGCAAATTTCTTTAGTGTACAAACACTTTTGGAAGCCACTGTATGTTAAAAAAAAAAAAAAAAATGGTAAATTCCAGAAAATGTTTTGTATTTAAAATGGGTTAAAAGACTGGTTCCTTTAATTTTATGTTGATCATCCGTATAAAATTTTATTTAAATTGTTTGCCTCAAAATGCGAAATAAGTAAATTTTAAAAGTAGTTTATGAATGGATTTCAGCAATTTCTTTCATAGTTTAATTCGATTTCAATCTTTCATGTATAATTTTCTTTATTCACTTTATTCCATTGTTCTTTCAATATGGGAAATTGTAGTCTCAATTGATAGTTCTTTCATAGTTTAATTCGATTTCTATCTTTCATGTATAATTTTCTTTATTCCCTTTATTCCATTGTTCTTTAAATATGGGGAATTGTAGTCTCAATTGATAGTCAGAATTTTTGATTTTTTTTTCTTTCTTTTTCGAATTTATAGTTTCCTTACTGTAAAGTATTGGCATCTTTGTCAAAATTTTTAAGAAAGAAATATATAATTACGAGATTTACTATATGAGTAATTTTACTATGGCATTTAGTATAGTTAACTATGTAAAGCATTCTTGAGCACTGATAGTATAGACACTTGCATATTGTGAAATTTTCTTTTTCTGAATGAAGCAAAAATATTGGTAAAAGTTTTTTTAGTCGGTATTGAATAACTTAACGCCGTATGAAATTCTTTTTACTTCCAACAACCATCTATTTCCTGTTAATTGTTCCTTATGTTCATCATCTGTTTGTGCTTAAACTTCAAATTATAATCTAATATTCGAATGATTAAGAGAAAACTCACTGTTTACATCAAAATGTCTTATTTATTTTGTTGAATTTTTAAATTTAAAGAAACATAATCAATAGTAAAGAAAGGTATAAATGCAAGGACTTAGAATCTATCCAGAAGTAAGAGAAAAGGATATTTTCTAAATATTGAGAAATTAAGTTACTTTTTAAATTTTCGGCAAATTAAAACAGTAGTAAGTAACATTATAAATTAATGTAGTTTTATTTATATGTAATAAAAATGTATATCCTTTTCAACAATGCAATTGTTTGAAAATATATGTGCATATTATCACATTAAAATTCTAAATTATTTAAAATGCTGAATGAATTTTTTTCTGCAGTAATTTTTAGGAATTTTGAAATGTTGTCGCAATTATATGTCAGATCGGAAAGCTTTCATGCGCAATTCTATTTGTGAATTGAGCATTAAATCATTACTTAAAAAAATGATTGTATCAATAATGAAGAACTTGTTGGTTTATATTTATAGTTGATATTTGAATTAAATTGCTACTTATGTCAATCATGATTTTCAGAATTCTAATGTTATTATGTTAAAAACAAAAAGAAGGTAAAAGAAGACAATAAATTAAAAGAATTACTTAATTTTTTGATAATTATTTGTTTCTCATATCAATTTTATACGACTACAATCTATTTATTATTTGTTCAATAAGAACTTACGTTAATGTAAATAATTTATTTACTTGTCAAATTATATTTAAGTTAAATTGTACTTTTTTTATGCATCTGTTGCGGAATTTTCATTGCCAGATTAACACAATTCTTTTGTCACTAAAGTTTAGTTATAATACAAAGTTTAGAAATATTTCTACGAAAAAAGAATTGGTCAGAATACATTTCTTAAGCTCTGTATTTTAGTTATATAGTTTTCAGAATGTTCGATAGTTTTCCAGAAGCTTTTAATTTATGTAGAATTAAGTAAAAAATTGTTTTAATCTTAAAATTTTACTTAAATGAAAAAATAGATATGTACTGTGGAAATATTTTCTTTCATTTGGAAATTTTACTATAAGGAACTTAGAACATTTATTATTTGTCAACATTTACTAGGTTTGGGTGAATTGCAAAATTATTTCAGGCTGTTCTTTTATGCTCAGAATGTATAGTGAAAATGTTAAAAAAATACTCTCATTGCCCCATAAATACTCAAAATACTAAGAAATTGAAATGTTTTAAATAGTTTCAAATAATTTACCTTGTATTCTCTGTACTACTGTGTTAAGGGATTCTTTAACATATAGACGTAGGTGATGGTACATTTAATACAAAATCAATAGTAAGCAAGTTCAACAAGCATAGTGTGGTTTATTTAAGATTATGAATAATCGTATCATCTAGCTCATTTAATATCGCCAAAATGTCAAAAGCTTTATTTTTATTATCTTGATACAAATGTATCAAACATCTTAATCCCAAACTAGTAGGCTACAGTATAATGTATATATTTAATATACATTTGTGATTGCTATTATTATTTTAAGATAGCTAAAACTGGATTGGAGATGTTGAATGTTTAAAATTCAGTGTCTCTTGTTTGCATCCTTTTTTTCCATATCAATGAGAGGCTAACACAGCATCGATTTTATTATTTATTTTTTAAATAGGTGCACACAAAACAACAGAGTGAAGAAACATAAATAAATAAATAAACATTTTTTCTTTTGAAATTCGCATTAAAATGCTCCTTATAAATCAGACATTTTATATTCATAAAAGTACATTTTAGATGAGTATTTTTTTCCTAAACAACTAACAAAAAATATAAAGATTTGCCGTCTAAATAGAAAGGCAAAGCTTTGCATTCTTATTGAACAAATAATTTATATTTTTCGTAATTGAATATATTAAGTTGAAAAATATATACATTCTTATTTCAAAATTGAGCATATACTGCTTGTACTTGCCTTTTAAACATACCAATGAAAGACATCAAAAATAAATAATGTCTAAAATTGTTATATGCCTAAAGGAAGTGGTGAATTTTGTTCTTTTCTTAGAAAAGAAACCTTTTGTTGATGCAGTAAATGAAAAAATGTACATTCTTTCTACTTCTGCTCAAGAAAAGGTACTAAAAATGTCAGTCCAGCTGACAATTATACTACCAGTAACCGAATTACAGAAAAGTAATTCTATTTTAAATAGGCTGTTCCCTAATCACAGTGTAGGGTCTTAACAAAAAGCTTTTTTACCAACACATAAAAAGATGACGTAGGATTGTTTTAGAGTGGGTTATTTTTTTTCCATGTCAGCAATTTGAGCTTTATCTGATCACGGAAACAACCCAAAGTCTGCTCACATGAGCTTTTGGAAATTGCAAAGTTCATCAGGATGTCTAAGAACTTTTCTCCTGAAATCCTTGAGCATTTCCAGATTCAGATGAGTAGGCTACTGGCTGGAAACCAGCACTTTCAAAAGCTGCGCTATAAGATTTACCTTGTGCAGGCTGGAAAGACACCGAATAGGAGGTTTCTGTGTTTCTGGATGAATCTGCATTGAAATTGCTATGTTCTTTTGAGGATTTTGAAGCAGGATAAGATTCGGAACTTCTGTCATCTGAAGACATGTAAAGAGCACTGTTGCTGGCTCCATAAGATGGTTGCTTGTTGTTTGAATTTCCATAACTTCTGCCATTATTACCTGATGGGCTGTATACTGCGGCTGATGGACTGGCGCCACTAGCATAGAGATCGCCATAGCTTCCTCCATTGGATCCGCTATTTAAAGATGCCAGAAGGCTACTTGCTGCAGCGCTAGATCCATATCCTTCTGCTCCACCATTGGCACCAAAGTATGAGCTGCTGCCTTCAGATCCATACATTCCACTATTACTATTGCCATCTAAAGAAAAAATTGGTCCACTTGCACCACCGCTGGATCCATGATAGAGTCCACTGCTAGGACTTCCACTGGAGCCGTAAAGTCCGCCACTCGAAAGACCGGAACCAGAGTACATTCCACTATTGGATCCATCACTGCCAGAGAATAATCCGCTCGATCCTCCTGGAGAGCTAAAAAGACCACTACTGACTGCACTTCCTGAAGAAAACAATCCTCCTGAAGGACTGTTTCCTGAGGAAAAGATACCACTGCTTGCAGGTCCGCCTGATCCATACAGTGCGCTGGCCGCATCAGCAGAAGAACCATATAGTCCACTAGTACCTCCAGTGAAGTGTCCTGCACTGGCACTTTCGCTAGCATACAGTCCACTATTGGAACCTACTCCACCAGCATTGGGACTGTAACTCATAAAGGAACCTGCTGCGGCAGCACCCGGAGAAGATCCTCCTGCAGACTGCAAGTATTGTGGGCTTCCAGCTTCAGAATTTCCGTAGTACGGTTTGTAGTATTTCTGAAGTTGTCGCAGAGGCACAGAGATAGCCTTGTAACCGTTAGCACCACCGAACATTGGCTTGGCACCGTATTCACCAGCAGCATATGATAGACCTCCAGTTGGATTGTAGTAAGGTTTTACATATTGCCTTCTGTTCATAAAAGACTTTACCCAGTGCTTAACTTTGTCGGTCAGACCGAAAGAAGATGGCCTGTATAAGTTTCTTAGCATGTTGACGTATCCTCCCCCGGTAGCTCCAGAACCGGCACCCATCATTTGGTATCCGCCAGTGTTTCCCCCATATATATTGCCCATAGACATAGCAGGGTAACTAGACATGAGTTGTTGAGCTATTCCACCTTGTCTGAATTCTGCGTCATCTGAATCTGTTTCTGTCAGATTTTCGGCCACTTCTGAAGAGTGAGATGTTGTTAATACGACCGCCCATATAATAAGGCTGAACAAAACCTATAAAGAATAAAGAAGATGAATATTAAGCTACATTTTAAATAAAAGTATTAAGTATTTTTTAATTCTCCGATAGAATGTCGTAATATATATCTTAATTCATAAAATTATAGATTATTGTTAATCTATGCTTCGATTTCATAAAGACACATTTTAAAAATCGATTTTTTTATATATATGTTTTTCAAAGAATATTATAATCTAATGCATTATAATGAAGTTGTGAAATATTTTACAACTTCTTCTTGTTCCTTTTCTTCAACATTTATTGCCAAAAACAAAACAAAAAAACTCAACGACTTACTTTTTGTCATATTAGGTAATTATCTGCTGTATTATTTAAGATATTTTTAAAATCTAAATTTCTTAACTATTTTGAATTAAATGAAGTCCTATGTTCTAAGTATTATTATCCTCTCCCACGGGGGTGGGGCATCTCAAAACTGAGGATGAAAAGCTTTCGGCATGAAGGTTGATTCTTACAACCCTTCTGGGAACAGAAATAATGTGGAGTTGATTTGATGATGAGACGTGCCTCATGCAGGAAGGGTTATACCGTGGCCAGTAATGGTCATTAGGACTCAACCGTTGTTCTTGCCAATGATGTCACAGTGTTTCGGTCATTCAGTTTTTCCCCCCGAATGTTTTCGAGTCGGGTTGGAGTAGCCTTTGTGCTTTTATTATTAATTTCATGTTTAATCCTATCAAAAAGAGAAATTCGCAAACTCCCGTTCAATAAAGCTACGGCGGCCATACGAGTAGCCGGGATGTCATTGTATATCCCCCCCTCTTTCGTTGTGATTTGTTAAATATTTCTTACGCGTGCTTTCCAAATGCTCGTCCAGAAAAATTTGAGGAAGAGGGAGGCTTTCTGAAATCTTTCGAAAGATGTTCAAGCATACATTTACTTTATAGATATCAGATAAGGGGAACCTCTTTTATATATCTACCTTTTAAGAACATGGGATTTTATTGTGGCTTTTGAGGAGGGAAACAAGGAATTTTTCTTATTTTTGTAAAAAAAACCCGGCTTTCCAGTATTCTGAGGTACTTGCACTAAAATGATCTTTGGAACGAGAGGGTTAAAGGAAGAAACATTAAAGGTATCAATAAAAATATGATAAATGTCATGCAATCATCGATTGAATAAGAATATTCGATAGTCAGCTTGAAAAGGATCAGATTTAAGTTTTAAATATTTTGTATATTCAAAAACAAAATTTGTGAATATTGCTAATAGCATGAACAGTTATTAACAAATAAATGTTTGCTTTTGCAATTTTACAGAGGTTAATATAGTAGCTAAAAAGTTTTCTTTCATGAAGTATTAGTTGTTTTTGAAGATCACCTAGCATTAAAAAAAATAATCTAGGAGGAAATGAAATTGTTCGAAATACATTGATTCAAATGTTTTTTTGTTTTTTTTTCAATTTTCGAAACTCTTAAAAATTTGTATATTTTAAATTTTTAAAATTTTTAATTCAATGCATGAATTGATTTTTTAGTTTTTGCTGGGTCTGATCCATTCTATAGAAAGGGGGGGGGGGAGTTTTTTTTTAATCAGGAGATTTTTTTTTCTTTTTGGAGAGCAATTCAAGTTTTTTCATAAAATATTATTTTTAGATAACATTAAAATTTACGAGGCAAAACACTTCAATTTCATAAAGTTGTTTTCGATAATTTTTTTTAATTTGTAGAAAATAATTGATGAATAAAAAAAGAATATTCGATTTTTGATATTAGAATTATTTTTTTTTATCCCTTGCATGGGCCCTTCTTTTCCTCATCTTTTGCACCTAAGCAATTCTAAGATTGAGAGCTAGTCTCAACCATAATCATAAGGTATAATTTTAAAGCCCATTACTATCCTCTTTTTCCGTGGGATAATTCAAAGATCGAACGTTAGGTGATGTAATTATTAAGGAATGCGTTCTTGATTGCGATCTTGTCAAGCAGTAGAATACTAAAACAGCGGAAGTCGGAGGCAACAGTTTTAACCTCGTTTTTTATTCTAAAAAAAAAGGACCCACGAAATTCTTCTCAATCGGCAGGTCAAGGTCGACCCCAAAAAATAGTATGTCGGCCCTCTCGTTAACCGGAACCATGGCAGGGGTGAATGATCTACCTTGTCCTTCCGTTTCTCTGGGTTATGGTGTCACTGGGACAGCATTCCAATCCAGGTCTCCTCGAGGGAGGAAGGGGATCAGACGGTATTTTACACGCTTGGGTAGATTTCGAATCTTACGACTACCGTTTTCACGGTCGGCATATCTGTCTTCTTTATTTTGTACGCTGAAGCTCTCCAGTTTCATTCTTTTAGAAACAAAGAAAAAAAAATCTCTGCCATTGGAGACTTATACAGATGATTTTTTGGCAACAATTTAGATATTTTTTTTTTTGAATGAACTATGAAATGATAGTATTTTAATATTCATATCTTACAGTGACATACGATTTTATAATTATTTTTCTCATAATTTATTTCTTGTCATGAATAAAATAAGATATAAAAGATTCTGAAGATTAGAACTAAAACTGAATATTTTAAAAAAATTCAATTAGGGTACTTACTATGTGGTGATGTGAAATAATTGCAACTATTTTTGAAAGATGAAGAACCAAATTTATGATAAACAAGGACATAATTAATTTAGCTTGTGCATGCATATTTATTAAAAATAAATTTATCCAATAACTATTATTACAGTTTTACTCATGAAAAAAACAAGCATAAATTGATAAGTTTTATATATTTTAATGAAACTTACTATAAATTTGTAAGTAAAATTGTTAATTTTTCATAACCGAGACGTATTTTACAATCAGAGGATATATGCAACTCGACTCGAGAACAATCTTTAAGAACAGGAATTATTCTTGCCTTTATAAAGATCTTTTAACTTTACCTTCAGTTTTAAAATATTAGCTTTTTTTTTTAAATAAAATGTTAACATTCTTGCTTTAATTTAAAAAAATGTTTAATTTTTAATTTTTATTGATATATGATACACTTGCATTTGAATTCATCTTCAGTTCAAATCGAATGAAACCTAATCAAACATATGAGTTTCATATATAAATTTTTTTCTTTATTGTATATTATATTTTTATATATGCAAAACATGTTTTTTTACTTTTGTATATTTAAATACTTTGCAGGAGTTGTAGTTTGAAAAAGAAAGCAAATGATAGATAAAAGGGTTTTATTTTCTAAATATTGAGAATAGAAAATTTTGGTTTCATTTCCTAAAATTTTTGATGTATTTAAACTTCGTTTTTCACACATGCCCCTAAATCATCATGAACAACAATTAATTCTTAATTCATCTAGATTGAAAATTAATTTTAAAATACCAATTTTGAGGACGTTTCATCATTCTAAAGTGGTTTATAATGTAAGTTAAATTCGGTTGAACTAAATGAAAAGCTTTGCATTCTGATTACTTTATTTGTTGTCTTTGATTAACCTAATACTGCCTAAAATTATAAAATTAAATCCTTATTTTCTCAGTATTTATGATTTTTATTTACATTAATTCAATATTTCCTATGCTCTTTTATAAAAGTAAAATTCACAAGATTTTTATAAAGGTTTGATAACTTACTTCACTGAAAATATTGGAAGAATATTAATGCATTAGATTATGCAATTGCCTTTACGTATTTTTCTTTTAATCTACGAGTTATAACTCTTTTGAACTGTTATATATTTTTCTCATATAAATGATGTGTGCGATAAGTAAAATATGATTTTGTTTATTAAAATATTTGATTTGCGCTAAATTTGAATAACAGATAGGAACCATGTTAATTGATAATGGATTCATAAATTCTTTAAACTGCAGAAAATTTATTCAGCTATGAATAAATAAAAGAATAGAAAAAGCATCACATCCTACAGACACCTAAATAAAGATGACCTCAATCTGGCCGAAATGAAAAGCATCTTTTCAATGTAAATTATATTGGCTTCTAATTTTAGAGTAGCTTTTGTTTTGATTAGAATTATTCCTATAATTCTGCCTTTTTTTTCTTATTTATTAAGAAAATAAATTATATTTGACAACAGATTTTCAATATAAGGTTCAACACTACAATATCTTGCATCATGTTCAACAAATTTTAGTATTTTTTTTACTCCTTAAGAAGACTACCTAATTAATTAAAAATATATAACGTTTTATATTTTTTTTATTATATTTAAAACAAGATACAAGAAGTGGTTTAAAGATCTTGTTTATTTTGTAAGAGTTTTAGTTTTCCTTAATCTGCAATTGCAAATATCTAAGAAAGAATTAGTTGTGTAAATTTTCTAAGATTTATTATGAAAGAATTGGCATCACTTTCAATGAGTCTCTTAATCTATTTTGTAATATGCATTTATAATATATTTATAATATGTAATATGCACTAAAACGTTTTACATTTTTAATTGAAGAACTTTCAATAACAGCAGAAAAGTTATCTTATAATCATATTCTAAGATGCGAAGCTGTTTTTTGTTAAATAATAAACTCCAAAGAGCTGGTTGAATCGATAAATTAAAACAAGTAGTGTGCTATATTTTATTTGAATATCTCACCCCAAATTAATTCAGTATGTGCACTTTTTTATCTTTAGTGTTGTAAATTATATATCGCTATTTATTCAGAAAAAACTTTCGAGGTCTTAATAAGGTAGTTTGGTAACATGAGAGGAAACATTCTTTTATATGCAGCATCTATTCAATATTTTCCAATGGAAAAATTAAAATAAAGTTATTATTATTTATGTAGCTCTTTTCAATATAATCAATTAATATTCACCCATTCATTAACTCTATTTATTTTAATAATAAATGTCATTTTTATATAAATGCCCTTTGATATGCATAAAATCTCTTTAATGATATTCTGATTAACACCTTTGTAAGAATTATAATTGCTTCATTTTAAACTACTTTTAGCTCGACTTGCGCTTTAGATAATCAAATGCTTTTGAATGAGGTATAAAATTCCCATATTAAAGAATCAGGTATAAACTTATTAATAGTTAATAAAATTCGTTAGTAGATAATCCTGTCAATTATCCTTGCGCTTAAAATAAAGGCTCATGTTAAGAATTAGCACTTAAAATTAGTTAATTACATTGATATAGAATCTAATAATTAGAATCTACTAACCCAATAAAAATAAATCAATATTCTTTATCTCTAATAAATTTTAACCAGGAGCAAATATGTGTTTAACAAAATCTAACCTATATCTTTTAAAACATTCTTTTTCAAATTAAAAAAAAGTATCCACCCATAGATACTTTTTTTTTGCCTTATTTCCAATAAAATAAGATTTATTATCTGTTTAAGAAAATCTTTTAAAATCAGGATCTTATCCAAGAATTTTTTTTAAACTATTATATATAAGGTATTAATTGTTTACTAGGGAAGTCATATTTTATTCTTAAGGTGCACTTAAGCGATAGTCCTTTGAGGTTCAGTTTATCGTTAATCTCTATAAGATTAATAAAGATAAACGTGTATGTGTGTTTGCGTGATGAATGTGTGGAGGTCAGACCATTTGACCTACGGTTATTAAATTTGGCACATATATATACTGGAGGATGGGAATGTACACCTCTGAAAGATTTTTAAAATATTAATTGATTAAAAATTAAATTGAATTTGGGCGTTTTTTCGCTATAACTTCTGAAAATATTATTGCACAATAATGAATTTTACGCTTTAAAATTAAAAATTTTTTTAATGATATCAGTTTAATAGGCGCTAAAAATGTTCCTAGACTTAGGCAATTTTTTAGAAAGATTTTTTGCCTTATTTTCAACAATAGATCCCCCTATTGCTCTGAAATTCCAACCGTTTTCATTGGTTCATAAAATACTTAGTCGCGTAATTTTCTTCCATTATTGAAAGCTTAAGAAGGAGGATTCTGTTTAATAGTTATGTAGGTTATAACACGAGTAAAAAAGTAGAATTATAATACCACGAAATTTCAAGCATAAATAAACTGGACATTTACACTTAACAGCGTTATAATGTCATAAGAATGGTTTACATTAGAAATGTTCATGTACACGATGAACTGACATATGTAAGATAATTAAAACAATGCCACTTTAATCTCTGACAATTTAACGGAATGATAGGCAAGGGGTTACAACTAAACTATTTAACTGAAATTAACCAATATCTTCGGCGAACCAGTTGGTCGCCAAAAGCGACAACTTTATTACTATGAATAAAGTTATATAATAAAATAAATCATAATTTACAATACATTTGTATATATTCTAACATTTTGATTTTAAATAAATTTCGCATCTACGATTTAAAATGGTGAAAGCAATGAAAGCCACTATTGAGTTGCGAATACTTTAAATATAGATTATTGAATTCATACCAAACCATAAATGCTTCAATGGTGCAAAAACCACGTTTTTTAAAAATAAAACGACACAAATTGTTCTAACATTCGCGTTCTCTCTTGCAGTTATCAGTTAATAGCTCATTGTAGCTCAATCAAAACTAATCCAACGTGAAATCTGCATTCATATGTTTCCATAGAAACTGAAACTTAACTCATTTTTCTTGAAGAAGTTCACCCGATTATTATCAACGTATTATTTAGAAACTAAAATATTCCCACCCTCATAATCCAGTTTCAAATTTCACTAAATAAATCACATCTTCCATCACTAAATAAAATGTTTAATTTTTTAGGTTCAATTTATTTGCAGACAGTAAAAGAGATGACTTATCTTTTTTAATCATATAAATTCTCAGCAAAATTTTGTTAGTTATTTAGTGAACAGTTAATTAGTTCAACTCCTTGAACTTGATGAAATTATTCACAATGAAAGTTATATTATATAAACAGAACTATAAATCAGTTGTTTTTAGTTGCAAATCATTTAAAAAATAATGCACATTGTACAAAAAATACAGACATATTTAATTTAAAATACTTACAAGAAAATACGAATCACTCAAGGGAAAATGAAAATTTTTCGGGAAATAAAAATAAGAACAAAAAGTATTATAAAACCAATTCTAATTATTATAAAAATAAATTAAATTTGAACATTTAAATTTAATTCTAAATATAGCATAATACTATATATATCTAAATATAGCATAATACTATAATTCTAAATATAGCATAATTACTATAATGTATTTATTTGCAGTTATTTTATGAATCTACATTTTTTTTTTTAAATGTGCTAAAAAATTAGGTTTGCTATTACTTTATTAATCGAATCTTGGAGTAATAAAGTAATCTTTCCTGTTTTTTTCAACTTTGCTGTAAATTCAATTCAAAATCACGACATAACGGTTTATGGAGTTGTACATTTTAGAGTTAACTATAAAGAATTTATATTTAAATAATTTCTTCACTTTGAAATGATAAATAGTAAAATCTTTCCTAATAAATACCAATGCTAGCTTCCTGCAATTTTAATAAAAACAAAGTGAATATAAAAGATCGCCTTTATAATTTTTAAAAATAATCATTAATATATTTCAGCAATACTCCAAAATAAACGAATATTTCTCACTTCATTCATATTAAGTGATGGAAGAATTCTGTAAATTATTTTCTATTTAATGCAGTATACAATGGAAAATTCTGAATTATTTCTAAAAATGTTTGCAATCTCCACATTTTTTATCCTCTATAGACATTTTTTCATTGCTTTATAAGTATATTTTAATTTATTTTCTCATCATAATGTAATTAAATTTTTTTCTCTAATCATATTGTTACTTTTTCATTACTTCAAGAAAACGAATATCTACGTATCAAATGAGAAAAAAAATGTAAATATAGTTTATCGAATTTCTTAAAAATCTTTTGAAATTCCTTAACAATCGGATTTAAAGGTGCGCTTTTATTACCTTCGAAAATTCTTAGAAAAGAATGAAATATTTTTAATGAATTTGATTCCTTAAATTAAAAAAAATGATTCTAACTTAAATAATTATCTATAATATCGACCAACTATCATTAACAATTGCAAAGTCTTCCGTGATGAAGGAAGCAAGGAGAACGTTGAGGCTTACCTTGAGCGATACTCGGGACATGTTTCTACTCGGGTTTCTCGTCGTGGACTGGCAACAGACGATGCTCTCAGTAGCATTCAAGTTCAATGTCGATTCTTGTTTTGTTCTGCGAGTGGCAAGGAAGGTTGTTTTTGAAGCTCTGAACCGGGTCGAGAGAAAGGAGGTCAAAGTCAGGGTTCCCGGATCGAACTGTGGTAATGGAGGTCTTTAACGAAGCGGATTTTAGGAGTCAAAGGTAGACAATAGTGATCTGGAAAAAAATAAATAACTGGGTGGCATTTTCCTTTCCATGGGGTGGAATGATGAAAAGAAAGAAAGGGATTTCGGAATCACTCCATGGTGCCAACTTTTGCAAATGCAGTTGAACTAAATACTCCAATTAGCAAATCCACAGGAAAGAACAGGATTGTAGTTGTTTGTAGAACGAGAATTTTTTTGGTTCTTTCTATAACGTTTATTGAGACTAAGCAAATTTACATTATTTAGAAGCGGTAATATGATTTAAAGAGTTCTTGTACGACGACCCAAGCGGCTTCTCTTTTTGACTATATATGGAATAGAACACTATCGTTGAAAGCAATTAGAACATCTTAAAAATGAAGCATCTACTGAAATGACGAAAATAAATAACAATGAGCAGAATGCATTAAATCAATTTAAAATGTTTTAAATGGTAAATAAGAGAAAAGTTGGAATAATCCGGGATAAAATGTCGGAATCATTCTTCTTTTTCGTAAATATAACGGATTTTGTTGGTTTTATAAAATACTAGCCGCCTTTGGCGACCAGCCGGTTCGCCAGTTTTACCGCTCGCTACAATTTTCAATTAAATATTTTAAGTAACTGGTCTCTTAAAGGATAATCAAACAAAACATTTTTAATCTTCAAATTTTGATAGTCATATCAAACTTGTACTGTTTAGATCGTTTCGTTCAATTTACTATATATATTTTGCTAATTTGTTGTCATTTCCGGCAAAACTTCAACTTTAATTTAAAATGTAAATGATGAAATTACAATTAATATTAAGATATTTTTTAATAAAACCAAGCATTTTATTTTATTTATCATCTTTATTGTTATTAATTAATTATTATTATTATTGAATGTGAGTATTGCAAACAGAATCGCTCGGTATTTAAGTCTTATGTTAACTACAAAATATTTTTCATA
>JAPMOR010062530.1:243005-257923 GCA_026543865.1 Argiope aurantia | reverse complement strand
GAGAGAGAGAGAGAGAGAGAGAGAGAGAGAGAGAGAGAGATAATTTTATTATTATTATTTTAAAATTATCCATATACATAACAGCTTTATTTCTGACTTCTTTATTTAATATGTTTTTTTAAATAATCGCAAAGCTTGCGTTCAGTACCTAATTTTGTATGCCGTTACACGTTATCCCTTTTAAAGCAAGCTTAAAAGTCAAAAAATATATATTCATTAAAAAAACAAGAATTATCAAGTGAAATATAAATTTTCAATTCAATGAGTTTGAGCTGAAAGACAGATGATTAAAATTTAAATGTACAATTTAATTAAGGAAACTAGGAAGAACCAATAGTTTTTCTTTTGCCTTCTATAACGTTGCATGTCTTGTATATGCAACGTTTCTTCTAAGTTTATATATATATTACACTATCAACTTGTCTATATATACTTATATATATATTACACTACCGTTGTCTCTGTTTTTTGGTCAAGTGTCGTCCGTCATCTGACCGATATTCAAAATTACAGGTTCGTCCCAAAATAGTCCTAGTATTGCTTTCCAAATAGCACATTAATATAATTAAAAAAATTATATTTTTAATTATATAAATGAATCAGATAATATATGTTTTCTGGTATTAATAAATTTACAAATGAAATGGAAAATTATATTAGATTTAAAAAATTTGCAAATTTAAAAAAAAATGATATAAAAGAAGAGTGGTCTAATAAGCTAGCGTTTAGCAGAAGATACGAATTTCCTGTGAACTTGATAATCGTTTGTTGCTTTATTCCGCACCTATATGGCTTTAGAATACTTCAGACATCTTGTAGAACCATTAATAGATGAAGGATGAAAGCAATTTCATTTAATATCTATGTTGAGTTGTGATGGATCACTACAGATGCAGAATAAACAGTATTTTAAAAATTCTTCAAATTATGAAATTAATTTCTTTAGAATAAACTACCATAAGTTAAATTTCATCGTATCTGAAAATTTAAAGTGGAATCATAATGAGATAAAATTGTATGGCAAAATTATAAAACCAAACTTACCATGCTTGAGAAATTTTTCAAAGTAGCATATCAGTAGGGGCATAATTAATATAATTTTGGTAATTTTTGATTGATTTTTAAATAAAAGTAATTTTTTTTTTCAAAAAGAAATTCTGCAAATGGTACTACGTGTTCAAGCAGACAATAAATAAAGTCTTTATTCAGAAAAAAAATTAATAAAGAAAAAGTTGTTGATTAAAGTTTGGATAAAATTTAAATTGAATATATGGTATAAATATTGTTTTTTCTTGATTCATAACATTGAATAAAATATCGAATTTTCGTGAATGTAAATATTTAGAGTCCCATTCATAGCTTTGAACAATCAAAATTATAATTTATTGAGGTAAAATTTATTATAAAGGCTACTAATATGTTTTAAATATAAGAATCTCACAAGTTAATTTTGACCAAATTTTTCCTACAAATGACATACTGTGTGACTACACCTTATATTTATAGGTATAAGTATGTCTGAATTATTTCATACAGATTCATTTTACAATATTGATGCAGCTGTAAAGTTTACAATTTAGAAATTTAAATTTTTAATAGGAAAACCACTTATTATCCCAGTTCTTTGAAGATGTTAAGGAATACAGTAAACATAAATTTTAAATTTTGCTATTTTAGTTAAAAAAAAAAGGAACAAGTAGTTCTTCTGTTAAACTAATTATACTTACCCACATTACTTTCCAATATCTATATCGTGAATATATGCAATTGTAGAAAGGACCGAAAATGTATTTAATTCTTTACAGTTTGAAAAATTCCCAAATGAGTGGAAACCTGTGTAGATATTTTTTTAAGTGTGTATGTTACGCCTATGCATTTATTTCTCTTCCTTTAAGATATTGAAATTTGTGAACGCTATTAATGGCTTTCCGATGTACTAATGGTAACCAATCTCTTGTCAAATACTTAGTATTTTAAGCATTATTAGATGATGAAGGTGTGGCTTTCCTCCTGGATATTTGGATTTAACATCTCTAGAATTTTAACATGATACCACTGGGCAAGCATAATATAGAACTGGCATACTATCAATCAATTGTGAAATGCAGGAGAAAGAAATTGATCAAAATGTTCAACAAAGCAAATCAATTGAAATAAAGCAACTCTGAGCTATCAAATTCTGCACTTAGTTACTTCTTACGTATTACGTGCTCGCAAAGAAAACGATATTTAAATTTTAATTAAAATGATTCAAAATTTTAAAGTTTCTTCATTTAAATCCATTTCTAAATCCATTTTAAAATTCAAAAAATGAGTTTTACAGTTATACATATTTTACTTCTTTTCAATATTTTTCTCTAATTTTAATAAAATTTTAAAAATATTTCATTTTGCAACAATGCTTTGTATTGTTTTAGTTCCTGGATTCGTATTCATTATATATTCTCCGATTTTAAATACATTTCTTTTGTGCATGCTATCGTTGTTCTATAATTAAGAAAAAGATTTTTTAAATGTAATAAAGACATCCTTAAACGTTCTCCTTCTGCGATGTAACGGATGAAAGGTTCCAGTTTCCAATTTTTTTTTTTTTTTTTGTATTCAGTTTTTCTGGAATAATTGTAAACAAGGAGAAAGAATTAGTCAAATTAAAAGTTTTTAAACAACTGAAATTGGAATTTCATAGCACTTCAAATACAATAAACGCATATTAAGAAATCAAAATTCCGTTGACATTTGCAAATCCCCTAATTATCCTTAAAACGAACTTCGTTAACTTGCGTTAGTTATGCATAATTTAAATTGCATAATTAACAAGTTAGAATTTGTTAACTTGTATTATTTATTAATTAGAAAATAATTTTTTTATAAATTCTCTCAATATAACTAGTTTCTTCCTGACAGAAAGTTCCCATGAATTTCACGCATTGCCAGATCCATTCTTATTCTAAAAGGCCTAGTCGAACCTCCATTTAATGCATCACTTCTCCAATCTTTTCTCATGAAGCTCAACCCATTCATCTAATTATCGTATCTTCGATAAAGATGTTTCATTAAGCAGATAATGAATACCAGCAATTATGAGATGAACGTAAAATCCGTTTCATTGGGTCGTAATTGAAGTGTTAATGGAGATCCGACAAAACAAGATTGTTATGAAACATATTAAGATGTAATCAGTCGAAAAGTAACTTTGCAAACTAAATGGTGTGATTAAAGAAAAAAAAAATGGAAGCTCTTAATGAGCCTCCTTTAATGACTTTTTATTACTTTAATGATGCTTTAAATGATGAATGAATCATTCAAAGATAGATGGGAAATATAGGGGTCCAGTCGATAACAAATATCCATTTATTGCGCCCTGCTCTTAAGAAAAATACAATACTGCTCTTTCTCTATCGATATTTTTTTTTTGTTATTAATTTTTATAAAAGATATTCGAGGTGAATATGTTGAATCAATAATGGCCTATTAAATGCTCCTTGGTCATTTAAATGCTCCTTGTAGTTACATGAAATCAAATTATAGTAAAGTGGATAAAGGCGCGAAAGCATTTTTGCTTATTTTATTCAAAAATCAAAATTGCGTTAGTTATGATCGTTGTATATTTTTCATGATAATAAAAAGATGTTATGGCAAGTGATGGGTGTATTCATTATTGTTATGATGTCTTAGATTTTAAGTAAAAGAAATATCAGTGAGAAGTACAGAGTAGATTTCAGCGATCGAAAGCAATAGCTTAAAATCGGAAAAGTTACTAAGTTTGATCTATAAATGCAACAGCAGTTTTCAGATGATTTCTTTTGAAACCTCGTTGTCCATGTTAGATTCTTCCAGAATTGTTAAATAAAGTCGGCAACAGAATAGAGACTCCATGATTAGAGGAGTCCCAAGTCCTCGGGATTTTTTTCGGTGTTTTGAAAAGTAATTGTTTGCCTTTCTTTAACTTTAAATACCACTCAATCGATATTATTCGAATTAAAATAAAGTATAGTTTTAAATTAATTTGGGACATTATTCTAGTAGTAATTCATTATTATTCTTGGGACATTATTAATTAATAATTATCTTCAAGTTTTATGTTTTTTTACAATTTTAAAACCAAAGAAGTGGAACCTTTCAATTAGAAAATGTCTGATCTGATTGTTAAATATTATTTAAATTGTGTTGAGAAAAGTTTTGTCATTTTTTAAAACGATTTTATTTAAAATAACTTAATTAATATTCTTAATTCATCAGAGCATTTATTGATTCAAGTTACATAAAATATAATTATTTACTTCATTCAGACCATTTTTTAGCAGATGTATGTCTATTATTAAAGATTCATAAATTAACGGTTGGGTCCTGATTAGATTGTATATCCTGTATACATTAAACCATGTTTGCCTTAAATTAAGCTGACTAATTGAATTAATAATATAAATATTGTAAAAAATCATAGAATTTTTGGTCGTGCATTTATTTAAAAACAAATCGTATTTCATATTTAAATGGGAATTTGATATAGATACGTGCTGAATTTAATTTTTTTCTAGGTTTTTAATTTGCAGCGATCGTTAACTTATTTTTTAATTTAATTTTTTAATTAATTTAATTTTTCCCACACACATGTAACATACTCGTACAGATTAGATTAACTTTCCCATTTTGAGCGAAATCAATTGTTGAAAAAATATGATTAAAATATTTTTTTAATTCATTAAACATAGAAACTTAATTTATAAGTTAAAACATCAAATCATTGAAAAGATTATTTTTTAAATTTTAAGACGATGTAAAAATCTGTTTTTTTTTCTATAATATTTTCGGAAGTTATCGTGGAAGGATACCAAAATTTCGTTTATTTTTAATTAATAAAAATTATAATTAAAATTTCAACAAAAAAAAACACTCCGAGGTGCTCTATTCCGCCCTCAAAATTATGTATGTGCAATGTTTGGTAGCTTTAGGTCGCCCTGTAGACTTCCGTGGCAACGAAGAAGAAGAAGCATAACTTAACAGCAAAAATTCTTTAATATGTATTGCTCATCATTGTTTATGAGCAACAAAAGACCAAAAACATCATAAAGTCTTTAAATAAATTTTTAACAATTAGGCAAATAAATCAAGAGTCTACTTGATTATATCCCGATGTAGGTCGATATAAAAGGGTAATGCCAATGTCGGATAAGATAAAAAGAAAGGAAAGAAGAAAGAAAGGAAAGATATTGAAGAAAGGAAAGAAGGAAGGGGACACTTTTTATGTAAAATGACCCATATTAAACAATGTCTTTCATGTTTGCCGTATTTCAACTTAAAAAAAGAGAAAATGTACAGGGTGGTTATTAAAAAAAATCCCCTTTACATAAGGACCCTTACATACAATTTGACATTAATATTTGAAGCTGATTGAAATTGGCAGTCAAAAGATTAAGATGAAAAAACTAAATCACTTTCCGCCATTTCTTTATCTATTATACCACACTAAAGACTGGTTCCTTCTATGGGAATCAATACAAGAAAATTTCTTAATGAAGCAATTGAACAGATAGATGTAAATTTCTCAGATCCATGCTTGAGGCATTATTATAAGAAAACTTTGCCAACTTCTGAACATACCTTAATTTTAAAATTCATCTCTTCTAGTACGTTAAAGTGAGTTATATAGTCAAGTCGAATTGTAGTCCAAGATGAAAAGCGAGATATATTATTTTAGCGTGCAAATTTATAGTTCAAGTTGATTTGTGGGCCATCCATATCAGATTCTTTTGTTTACATATGGATATTCAATCAAATAAGAGAGTAGGATGATAAGAAAGTAGATGTTATGATATTGATTTTTAGCATTTAAATAAAAAGATACTAATATGAGAGGCAAAATTTAAAGGTATATACAAGCGTTCAGATAATATTAATTAGATAAAGAGAAAATTAAAATAAAAGCTTAAATTTGGAAAAAATATTTTGAACTCTTTTTCCATTTCATCAAAATTTTTATAATTCCACTTGAATATATCTTACTCAGAAGAAAATGCCTGAAAAAAAATTCAGGTCGGCATGCGTATTATTTTTTGGGAAATTCATCAGTATCGAAAAATGCCTGTAAGTTCTTATATCGGCCAGAATTTGCAGGCAGAAAAAAAATGCTATTTTAAAGGTATTGCTCAACAATTATAATAATAATGCCTATGTTATTATAATGGTTGATTTTCAGAAAAACATCCATTGGCTTGTGAGAGTCTATATATATCCAATCCTTTATAATTTTTTTCCTCTAGCAAAGTTTCGAATTCTTTTTTTTCCCCACTGGACACTTTCTTGTACTTCCTGCGAGGCAATAGGTTATAAATAATGGCAGGTTTCCAACTAAGCAGGCATTCCATTCAGCTACTTAGAGCTTTTAGGCTAAGGGAGGACCGCACGCTGATCGATTAAAAATATCTCTAGTTTAATTTCCACATAAATAAATTTCTTAAAAGGTACTTATTCTATGCATCGTAATATATTATAATGATTTTAATATTTTGCCAAGTATTATTGGTCCCAATAATTTTAATTTCATCACACTCATTTAATTGTTACAGCATTTATAAACTCCGAACTTCTGTTTGGGTAATATTGAGCACCAACTTCTGTTTGGTAATATTGTGCACAGTACAAATAAATATGAAAAATTATATTTTTACAAAATTAACAATAATAGTTTAAAATAACTCATCTACATGTTAATTGAATTTAAAATGTGTTGAAATGTGAAACTAAATCAATAAATTTATGAAAAGAGCGAACCTCAAAACTGTCTAAGCTCACCAAATACATAAATTCGTTCTTAGTCATGGAAGTTGTCAATGTACCTAAAAAGATAAATATATCAAATGTAAAAAAGACAGCACTTCCTTTTCTTAAAACCCCCAGTCTGGAAGCTAGAACAAAAAAAAAAAAATAACGTGTGGAGTATTGAAAGTAATTATCTGTAATAAAATAAAATTTACAAATACAGAGTTTATTTTCTGAAGACAGAAAATTTGTTAAATTTAAAATAGCTCAAATTGTCACATTATTCCTTTCAATTCTGGTTCAAACTTTTATTCTATATCAAAATTAATCTATTTTAATAAGTTTGGATAGCATTACCTCTTGCTATTTATAATTCAATTCCAATATGGGATAATATTGAAATTGATGTGTCTATTACTACTCAGGTAGCAAAATATATAAACATTGTCAGTAATATTAAATCCTCTGTCCTATTTTCCTACAGAGAATCTATGCCTATAGACGAATTAATCATTCTGACTAGTAACAATGAATCCGAAGAAACAATTAAACAATTGTTTATGTTCCAAATGAGACTTAGTAGAAATACCGCCTGCTCTAGACCAACAGCAATGATTTATCTACTCTTCTTTCCCAAACAAAGCAAATCTGAAACAAAGACTGAAAAGAAAGGTCATTTTCAATTAATGGCTTTTTTAATTTTCAACACTTGTGCATAGGAAGCAATTAAATAAGATATGCTGTTTAAATATCACAAGGACTTTATTTTCTTGGCCATTTTTAACACGTTTCATCATTTTTACAATAACAGTGCTTTTTGGATTTTCTCTTGAGTCTTTTTTATGACTTTTTTTTAATTATATTGAAAAAGTATTGTAATTTTCAACAGAGCCTGACTAAGGCAGGGGCATACGGGATAGTTGCCCAGGGTCCCCACATCAGTGGGGGCCCCAAATCGAACAGAAATTTTATTTTACGTTTCCTTCTTTAATGAACTTTCTAAAACAAAATATGATGATGTACATAGAATTGTCAGAAAAATCAACAAAATGGACAGAACGATATTTCATCTGACCATTGGTAGTGGTGGGGACTTTATAGCTATTTTAGGTTCTAGTCAATCTTCTTGTTATATATCTATAATGAGGTAAAAAATTTAAATACCACCATAAAGTTCGGTTCTTCATTACTGAAGTAGTGAAGAAGAGGGGGGGAGGCAAAGAAGTTTTTGCCCCGGGCCCCAATTAGGCTAAGTCGGGCCCTGATTGTCAAAAAAATTTGAACGGGAGAATTTGACGAATCTTCACTTTTCAGGTTTCCCAAATATAAAAAATATATATTTGGAATTCTGTGTATCTGTGAATATGATAATTAAAAAAAGCTTTGACTATTAATTAGGCAAAATTTCGCAAATAGTTTTAACCTCAAATTTATAGATTCCCATCAACTGTTGCATGAAATACATTAAATGGAAATCTGTCTGTCTGGCTGTTGAATACAAGTAGATTCGATAACTACAAAACGTAAAACGTTAGATGGATAAAATTTGGAACAAAGATTTAGCATCTAAAGTGTAAATTCTTATCCAATTTTTAATCAAATGCTTTTATTTTTGACTGTGCCTTACTGCACTTTCGTATGCATGTAGACTCGGTCATTCAAAAACGCAAAGATTCAGATAAATGAAATTTGATACACATTTTTACTATTTAAAGTGTACATTGGTATCAAATTTTTAGTTATGTCTATTAAATAGTTAAGCGCCTGTCGGTCCAATACACGTGGATGCGGTATCTCAAAAATATATGCAGTCAGATAGATGACCGGCAGTTTTATCATCTAAAGTTTTTATTTATATGAAATTTTCAACCAAATTTGTTAATCGTCTCTTGATTTGTACTTTCTCATGCCGGTAATTCGGTAACTCAAACAAACAGCGAGTTAGATAAATGAAATTTGGTTAGAGATTTCGCTGCTTACATTGAGTTGTGTTTCAAATTTTAGTTTGGTCGAAGAAAAGTCCTCCAAGTAAGGAATTCTCCTCATGTAAGGAATTCTAAAAATAAAACTCTGAATACCTGTGGCATTTACAACTTTGCCGAAAATCCTAAATTTTTTGCGGCGAGATTACATGTTTATTAGAGAGTTTACGAGACAGTTTTGGAGAGACTACTCCCGCTGGCTTTTTCCTATAACCTGAATAATTCTATAAAATTATTTTCATATTTAAAAAAATGTTTTACATGATTTTGACTATTTCGAAGATGCAACTTTTTTTTTGTAATGAATTTTTGAATTTTGTCCACACAATTTTATCTTTTACTCTTCATTTGCACCTATTTTAAAAGTTTGTCTTTCTTTGTCGTATTTTTATTTAATTTAATGAAGTTTAGTGATGCAAAAACCATTCTTGATCATGATTCGCCAAATGTATGGTATGGATTGACCTATTTGACAATGGCACCATACTTTCGACAAAATCGAGCTAAATATGCTCCTTTCGTCTTTAAAAACCAAAAAACAAAGAAACAGTGAATAATCGAATTACTCATACTGCGATGTTGAGATCAAACAAAGATCTAAGATCCGAAAATAAGCATGAAAAAAGTAAATAGTTTTGATCGTGGTTAAATAATGAATCGCAGTTAGATGATGAAAGCAACGCCTGAGTTAGCACTTCTCTCTGTACTTTTGCATTACACTAGCGGTATTGAGGGATAAAAAACTTACTTTTGGCGACTCAATGTATTTGTATTTCAAATAATTTTTTAATTGAAATAATATAAATGTCACAACGTTTTACGTTATGAAATTATGTTAATATTTCATTAAAACTACACTGGAAACCATTGAGACGGACGACACAGTTTTCGACAGCATTCAAACAACTATAATATCTAAAATGAACCCTATATGCAGAAATGTATCAACATAGTTAACATCAAATCAAATATGCATCAATTTCGAATGCATGGCTGAATTTTGATGACAATAAGTAAAATTTATTACTCTTTATTTTCTTGAATGGAAATAAAATTTTCACTAGTGAATTATTTTGACCTTT
Source organism: Argiope aurantia (assembly GCA_026543865.1). NCBI lineage: Eukaryota > Metazoa > Arthropoda > Arachnida > Araneae > Araneidae > Argiope > Argiope aurantia. The sequence goes on along the minus strand of JAPMOR010062530.1, from coordinate 248,100 downwards.
TCGCCAAATTTTAAACAATTGTTCATTTGAATATTAGTATTTAGAATCGTATTTTATTAAAATATATTAGACAATAGTAATAAAGTTAATTCAGTAGACATCACAGATACATACTATTTGACTACTGTTTTCTTGTCCTTGTAGCATCAAGTCATTTTTCCTTTTTTCAAGAAACTCAAACAACTACATAATTAAACTGGGGTGATATTTTGACTGCGTCATGCAAAAATAAATTGACACCATTTCATATTTTTATGAAATGGTGTTTTTATTTACACGTCTGTGCATATTCATTTCTTTGCATGAGTTCATTTCCACATACTAAATAAACACAATGGCACTGTTATGGAAGATTATTATTCTTTAGGGGTTTATTGAAAATTTTCAACCTTTATCAACAATCTTTTCTATTCAATTCATTGAATATTACAAAAAAATCAAAATGGTTTAAAATGTCATACTGGAAATAACTGGAAAAACTTCAATACGAAAGATGAAAATAATAATACTTTAAAATATTTTAAGTTTAATAACAAAGATCAACAAAAAAATCATTATTGGATTGTACTTTTCTCATAGCAGCATTTAGATACAAATTACACTTTTTTTTTTTTTTTTTTTTTTTTGCTTTCTAGTATACGAAGTGCACAAAAGAAATGTATTGTTAATGTATAGTAATAATCAAAAATTTTAACTCGGGATTCTCACAAATCTTCTTGTTTTAAGCTTCCTTGATTCAAAAAATATTTTTTTAAATTATGTCTAACACTTTGAGCTAGACTAATGAATTCTGGAATATGGTTTTATAGCCAAATTTGATTTCCATTAAATTTCGAACGAAATTCATTCAGAGGAAGTCTGTCCGGCTTTTCAAATATAAGTTAATATGATAATAAAAATGAAGAGAGTCAGATAGATAAAATTTTAATATCAAAAATATAGATAAGCATCAAATTTGGTACCTAATCCATCAAAGAGTTGACTGCCTTTAGGTCTGTACTTTCACAATCATGTGAATACGATAATTAAAAAATATTGTGACTTAAAAGATATGAAATTCTATATGAGATTCGTGACTACAATTGTATCAAATTTTGGTATCAAAAAGCTATCCAAAATGCATAATCGGTTTTCTGGCATTTGTGTATTAACAGCATCCAAATAATTAATTGCTGAAGATCGCATGTTAATAGCCTGTTTCTTGACTATTGTTTGTCAAAGACTTGTAGTTAATAACTTACAATTACATTTATCAAAGTATGAGAGAAAACTTCAGGGTGACCATTTCCGCTGGATTTATCAGTCGTTTAATCATTTTGGCCTTATTTTTGATACTCGAATAAAAATAGCGACTTATTATAAACAAGTCCAAACTTTTATCTGTATTACGTCTGATGCCTCTCTACCAGGCTAACCTATATATATATCTTAATGCAATAACTGAATTATTTTACTTTTTAATAATAACTTGATTTTAAATATATTTTTTTAAAAAAATAATTGTTGACAAAGTTGAAAAAAAATACATAGTTGAATAAATATGCATGTTTTTTCAAAATACAACAAATAGATTTTTCATCTTTGGAGAAATTTGAACAGCAATTCATTATTTAAATGGAATATATCGTAACAACCAAATTTGAACTTATCTTCTTAATAATATTTAATAAGGAAAGGAAAAAAAATTGATAATTTTTTTGAGTTATGCCGAGGAATTTTTCATCGAATTGATTTGTACAATAAGTAAAATGTAAACAGTGGTAATACTATCAATACAAAAATTATGTGCTCAACATCAGCAACTAGTCATACTTTTATCTGAAGATAGTTTCCTAATTTCGGTTTCATTGTATTTAATCGAATGTTGTGAGTGTTAATCTTAACTTTAAATTTATTTTTAGTAATATTCATTGACGAACGTAAGCATTTTGCTGTCCTAGGTAGTTCACATTATGAAACTCTTCTTTTAATGAAATGATCCATTTGCTTTTGTTTAGATTAATTAATTATTTTTTTTAATTCTCTGAAAAATTATTCGTTTATAATTGCTACTAGTCCCCTTTTGCGACCAGCTCTTTCGCCGGGATTAATGGTTGATAAAAATTAAATATTTTGTGAAACAAAGTCTTGAAGATTTCTTAAACAAAATGCCTTTACTTTATTAAACACTTACGATATGAAATTAGCACATCACATTCTAAAGCTCATTTCTAGGTAATTGTAAAATTTTTGATACTTATTATTTTTAATTTAATTAAATAATTAAAATATATGTCAAATTTTAGTATTTTTGCTCGATTTTAACCTTACTTCATCTTGCAACTCCTGAAATAATTATTGCAAAAAAGTGTTTTACATACCAGCTCAAAGTGTACATACTTATCTTTTCAAAGACTGTGGTTTAAATATTACAGGATGCATAATTTAATTTACAAGGATTTTCAAATATTCCTTGTTAGTCCTAGTTAGTTCTGTTAAATCGTCCTAATCGGAAATTCACGGCTGATAATGTTTTGAATAGGCTGAATAGTAATTCTAAAAACACAAAATTATTAGGAAGTAAGTAATAGGATTTTAAAGAGATTTTTTTTTACTTCTTTTCCCATTAAATAAGCAAAAAGTAGCCAAATTATATTTCAAATACAATTTTATGTTATTTTCTTTGAAAAGATCTCTTTTTTTATGACTATGGTTATCAGTTACAACTTATTATTTTTTGTGAAGAAAATCCTTTCCTTTAAATCTATTCCATTTTTTCCCTCTAAATCTATAAATCTGTTTTACTCTTTTGAAAAAACTGTAACACAAACAAATTTAAACCTTATAAGCAAAATTTTCACTATGATCCTCGCATTTTCAAAGGTCTATGAAAAATCCTTGAAAAACATGTTCAGAAATTTATTATACAGCATATAATGGACCTCTGTGGTCTGGCAACGCAGTTCTGGATTTATCTCCAACCAGCTTGATGTAGAAGTTTGTGAAGTTTGATACTAAGTCAAATATCGTTCTCGTTATAAGATCAAAATTAAAAGATATATCCTAGTCTCCTGTTGATTTGAAAACGACACATTAATAGAAAAACATATATTAGTTGACGAAATTTCTAAAAATCGATTATGGAAAATCTATTTATTAAAAACAAAACCTTAAAACATTTTATGTTCCTTTAGCTCGAAACTAAAATAAATAAAATACTAGTATTCTATAAATATCAATACGATTTATACAAAAGAAAGAATTTTTTTTTTCATTAAATGGAAGATTTTCTCATGCCTTATCCATTATTTTTAATTATGTCGTAAATCTAGATTTTATAAACTGCAGTTAATGTCTGAACACTGCTTTTTAAGTTAGTCAAATTTTGCTCAGTTTCTTCAGTTATTGACGAGAAAAGTCTCATGAATATAAAAGCTTGAAATCTGAATGACTTCCCTTTTGAATGCGATCTATCGGTGGTTGTTTATGCTTGCTGTGAGGTCGTTTGGTCATTGGCTGTTGTTGAGCAGCCAGGACAATGACCCTTGCTGCCTCTCATCATCCGAGATTATTCAAAACTTGTTATTCTCCATTTTCGATTTCTTGACGTTTCAGTTTTCTTCTTCATCATCATCTCTTTCTTTTCTTTTATTAACTCACCAGGCTATTGAGACATCAGGTTGAATGGATCTGTTAGGAGATTGTTATTGTGGTCATAAGATTTGGTTACGATTTGATTTATTTTGTTTGATATGTCTTTTCGGTTTTGAAAGGTTGTTTATTTTGTATCTCTACTTTGAATACTCGATCATGAGCAATGATTCTGGAATATTTTAGTTGAGAAAATTCCTCGAAGAGTGATGAGTAGTAAATGAAGATCAAAAATTTTTTAGCGAGGTTTGAATTATAATACTTTTTTAATATGTTTTTTTATTAAAATTTATTAATGTGCTGTGTGAAACGATAAAAGACAATGTTTGATTCGGCTGTCAAGATAAACTTTAATATTTTTAATTTAGTTACTACTATCCGCCTTTGGAGACCAGCCGGTTCGCTAATCTTAATGCTAGTTGAAATTTTCAATTAAATGTTTTATGCAACTTATTTTTTAATAGCTTCTTCATCAAAATATTTTCAGTCTCAAGTTTTTAGTCATATAAAATGCACTCATACTATTATAAAAGCCTGGATCCATAAGGTACTCTAATTTCCTCTCAGCTCCCGCAAAATTTCAACTTTAAATTAAAGTGGAAATGCTTAAACTGCAATTAATATAAAAAAAACTTTTTTTTTTTACTGAAACCAAGCCTTTTTTTTAAAATATAAGTACTAAAAACAGAGTCGTTCAACATTTAAGTCTTACGTGCACTATAGAATAATTTTCACAATTTATGTAATATCTCAAGAATTATTCACTAAAAATTTCTCAGATTCTTCATAAATTCAATATTCAGTTTTACTTTCAAAAGGAATTAAATGGTATGAATTACAATAATTTACTTTATTTCGGTCTATAAATATACTTCAAAAAATATGAAGTCTAAATTTTATCCAGTCATTTGGTCCTAAAGAATCATATTCTGAGAAAAATTCTTGACACTTCAACTTTTAAATAAATAAATGAACGTTTCTATCTTCTGCTGTCAAATCTGATCGATTTATGCAGTTTTGAATAAAACAGTTTAGAACAATCAACAATTACATAATCTTAAACCAATTAGTCTTGAGAACCCTACGCGAATGATTGAGGTATCATCTTTGAGGCAGTCAATGAAGTGGACTAAAATCGCTCGTTTTTATTGAATAGTGATATTTAGATTTTCATAAATCAATCAGTTTTAGCGACTGATTTAGTTGATTGGAGTGCAACTCTTTTTATTTAAAATATTAGTGTCTTAAGAATGTTTTGATAAAAATAATTCATAGAGCAGAGGAATCTAGATAAAATCGAAAGATTCGTAATTTATTAGAGCATTTATTGACTCAAGTTACATAAAATATAATTATTTGACTTCATTTCAACACATATATTTCTATTGTTAAAAGTTTACAAATTAGTCTTTGGGACCTGAAGTGAAAGGAATATATATTAAACCATGTAAGATGATTTTTGGAA
>JAPMOR010062530.1:121194-242905 GCA_026543865.1 Argiope aurantia | reverse complement strand
ATATTGGAATTAATGTATAGATATTGCAAAAGATAATAGAAAAGTTTGTCTTGCATTTATTTTTTAGAAAATATTATATTTCTTATTTATTTCCTTACTTTACAGACACGTGCTGAAAATTACACTATTCTAGGTTAGAAATAATAATTAACTTATTTTTTGATCTTTGTTAATGTGATGGCAACACTTTGATAAAAGCTCATTTTTTCCCATGCATGAAAAACTTGCTAGTGCAGGTTAGATTTCATTTTTATTTTGTGCGAAATAAATTGGTGAAAAATATCATTAATTTATTTTTTAAAAATTCATTAAAAATAGAAATTTAATTTGTAGGTTTAAAACATTAATATCATTGACATCATGATAATTTTTTGAATTTCAGTATAATGTAAAAATCAACTTTGTTCTGTAATATTTTCAGAAGTTATTGCAAAAAAAAATGTCAAAATTTTGTTTAATTTTTAATTAATTAAGATTCTAATTAAAAATTCAAAGAATCACTCGGAGATGCACATTCCCGACCTCCAAAGTATACATGTGCCGAATTTGGTAGCTGTAGATCACACGGTCTGGCCTGTAGACCGCCAACACACACACACACACACACATACAGCTTTTTTATAAGTACTAGCCAACTTTGTCGACTAGCCGTTTCACCAGCATTAATGCTCACTAAAAGGTTCAATTAATATTTTATGTAAATTTTTTTCATAATAGTTTTTTTAGCAAATTATTTTTAAACATCAAATTTAGATAGTCATATTATTCACTTATACTATTATGTAGGCCTTAAGCTGCTCTGTTCGTTGTATTAAGCATCTCTCACACTAATTTTCGATTAGCGGTCGTAAAATTCAATTTTAAATTAAAGTTCAAATATGAAACTGCAATTAATATAAAGACGTATTTTAGTGAATCCCAGATGTCTTTAAGAAAAATATGAGAACTGAAAACAGAATCGTTCAGCATTGAAGTCTTATGCGCACTACAGAATAATTTCCATAATTTATATCTCAAAGAATTATTGAACAGAAATTTCACGGATTTAATGAAAAATTCAGTTTTTAGTTTTATTTTTTAAAGGACATAAACGCTGTTAATAATAATATTTTATCTTTTTCAGTTTATAAATATATTTCAAAAAAATTGTGAAATTTAAATTTGAAACAGTTCTTTCGTCCTAAGGAATAATATTCTGCAAAATTTTCTTGACTCTCCAACTTTTAAGTAAATAAAAAAATGTTTCTATTCCTGTGTTCAAATCTGACCGATTTAATCTGAGTATTATAATTTTAGAACAATAAACATTTTCCTAATTTAAGCCAATCATTCTTGAGAAATTCTAAAAGATGATTCGCTTCTTTGAGACGGTCGATGAAGTGATATAATCAACCGTTTTTATAGAATAATGATGTTGAAATTTTAGCTGTTGGAGCGCAACTCTTTTTATTTAAAATATTAGAGTCTTGAGAATATTTTGTTAAATATGACTCACAGGGCACAGGATATATGTAAAGATTTAAAATTCGTTATTCATTAGCATTTATTGACTCAAATTATATAAAATATAATTATTTCATTTGATCCATCTGTTAATAGATGTGCAGGTGGTTATCAAAATAATGGAAACACCTGTGAATAAAAGAGATATTTTTGAATGTGCTTTATAAGCATCAAAATATAATAATAGCCACCAGTTTTCTTAATAAATAGCAATGTATATATTCTGGTAGTACGTGTTATCTTTATTGAAGTTCTGTAATTCTTGGAATTTTTTTCGAAAGCGTAAAATGTCGGATCTCCCAGATTTTCAAAGAAGCCAAATTGTAGGAGCCAGTCTAGCTGGAGCAAGTGTGACCGAAATACCCCAACTTTTAGACGTTTCTAGAGGTATGGTGTTTGAAGTCATAACAGCATACACACAGCGCGGCAAGACAAGCTCGACAAATTAAAGTGGGCGGAAAGAGAAGCTTAGTGAAAGAGACCGGCAGGTATTGAAGCGGATTGTACTGTCTAAAAAGAGAATAACTGTAGAGACCGCAGAGTTCAATCCCCATCTGGATTTTCCATTGTCAGTGATTAGAGTTAGAAGGCCCCTTCATAAACAAAATATTTATGACAGAGCAGCAATTCCCAAACGATTTGTCACAGATGTTAATGGTAAACGTTGTCTACAGTGATGTCATGTTCACAAAACCAAATCAATTCATTTATGGGAGAAAGTATTATGGTTTGACGAATCGTGTTTCACACTTTTCTCTACAACAGGACGGGAACACGTTTAGAGGACACCTGCACAAGCGTATGATCGTGATTGTCTCTTTCCAACTGTCAAGCATGGTGGTGGATCTTTCATGATATGGGCAGCCATATCGTGGTTTTCTGCTGGACCAATCGTAACCCTGAACGGAAGGATCACTGGGGCGAAGTATAGAGAAATTTTAGCTGACCAGGTTCATCCTATGATGCAAATTTTGTTTCCTGCAAAAGATGGATTTTTTCAGGATGCAGCGAGACTTGTTCAATCATGGTTTTATGAACACGAGGATGAAGTAAAACATCTATCTTGCCCCGCACAGTCACCCTATCTCAATTTAATTGAACCATTATGGTCTATTTTAGAGAGTTCAATACGGAATCGATTTCTTCCACCGGCATCTCTCCCAGATCTTTCACAATATCTCCAGGAAAAATGGTACAATATTCCTCTAAACACTATTGAACACTTGTATGAATCGATTCCTAGGCAAATCCAAGCTGTATTACATGCCAATGGCGGTCCTACACCATACTGATAAAGGATTCTTTATAAATCTAAGGTGTTTCCATTATTTTGATAACCACCTGTATGTCTGTTACTAAAGGTTTACAAATTAACTATTAGACACCAATTAGAGTAGATATCCTGTACATTATTAAACCATATTTGCCTTAAATAAAACTGTTTACTTGAATTAGTAATATAAGTATTGTGAAAGATATGGTTTACTTAATACGTTTCCTTGCATTTACTTTTCAAAAAATATCATGATTCATATTTATTTAATTTCATACAGATACGTGCTGATAATTATATTTTTATTAATTTAATTTGGAATGATAGCTAACTTATTTTTTATTTTGAGCTTTTGTCAATATGGTGGTAACGCGTTGATAAAAGTTAATTTTTCTCCATTAACGTGCAATGTGCTCGTGTAGATTAAATTTTATTTGCATTTTGCACGAAATAAATTGTTGAAAAATATGATTAAATTATTTTTTAAAAATTCATTAAAAATAGAAATTTAATTTGTTTGTTAAAACATTAGTATCATTGAAAATAATATATATTTTTTTGAACTTCAGTATGATGTAAAAATTTTGTGCTGTAATATTTTCGGAAGTTATAGCAGGAAAACTCCAAAATTACGCTTAATTTTTAATTAATTAAAATTATAATTCAAAATTCAAAAAATTCGTTTCGAGGTGCACATTTCAGGCCTCCAAAGTATGCACGTGCCAAATTTGGTAGCTGTAGGTGGAATGGTCTGGCCTTTAGAATTCCAACACATACACACACATTGAACTCTATTATAAGTGTAGATAGTTATAGATATAGAAAACTGAAAACAATTTATCTTGAAATATAAATATTTTAGAATGAGGTGAGTAGAAGTAAAATTTCCAAAATATTTATTGCATTAAAAAAAACTAAAGACACATACCGATTGCGGAATCATTACTAAAAAATTTTTAAGATGTTCATATTTTTAATCTGAAACATATTTTTAATCTGGGCTTGATTCGTCTTTTTTAATTTCATTCTCAAAATTGCTATTAATTTTATTGCAGCGGAACGCACATACACAAAAATATATTTAACTTAAAGTACTTTCTAAACTGGTATAATAGTGGCGAAATTGTGTGATTAAATTAATTATTAAAGAAAAACATTATAATTTTAGATTCTGTTTTAATTAAAAATGTAATAAAAATTTTGAAAAATAATTTTCTTAGTCAGAGCTTTTAACAAAGAAGTAAATAGATGCTAAATTTGGTAGCTCCAAATTTAACGATTTCCTGTAGAGAGTTTTATACGCTTTAAAATAAGCAATTCGAATGAATGCACGATACTAAGCCCTTTTCCTACCGACGAGGGTGATCCAGTCGGCTATGTCGACCAGCTGGTTTGCAAGCAATATTTGTTATATTTAATTTCAGTTAAATTATTCAATGCAACTTCATGTTTATGATTTTCTCAAATTGTCAACTATTAAAAATATAATGTAAAGATAGTATTCACGTATATATTTTCACGTTAAAATAAGTATACAATTGATAAAAGCACATTGATATTTTCCAGTTTTGTATCCTTGCAAAAAAAATTATAAAATTTGATACATTTACAAAGCTTTGAAAATAGAGATATAACATAAAACAGAACAGATTGAAGATAGTAATTAATTATTATTATTTGATTTTAACATATTTCCTATAAAATGGGATTTATACGCTTTCTCAGAAAAATATTGATAAATAACTGTGTTAGCTATAAGCAAATCGTTTATTATAAGAGTATCAAACGAAAAATGTATTTCAAAAAATCACAAATTGTATTTTGTAGTATCTATTATCTGTTGCATAGTTTCCTGTATAAATTTGTATCTTTTGTACAATAAGCATATGTTTTGCTTTTAAAATCCTTTCTAACGAACCGCAACTAATCAAGGAATCCTCTTGCAATCTTACTTGAACATAGTTTAGTATATTTATAATAATGTCCTGTTTAAAAGAAAAATTATACAAAATTCTAATATTTATTATTGTGATTTTGGGGCGCACCGCGTCATTTTGAGCCGAGGTCAGACAACGAGGATTATATCAGGCAGTCTAACAGCATACATTTTGTCTTACAACTGTTGGATTACTGAGAGATTATTGAACAAACGAGTGCCTTAGCATATGAATAGTTCATTATATTTTATAAATAAATAAAAATCAATTTTATAAATTTAATTGACCATCGGTGGAAAATATGGAATATTAAACTTTGCCAATTCGGTGTAGAGCATACTTTTTGAAATATTTTGTGATTATATCTCTCTCTGAGAGTGTTCACCCTTAATATAGAAGTTATTGCTTCGTATCGATATACGAGCACAAATCTGTAACATAAACTTCTTATAAAGCTATCAACAACATAACAAGGTAAGAAACTTTGAACTGACTTGAAATTTAATTTATATTTTAAATCTTTCGTAAATAAAAGCATTATGCTGTCTGTTCGAAAAAAAATTCAAATTTCGTTTGTTCATTTTTTATGCATTTCGATATATTAAATCTTACAAGCTTTATAAACAGGGTATCACCCTAGTGTAGTTCTGGTTTTTTTTTCATCCTCCACAATTAATGACATCAGATCTTAACCGTCTCCTGTAATTTTAAACCGTGATATATCAATCGAAGCATCTATTTCTAAGCTTCCTCTTATAAAAGTATCCGTTGCAATTGAGCTTTGCGCACTGAATTTTAATACATATTGCTCTATAAAATTCGTTATAACTTAAGAAATTCACAAGAGCATCGACAATTTCGCATCCTACAAAAATCATTAAATCTCTTAAAGATATTGAATCTCAGAACATAAACATTACAATCAGTTACATAGATTTTGTGAAAATAAGAATAATTTTAAAAAATTGTAAGAGTTTTGGACTTCCAATACGAAACACCGTAGCACGATGCGTCTATCTTTAAATTATTTTCAAAGATTGCCTTTTATTATATAGTAGAATGATAACGTGCCAGCAAAATATATGTTTAATTTCATCGTTAACTCATGCGAATATAAATCCATTAACTAAAAAGATGGAAAATATTGTAACAAAAATAAATTTAAAAAATAACTTTAAAAGTTTATTAAAATTAAGGGGAAAATTGCACGGAAATAAAATTGATATCCTTCAAAAACCATATTTTGAGCATTATAATCGTGTGAAAATTATTTTTATACAATGAAATGCCTCCGGATTTTTGAGAAAAAATATTAATATTCAACCTCATTTTTAATTAAAAATATACTTAAAATTTTGAAAACACCATTATCTCATTGAGCACTTACTATCTAAGAAGTGACTACATGACATATTTGGCAGTTGTAAATTCATCGATCTGCTCTGTGGACAATTTTCATAACAGGAAACCGCATAACAGATATGCATTATTGGACGCATTTAAACAAGTCTAAACAAGTCTCTAATTGGTAACTGCGCATATTGCTAGAGAGATGCTATTCTTTTAAAACTATCGATCTCATTGTGCATGTATAAAAACAGATGCAATTGTTTTTCTAAAATAAAAGTTTAAAAGAGGAAATTTCATTATAAAGGAGAGTCAAGAAGAGATAATCAATTTTAATTCTACCATCCAAATGTTTTTTGTTTTTCTCTGATATTGTATAATCATACTTAAATGAATATGAAGAATTCAGGGATATTCCTTTAAAAAATTAATTCTGAATTTAATGTTTAGTTAAAAATGCTAATTTTTCCAAAATTCAAAACATCTATTAAGTTACAATTATAATAAATAAATAATTTTATTTTTAAATTATCAAAATAACTGTAAAAAAGACAAAAATAGTAATACAGATTCAATGACTTTTTGCATGATTAATTAAATTGTAGGGAATTTTATGATTATTTTATTTTTAAGAACTGAACTCACCTTAAAATTAAATACAATTCTCTAACTCGACTATTTTCACTAGATACTCTGAGAGCAAAATATATTCATACAATTCAATTTATATTCAGTTGAAGGGTTACTGTTTATTTTCAACTTAAAGGAGGGAAATGGATTATATCATAAAATTTAAAAGAATTATTTTAGAATTAAATCACGTGAAGACTTGAAAGGGATTAAATTCTCCTGAAATTTGAAAATTTATGATTCTAACTTACAACAGAGTTTTATGGCCGAAGCTCAACTCAAATATATGCATCTCTCTAGGATTACTTTTTACTGTTCAAAATCAGAATGATCCCAAACATGCAGCATAAGTTTTGAAGTAATTGCTGATATACCTAATACTTCTTATAAGGACTTCAATATTTTCAATAGTTACTCATTCAAGACTAATAGAACAATTGTTTGTCAACTCAAAACTATAATAAAATTATAATATGGGATAAAACAGGTATGAGTTCTTGTACAAAAACTGAAGAACAACATTGCTCCAGACAAAAATGCATTAGTTGTAACCAAAACAGGATTGATAAAACAATTTTTGAATACTTAAATTACCTTACCTATCATGAAATTAAAACTCAGAATGTATTGTGTTAATGTGGTGCAGATTATTCCTATCATTTTTGACCTTTATTTTATGCAATCTCAAATAAAAAGCTTATTTATTTAAGATCTAAAATTTATTTAATAAGTACGCCCTATGAATATGTAAAATGAAGACAATGAAAGATTTTTCCACGTATCAAAATTTAAACCCGAATGAAATTTTATTTCATAAGTTTTCCTTATATTATACTGAGACATTTTACAGCACTACATATTGTGATCAATGTTAAACTATATAATCACATCTCTTTTTGCGTAAATTTTACATAATTGTATACGACGATGAAATTCTTTCTGAAAAGCTTACGACGCTATTATGGTTTCCAGAAATTTGTCTGGTAGAAAATGAACTTTAATTCGGTTTTAAACAGATACATTTTATATCTTTTTTTAATCGTTCTCTTAGTTTTTTTCCTTCTCATTCCAACTTTTGAGAAGTGTGCCGAAACGCATCGACGCATCTCCCCATCCGTAAACATTTCTTCCTCTATTGAAAAGAGGGGATAATAAAAAGGGGACAGAATGGTTCAATGGGCAATTTCATGCCTTCAAACACAATAGTATAAGCTGTACAACAATCTATTTGAGAACCGAAATGCATTAAAAGTATTCCTCGTAAAATTGTATAATGTGCCTGCCGTGTGGCTTGTGCATTAGTTATGATGACTTCTAAAAAATTCCGCAAGCAACCATTGGTCATTAACCCATCGACAGACGATAATTACCAAAAAAAAGTAAAAATAAAGAAGCGAAATAGAACAGCTGATATTTATAAAAGAATAAAATCTTTTTTTATATTTATAAAAGAATAAAATCTTTTTTTTTTACTACTTTTTAAAATGTTTTATTTCTAATACTCAAATAAGGTCGAAATATACGTTCTTCATGAATTATTTTTAAATGATAAACAAATAATAAATAATTATCTATTTGAAAAACTTTATCATGGCAATGTGTCTGACGTATGTCATTATTTTATATTGTCATTTGAATATGGCTAAAAGTTTAGTAACCTATTCTGCTGGTAATGACTGATTAAATTTAATATTTGAACTCTAATCCTTTTATATTACATAGGAAAAGATTTCTTTCCATTTAAATAATTAAAGTTATTATTTTGAAACCCATAGTTAATAAACTCGTGTCTAGTTAAATTTTGGTGCTAGAATATGTATTTTTGTGATTATCGTTTATATTGCATTTTACGTCACTATCGTCTGTTACCGAATATAAGGCATTTCTGATACTCTTTTGAAACTAAACTAATAATCGACATTTTTATTTTTTAAAATTTAAATACATTTATAGAGATTTATTAAGAAAAACTAACTGTTAATTATTCTTCAAACATGACGTCACTCTGTGTTAAAGAAAGTAGATAATTTTCTATTATTAATTTTAGAGTTTTGATTTTTTTTTACTATTTTGGAAATATATAAAATTTATTACAAAATAATTAAAAATTTCTAAAATAAACTTGTGAAATATTAATTAAGAAGAAAAGAATTCTGGCTTCCCAAGTTTATCGATATATTTGTGACAATCATTCTTTTATTTATCACATTAATTTCTGCTGGTATAGCCGTTTTCTTGTAAATTTAGGGGCAAAATAATTAAATTTATTGTTTATTACATTGCGAAGATCTGCTGTTTTATACCATATTATATCTAGAAAGGCGCCTATTATTTTAATTGAAATTTTACATACAATGAATTCTGCTGCGTTTTTATTCTACGAAGGGCAAAATAAATAAATAACAACAATGATTCAAGGAGAAAAACTATATTATCGGTTATAACTCAAACGTGGAACGGATTTCTTTGGCTATCAAATTTGAAAAAAATTGCCAAAAATCCATTTCATTCTGAATATGTTGATAAAAAATATGATAACCTTTAAAAAACAAATGGGTGTTATTAATGAATAAGTAATCAACACGGATTAACTGATAAATATACTACATGAAAAGTGTTTTATATTTCTTCAATTTAAGATAATATCTAAATATGAAATGTTGATTAACACTTCATGTTTCTTTCTGGTTCCTTTGAGGTATTGTCATTTTTAAATTGAAAGTTCCTCATCTCATATTTACATCAATTACCCTTTTTACACGATTCATTATTATTATCAGGACTATGTGATATATATAATGGTTGAAAGAAAATTCGGAACTTCACCTTTTCATTCATTTTATCATTCGAATCGATTTGTACCTTTCTCTTTAATTATTCTACTATTACCAATAATCAAAATATATTCTTCTATTGACTGTGTCTTATAAATTTTACACACATTTTACGTGTTATTGAAAATAATAACCACAGAAAAGTGTGAACACAAAAATGTCGTCTCCACTGTGTGAAGGCAATCTGAAGAGGTAAACTAACATATTTGAAGCGTGAAAAAGCTGTAACCAGTAATGCAGAGGCCTCAAAATTATTTATTACAATAATAAAGGATAGAGTGACTGTGCTTTCAAATCTTTTCTGCTACAACCAATGAATTTGAAAGTCAAACATTATCAACACCAGGGCCGGCCAGCTAAGTAATGCGGAAGATTCCACTCATCAAGGCCCCGTGATTAAGGGGGTCCAACAGGATCAAGAACTAAAATAATATTTTGAACAATAATAATGTAATGAAAAGAAGGAGGAAGAAATTTACCCGGAAAAATTGACAGTTTTGGAACTATTCGAAATTTACAGATATATTACAATATAGTGCAAGTATGCAACATATTATAAACTTAAACTAAGTAGATTTACGGTCATTTACCTTACCTATATATCTTTGACACCCAGGTATATTTAAAATACTATATGCAAGTAAGATTACATGTAATTTTGATTGTATTTTGAAAATTCATTTATAAAATGTTTAATTTTGTTATATTTAATCATGCCTATGTCATGGAAATATTCTTTTGGGTGTCAAAAAAAGAAAATTAGCAGAAAAAGAAAAATAAGGAAGGAAAAATTTCATGAAATGATAAGTAGATATGTTTTATTGTCTAGTAAGTTATTTCGATAATTTAGAAAAATGTTACAAAAAACTTTGCAAAGTTTTATAATGATACAAATAAAAACCTAATTCTGAAAATTGGTTTGCTATAGGATTTAACTTCGAATAAAAATGATGTAAATAACACGTACGGCATGCTCCAATACATATTAAATAATAATAAATTATTTATAAATGTATTAACTGAGTTAAAACTTTTCTTTACGTTTCCAGTCCTACAAAGAATGCTTTGTACTCTCTCAGAAAATTAATAAAGAATTGTCTTCGTCCAAGCAAGTGTGCAGAAAACTTAGATGCATATGCTATATTAAGAATCGAATAAGAAATTGAAGAAAATTTTTAATTTTTTCTGAAATAAAAATAGCAAAAATAAAATATCGCATTAAATAAAAAATACAATAGTAATATATATTCGTATTTGTAATTTTTTTATTTTTAATTTTCAAAAAATTTAGGTCTTCAAATAGTTTTTTGCACCTAGGCTCCTTTATAGAGAAGGCCGGCTCTGGTTAATGATATATGATCATATGATTCTCGATAAGTTCTTGCCGAAACATCAGCAATTTGAGGATGTATTAATGTCTCGAGTTTATCGAGTATCAAAATTCCTATAACAATCATCGATAGAGATACTAAGAAACGATAGATTGTCATGCTCTGAAGAAAGCGATTCGAAGTCTGAGGTTATTCTTTATAAATTAAATAAATGAAAATGCAAAAAATAAAATGGGATATATAAAATTATATAAAATGGGATATATTATAGGCACTTAATATGACAAAGAATCCATCTTACAAATTGCAGGCCTAATAAAAAAATATTTGAATTGTATACTATTTACTTTAATAAAAAGTGAATCATAAGTATCTGTTAGTGGCTTTCAGATCCCTGAATCTAGAGCCATCAAATTTAGCACTGACATATTTTAAAATTTGCACATCGTAGCAATATTTAAAAAAATTATTAGAAATTTAATTTATTGAAGATTAAGAAAGATTCGAACAAAAAACATTGTTTCAACACAACAATCAAAGATGATTCTAACAAGTCGTGTTGGGATTCATAAAGTATTTTAATTATCGTGCAATTACTCCCTAATTAAATATTTTCTTAGTTTGTATTAATTTTCATTATTGTAATTAAAAATCAAACTAATTTTATTGTTTTATCAAATTATTTCATCACTTTATTTTTCCCATTATTTTAACCATGTTTAATAGAGTTTGACTTCTTAGATATATTAGCTTCAAAATAAATTTTTTGTTATTTGCAATTTGGTGCTTTACAGTTTATAAAACATGTTTTCCAACCCATCAGATATATATTTCATTTATTTCATAAGTTTTGTCCAATGAAATATATTCTCACATCAATTTTAAAATAATATTTTTTGTAGTGAAAGTGATAGTTGGAATTTTATTTTTCCTTTTTTTTATCCCTAATAACAAATTTTGATCTTAATTTATTCGTTATTATAATCCAGATTTCTTTATTTCATAAGTATCTTGTTTAAGAAATAATGAAATGAAAATTTTATTTTTCATATAAATTATTATTTGAAAAAATCTGACATTTTACTAATTTAAAATTTTCTCTCTCATGTTATTTCATTTAATTTCTATAATTCTTCCACTCAATATATATAATGACCTAAATAAATTTGTAATTTTATTCACCTGTTAATTTTGAACTGTTAAAATTTGGTCATGCATAGACATTTACCTGAATATAACTAATATTAAAAGAGCACATAGAAAACGATTATTCATTTTATTATCAACTAGCCGCCTTTGGCGACCAGCCGGTTCGCCAGTATTACCGCTCACTACAATTTTCAATTAAATATTTTAAGTAACTGGTCTCTTAATAGATTATCAAACAAAACATTTTTAATCTTCAAATTTTGATAGTCATAACAAACTTATACTGTTGTTTAGATCGTTTCTTTCAATTTACTATATATATTTTACTAATTTGTTGTCATTTCCGGTAAAACTTAAACTTTAATTTAAAGTGGAAATGATGAAATTGCAATTAATATAAACATATTTTTTAATAAAACCAAGCATTTTATTTTATTTATCATCATTATTGTTATTTATTTATTATTATTATTATTGAATATGAGTATTGCAAACTGAATCGCTTAGTATTTAAGTCTTACGTGAACTGCAAAATATTTTTCATAATTTATGTAATATCTCAAACAATAATTGAACAAAAATTTCTCAGATTCAGTATAAAATTCAGTTTTTAGTTTTTCTTTCAAAAGGATTGAAATGAAATCAATAATAATATTTTGTTCTGGCCTATAAATATATTTAAAAAATTATGAAGTCTAAATTTAATGCAGTAAGGTATCATATTCTGAGAAATATTCTGGACACACCAAAAGTTAAATAAATGAATGAATGTTTCTATTTTCCACGATCAAATAAGACTTATTTATAAAGTTTCAAATGTTAAAAATTTAGAAAAAGTCAACATTTTCATAATCTTAGGCTAATTAATCTTGAGAAACCTGCGCGTTGATTGGCGTATTTTCTTTGAAACAATCGATGGAAAATCTAAAATTATCCTTTTTTTATTGAATAGTGATATTCAAATTTCCATAAATCGGTCAGTTTAAGTGATTGATTTAGTTGATTGGAAATTAACTCTTTTTATTTAAAATATTAGCGTTTCAAGAACATTTTGTTAATCGTGATTTCCACAGCAGAAGCTTTATGCAAAATCAAAAATTCATTATTTATTAGAGCATTTATTGAATCAAGTTACATAAAATAGAATCATTTTCCATTTGGTCCATTTTAGCCGATCTGTGTCTAACTAAAGGTTTACAAATTATCTGTGTGGCCCTGATTTGAATGGATATCCTGTTCATATTAAATAAAACTGATTTATTGGATTAATAATATAGAGAGTGTAAAAGATCATAAAATAATTTTTTTGAATTTATTTTTTAGAAAAAATAATATTTCTTATTTGTTTCATTTCCTACAGACACATGCCGAAAATTATATTTTTGCAGATTTCATTCCCAAAAAGATTTAATTTATTTTTAATTGGAGCTTTAATCAATGTGATGGCAACACTTTGAAAAAGGTTAATTTTTTCCCATGAATGCGAAACGTGCTCGTGCAGCTTAAATTTTATTTTTATTTTGTACGAAAAAAATTCTTGAAAAATATAGTTAAAATATTTATTTAAAAATTCATTAAAAATAGAAATTTAATTTTAAGGTTAAAACATTGATGTTATTTAAAAGATAACTTTTTGATCTTTAACTTCATGTAAAAATCTTTTTTGTGCGGTAATATTTTCGGAAGTTATAGCAGAAACACGCCAGAATTTCGCTTAATTTTTAAATAAATAAAAATTCTAATTAAAAATTTGAAAAAATAACCCCCAGGTGCACATTCCCGACCTCCAAGGTATACACGTGCCATATTTGGTAGCTGTAAGTTGAATGGTCTGGCCTGTAGAGCGCCAACACACACAGACTCTGAGCTTTATTGTAAGTATAGATATAGATTTCAGTTTTTATTAATTTCACATTTTTCAGTCAATAGATATTTAATGTAAAATTTATACCGCTATGCATTCAGTACCAATAAGTTAACAGACAGAAAATCCGGTATTTTGGGAATAACAAGTTGGTTGCCTAGCTAATTTTATAATGAAATGGAGATGACGAAAATGATTCAGCTGAAAAGAGATTGAGATATTGATTACTAAAATTTTGTGTTCATGTAAATTTATAGTGTCATACATATGACCTAAATTTTTTTCGTAAATATCGATATGAACTTTCGACTACAAAATTTTGTTCGCGTTTTCAAGCAATGGTATTTTTAATAATTAACGAATACTAATTAAATGTTTTACTAATTGATCTAAAAACATTTCAAGTGATTTTAGTCATGAACATTTCTGAGATGGAGAACATAATTACTGATTTTTTCATTTGGAATTTTTATGAATCTTAATTGAGTGCAAACTCATTTTTGCACACTTTTAATTTATCGTTTAAATTTTACAAATATTTTTAATCTCGGTCATCAAAGTGTTTCGTTTTCGGAAAAAAAAAATGTTTGAGTAAAATAAGAATCTAGAATGATTTACGTTAGGGAAATCGAATATGATCATCCATTGCGCAAGAAAGATACAGTAAATGATAATAGAAGAGAACATAAATCCAATCATTCACGATCCCTCTAAGCCACAACATGGAATAGTGGTACTCAATACCATTTCATATTTTACAAAACATCCATTTGAACATTCATGAGTATTCTATATGATCTTTACTCCAACCTCTATGATGAGAGCTTTTTTAGAATAAACAAGGGGTGTTCAAATGAAAAGTCACGAAATGATACTGTGGGTATAAATGAAGACTTCATTCAAAGTATACACCATGGGCCTGAGCACAACGATTCCATTGATTATCGAGCTTGTTCCCAGAATTTCTGTGGCTGTGACGAGACCCAGTCCTTCACAGCGTCCTTGAGTTTGCTGTCCGAGTTGAAGCGCTTTTCTTTCAGATGTTTTTTCAGGAGACCAAATACATGAAAATAGCAGTGCGACATGTTCGGACTGTAGGATGGTCGAGCTGTCCCCACTTGAATTTGGCCAATTCCACGTGTGTGACCCTGAAGACGTGTGGACGTGCTTTATCATGGAGCATAACCATACCCTTCCTAAGTAGCCCCGGTCTTTTGTTCTTGGTGGACCTGCTTAGTCTTCGGCGTACACATCGGAGTTAATGATTCTACTGTGTTCTTCTGTCTCACATACACTGCCACCTCAATTGGACGGCGCTCTTTATAAGAGCTTCTGATCACTCCTGCGCATGCGGGTGCCCGCGCATGCTCCAATCTAAGCCGGAGACTCCAATCTCATTCCTAGATGTCTCACTACGTTCTCCTATAGCGTCATAATCAAATATGTTAACGATTACGTTGTTACGACGTTTCATACCTTTTCATTTGAACACCGCTTGTACTGCGAATTACCTCCCTCTACATGGCAATCCAGACCTCTACCTCCTGATCCACATTCATTGGGCGAATACCCATTTCAAATGGTGTAACAGAAGAGTTGAGTTACAAAATGTTCATATCACACCATGTCACTTCCAAATTTTTATATTGGAGGTTGATCTTGGAGCACTTCAATGGAATAATATGATGCGGTCGGGAATTAAAAGAATCGTCATTCTTGAATGACAACAAACCAACGTTAAATAAATATAGTGCCAAAATGAGCAAAATACATTCAAGTAATCTAATCTCTTTTATTTTACTTTTTCATAAATGATTGTAGAAACCAAACGAAGTTTTTAGATATACTTATAAGTAATTCTATATTTACAAGTTCATTAAATATCTGTTTTTTTTTGGAATATTATTTTTTCAGCAACAACTATGTTTGAAGATGAAAAACCATTGAGTTCAAACCTTTGCATAACTGGTTCGTAAGAAGAGTTTAGTTTAGTTATATTAACGTCCCATTGCAAAGAAATACTAGGGCTATTTTGGGACGGACTTCGTAATTTTGAATCGCGATTAAATGACGAGGACGACACCTGAACTGGCACCCCCCTCTTTACGCACCATGCCACACCAGAAGGGGACGTTTGTTGTGCACCATACCCGCATACATGATGGTTCTTCGGTGGAATTGGATCTCGAACCTGAAGCCCTCCGGTTCCAAAACCGAGACCTTACTACCAGGCCACCTCGGTAATGATGTGATGTAGAAGTTTAAAGAGCGGAGGTCCAACTCGGGTGTCGCTCTCATCCTTTGATCACGGTTCAAAATTACGAGTGCCGTCTGAAATATTGCTTACTTGCAAATTGAACGTAAATAAAATTAAATCGATATCACCGCCAAAATGTTCGAATACAACTAGATGCTATACCCACGTTGTTTAGAGTAAAAATATTTTTATTGTAAAAAAAATACTTTTTAAAGAAATATATAAAGAAAATGAGTGTTATGATTATTTTTGTTAAACTTAATAAAATAGCGTCTTTCTTGATTTTCATTCCCTTTTTTTCCTAAATCATCAGACCCTTCTTTATCCGGCCGTTAAATCTGTCGTTTCTTCTCTCGTAGATTGAATCACGTGGTGTGAGTTTAACAATTTTTGGAATGTAAATCTTTGGGAAGTAAAATTTTTCCTTGGACGTAATTATCATGACGAAAACAAATACATGACCATAATATATGTTTTTATGGCCTTTTTTATTGCTATGATCTTGAATAAGTCTCTTTTTTTTCTTTTTTTTTAGTATTTCTGTGTCTTATTGCAAAAATATTGCGTAGTACTTCTTTTCCTTGCTAGATTTTTTTTCTTTTTGTCGTAACTGAAAACATATGATATCAAATAGACTTAAACACTGATTAGAATTATTGGGAAAATTTGTGAAATTCAAATGGAATATCGTATGGTATTTGAACATGAACAAAGAAAATTCGTCACACTTTGAAAAGGCGCATGAATGATTTTCGTACAAATTATCCTTGATTATCGATGATTTTTTTACAATAGCTATTAAAGAAACCATTCTCAAAACAAATCCAAAACCGAGCTAAAAATATTTAATTTTTACATAATTTTTTTTTACTTATATGTCTTACAAAAAATTTAATTTCTACTTTTAAGAAATTTTACATCTGACCAAGAAACGGTATTTACAAATTTTGTATCGCTGCTATTTACCATTTAGAAGGAATTCTTCTGATAGACAAATAGACAAACATTTTCTATTTTATATAAAGAGAGTGAAATATACACTAACTAAACAAATTTAGCTGAATGTATTTATAACTAACTATAGCATTATAGTTATAGATAAGTTCATTCAATTAATTAAAGTTATAGCATTTATAACTTTAATTAACTGAAAAGAAATTTTGAAAAATATTTAAATATTAACTTTTTTAAACGTTCTATTTATATTCAAATTTAGCATATAAGCGAATTATTGTTCTTTTTTTAAAACCATCATTTCTGCCCCGTATTATATAGGTTTTAAATTAATTTTTTTAAATCACTATGATTAATGAGTTTGATGCTCAGCATCTAAAAATTTCTTTAAACTTAAACCATATATTGATAATTTAAATATACAATTTTAATAAACAGCTTCAGTTTGTAGTTAAAATTTTGATGTATATGGAAACAGCTTTAACTATGTTAGAAATCAAAATATTATATGATAATAATAGCATTTCCCTTCTGAAATTGTAAAATGTAAATAAATAAATAAAGTCATTTTGATTTTTTTAAATCAATTTTAAATGAAAATAAACATCTAAATATTTTTTTCCTTAAATTGCAAACACTGTTTGTAAATAAGATATTAAAATTTAAAAAACACACACACACACAATTTACATTTTATTCTAGCCTAAGGAAATCAGTTGTGCCCTTCATTCAATAATTAAAACCTGTCAGGGCGCTTCCTTCAGATGAACTTCAAGTTCAAGATAACAAAGAATACTAATGTTTTAAGTATGATTCGTGTATCTCGTATCTGCCTAGTTCGTGTGCATGAGCCATTGCATTCTGTGAAGAATATAATGCATTATTTTTTTAAAAAGTTTACTAGTTTAAAAAAAATTCATGTTCGAAAAAAACCTACATTATTTTAAAATATGATGAAATGTTAGATGAAAGAAAACTGAATATTTTTTTAACTAGCCGTTCAGAGGTTGTAAAATTAATTATTTAAAATCTAGCGGTTTGTTTCATGCAATTATATAAAGGAAAAACATTGTTATAAAAATTGTGTTCAAAGTCAATTTCGAAAAAAAAAATCAATAAAATTAAGGAAAAAATACGTAGAAAATAAATTGATATCAAGGAAAAATAATTTTTGAATGGAGTAAAAGCGATTTTTGTGAGAAAATCTGCTTTCAAATTATCGAAGAAAAATGTTAAGACTTCTGTAGATACACGTTGCACCGAAGGTTACGTTAGGTTCGATGTATTTTAAATGACAAAATATACAGGTTACATAGAAATCAAAGCAATGAAAAATAAAAATAATTCAAATAATATTTACATAATATTAAAAATAAAAAATTATAATAAATAAACAGATAAGTAAATAAAATGGTAAAAAAATTATCAACACATGACAAATTTCCGAACACATACAATAAATAAAATCTTGTATGCATTGACAAATTTATGAATATCATCCAATAAGGGCATTAACTAAAGCCATTAAGTATTTAAAAATATTTTTTAAATTTAATCTGTTATAAATTTTAAAGAAGAAAAAATTATCGATAATCGAGTTTAAAAAGAAAGAAAATTATGTATGCAATAAAACTTAGAAAAGAGGAAAAAAATGGTGATTATTTGTGTCAAATAAAAAACTTAAGGTGTGCTAATTACTGAGATAAAGAATCGTTGATTTTGAAAATCTCAATAGTTTAAAAAAGTATTTTTTAAACGTACATTTTTAATCACCGTCTTTCAAAATGGTGTAAAATATATTTTTGTGGAATGATCTGCTTAATTATTTAAAAGTTTATTTAGATGGAAATCCATCTGGAAGCAATCAAAATTATGATGATCTGCGTCCCACCCACTTTGATTCAACGATTCTAACCATCCGGTATCATAAGGAAATAGTTCATGTCCAATTAAGAAACATATTAAAGATTTATTTAGAATGAAAAAGTTTACATCTAACAAATTTTCAATACCCAATTTTGAGAAATAATTCAACCGATATTGTCTTCAATTGTCTGTAGTGTTCCTTATATTTTTGAATTCTTTATAAGAATTGGAAGCCGAAATGACAATTTCGTCTCCTCTGACAGTAAGGCTGTAATAGCTAAAAAAAGTACAAAAATTCGTGCTTAGATTAAATTGAAGCGGAAAATTCGCTAGAGATGTTTCAGAGAGGACAAAATTATTCAATATATTTTAATTAAAAGCTAAAAATATTTGAGAGGGCAATATTTTTTTTCTTATTTTATGTTACGGAATGAAAATACTTTCTATTTGAACTAAAAAATTTTGATATAAGACATTATGATACACAAAATCTTCAAATCGTCTGCAACTTATTAACATGAAAATATTATAATTTAGCAAACTATTATGTAAATTGGTTCATAAGATATGTGTGATGCTGAAAAGTCCTTCAAAATGATATGCAAGATTTATAACATTGGATCTACAGATACTTGTTGAAATTTGGCATATAAGTGGCATTCCTTAGTGATAAGTGCTTATGAAGAAAATTTTTTTGCAAACTTTGAATGTGATTTTTATTTAAAAATTAATCGATATTATAATCATTTTTCTCTCAGTAACTTCGTAGCATATTATTGAACAGAAACTATTTCTTGATCACTTTAAAAAATTGTTTTTCAGTGATGCAATTTTGTTTTCATACATTTTTTTAAAAATTCTAATAAAAATATTTTTAAGTTCATTTTACAACAGCACTTTTAATTGCTTTAATAAATGGATTTATATTCAGGCACATAGCGACGATATAAAATGCATTTTTCATACACATTTTGTCATTGCAATACAATTAAGAAAAAAATTTAATACTAATATGATGACCAATAAATCAAACTAAGAAATTATCATATTACGTTGTTCCGGTTGAGAGACTCGAATCTCAGATTTCTGTTTTTATTTTAATCAAATTGAGAATATGATTTTTTTAAATCGTAGCTTTTCAGCAAATTGCAGACTGTATAATCATTTTTCTTTTTAAAAAGGAAACCAATTATTTCTTAAATTTAGTACTTTTTAGAGAATGACACATATTAACTAAACATCACAAGTGGCAATTCAAATGCAAATAAGTACGGTATTTTAAAGCATCTACATTTTCATTGAGTATGAACGGTAACACTAAATATAAAATAATGTTTTCTGAATATATATATATGCTCTTAAATTAATGATAGGTTAACAGTTTAATTAGTGATAAAGAAAAATTCATTGAATCTTTTCTTATGTTTTATAATATTTGTAAGTAAGATTTGAAGAAAATTTATTTATTTATTTTCGTGTATCTCGGAAACGGTATTAACGTTTTGGATAAAATTTTATATTTAGATAAGATTTTGTTTTTTAAGTTTATTTATAGGTGTCTTTCCTGGGGGGGGGAAAATCGAGATTTTACACACAAATTTGTTTTTTATCACTAATATTGTCATGTGGCCATACGTGACCAGCGAACGCTTGTTAGAGTTGGCGAAGTGATTAGGG
This sequence comes from Argiope aurantia, assembly GCA_026543865.1. Lineage (NCBI taxonomy): Eukaryota > Metazoa > Arthropoda > Arachnida > Araneae > Araneidae > Argiope > Argiope aurantia. The sequence continues at coordinate 222,283 of JAPMOR010062530.1, read as the reverse complement.
CTTTGCACACGCGTGCATTTTTCTTATGTTCGATCCAGCGTTTGCAATTCAATTAGATTTCACTTATAACTTTATACGAGCCGTAAGAATAGGGTTTTATTTACAATTTTACAAAAAAAAAAAGCTACCAGGTGAAGCTTGATCTCCCAGGTACTATTTTATTTCTACAGAGTAGAATTATTTGTGAATTTTTACCTTTTATTTACATTGATACTTAAACTTTTCTAAGGGTCCATTCTAATCGATAAACCCCCACATCCTCTGCTCAGAATTGCAGTTCATTTTGCAATGAAGTGTCCTGGCATTTTATTTATGGACGGGGATGTTTTCGCTCGCCAGATTTCTTCCTGACCTCAGGTAACCAATTCCGCGCATTCCTAAGGTCAGCCCAGGAACTCGTATGTCGCGGTTGCGACGTAATGAATCGTGTCAGTGGAGTCAACCGTTGTTACTCCAAAGAACCTCGGGCGTAGTGGATTCTTGGAGAAAAAATTATTATGAGAAATCTGATTGAAAATCCTCTCTCATTGGCTAAATGACAGAATTTTTTATACTTTTTAACATCTTAATGTTTATAAGCTGGATTATTATCTGTAAACTGAGTCTCGCGACTTCAGTGATGCAAAAATCCCTAAAAATGTTCAGCTGATCAAACTGTTGTACTTGGAGCTGCCAAACTTATACACAGTAACCTCTTTAATATTAAGCTCTCTAAAGAGGTTTGTTTTCTAAAAAGAGGATTTTGCAGAATTTTGAATAGATTTTTAAATAAAAGTTAATCCAAATTTTAAAATTTTTTCTTAATGCTTTCGGAGTATATTATTTCAGAAAAAACAAAAACAAATTTGCATCACTTCAAATTTAAAAAAATTATTTTTAAATTACATGGATTTTATTTTCATCAATTTCTTTCTTTAATTTTAATGAATTTCAGAATTTTTTTTTAAAAATATTTTGAAACAGTGGTTTTAATTGTTTTAGTCATTGAGTTTAAATACTCGTTGCGGTGATATTATATACATTTTTGTGTGGTTATTATCATTGTAGTTGTTGTTACTAATATCATATGTTCTAACCTTGTAAAACATCTCCATGAATCTAAAAACCTTCAAAAAATTTGATGAATAATATAGGGCCTTTTAAAACATTGTCTTTAATAAAATCCAAACGATCAATATAGGAGAGGGATGTCTGATCAGGTTTAGACCAATGACATTCCGCAAAGAGGTTTGCTTATCACTGGTATACAGCCAAGAGTATTTTCAAGTTTAAAATAAGATACACGAACTAAGCCTAAAACCTTTTTATAACGAATTCTACGAACTAAAGATACTAAATCTCTCTCTCTCTCTCTCTCTTTTTTTCTTAAAGGATTCTCTTTTGGTGCATTGAGTATTTCGAAATCCTATTCAATCAGATGATTTTTTTTTATTTAAACACAAATTTACTTTAACAAAGGAGAATAAGAAATAAATCTATTAGAGGAGCTAAGAAAATAAATCTGCCAAATCTTGCTGATAACTCTCATATCTTAATGTTAATAATGAATATTGTAGCAAATATTCAAATGTAGAGAATACTGGAGCTCTGCTAAAAATATATTACAGAAAAAAACCGGAAACATTACCCATAACTTATAAAAGATACATGAAGGACAAAAATTAGCGCTTGTATTCATTTTATTTCTGTCAGTTATACCTTAATAAAGACATACAGTAAATAAAGCCTTATTTACAAAAAAAATAAATAAATAAGGAGTCTGTTTAAAAAAAAGACAAGATAGACTGTTGCAAAAAGGAGCAGAGATATGTGATGACAATGCAGAAAGAAATATAGTGATGTTTTCCATTCAAATAATTATTATAAACTTACTCATAAAATAATTTTATAGACTTAAATTCATCCACGCTTTTCTTTTCTCGTGTACGAAAAAAAAAGAATTATATAGGAACAAAGAGTAAATATTATAATAATGAAAAAATACCATTTTGAATTTTCGATGAATTTCACATTTCAAATTTCCTGGAGTCCAGAAATCATTCAAAAATTATGTTTGTGTGCCTATATATCCAGTGATAATGAATAGAAGGTTCAGAAATAAAATAAGTTAGATTCCTCCTGTCTTTTCAGAACAGGATACTTCAAAAATGTAGTAATTTGAATGAATGAATTTTAATATACCGAAATTAAGGATCTGTATGTAATTTTGAATTAAATTACTCACCAAGACAATCATACAATTAATCATCATAGACAAATTATCTGTTTGCAAATACTAAACACAAGAATTCAAAAACAGAAGAAGCAAGATAAATTAAAGTTGAAAAAGTCGAAAGGAAAACATTCCCTTCAATCCTAACCTCTTCTTTCTTTGAACCAATCGCAGTCCGTTTTATGGTTAGCTAATAAGTTGAATTACATTCCTACATTGTTGTCGGTAGGACAGCGGATGTGTTGGGAAATACGAGTGACATTCGTTTTTGGACAACCTATGTGGTTCGTGAAATTTTCAGATTAAAAAAAAATAATAATAATATTTATACGTTTTATTATAATTTTTTTTTCAAATTTTGCTGATTATTACTATTATTATTGCTCTTTAAAGAATTTTCGTCTTGCTCGAGAATGTGAAATGACACGGTTAACGACGTCCGTTTCAATTATGCGTGTCAATACAACTGGCGTGCAGCGGTGAAGACTCGCTGTTCACGGAAATTTCGTGAGTAAGATGTTCACATTTAACCCCTTGTTGACTGAGAATAGAAATGTTCACAGATTCCTTGCGTGAGCCACTGGAATGTCGAATCAGTCGAATAAAATATTTATTTTTATACTGTTCACTTAATCGCTTGACTGAACAAAATTTCGTTTCCGTACTGGCTTTTTATCTCTTTGCGTTGCCAAAAGCGAAGAAAGAAAAGAGAGATTTTGGATCCATTTTAATGACGACAGAAATGTGAGAATAACTAGTTTTATATAGCTCATTTAATGTTAAAGAGGTCATAAATTTCTTGCAGAATAGAAAAGAACAACCTTAATTTGAATAAAGATTTGCTTACTATTCAAAGCCTTAAGCATTAATTGCGCAGGTTTGTAACTAAGAACAGCAAATAATGCCTTGACTATCTCTTACAGATTTCCGCAAGTTGTAAAGGGAGAAAAATTGTAATAAGATGTAATTGCATCTGAATTTTTGAGTAAAAGTAAGAACTAAAATAAAATGTATATTATAACGTTAGTTAAATTAGACTTCATTTCCATGTTACAGGCAGCGACAAGAGTTCACCTCAATTTGTTTTAGAAGATTAATTTTATTTTCCGTCTTTTTGCCCTTGAGCTAATTGGTCATTCAGAAATCGAATACCATTCCTACAAGAGGAGTCTATTTATAATACCTCAAAAAATGTTTAGGGAGTGTTATATAATGGTAACAAATTCTTTTCGCTACCTATTTTGCATTCTGTGCTTCTTGAAGAAAACTAAGAAAATTTAGCTCTAATTTTGCAAAAAACAAAGTACAATGAACACTTAGAAGAGATTTTGGAAATTTTGAAATTTTGTCTATGATGTTAATCAGCAATCAGACGATAAAACACCTGCATTTTCTTTACATATAGATTAATAAACGTCGACAACTTCATTGGTAAAATAATTGATCAACAATTTCCTTTTATTCTAAACCACAGTGAAATGGTACAAAAAAAAAAAAAAAAAAAAAAAAAAAACTTAGATTTTTAAGAAAAATTTCAACTATCACCAGATTAAATGTTTAGAAACTTTATATAAATGTTTTTAAAAAACAAAATATGCAAACTGATTCAAATATCTTTGCTTCTTAAATTATCTGACTGAGGTGAAATTAAAATAGGGAATATTTTTGGGACTTAAAAACAAACTGGGGAGGTCATCTTCGCAAAGCTTTCTTGCATATTCTTTAGTAAACTTGTACCAGGAAAACCTTACATTGCATTGGCGTACAATAGTTACAAAATATTAACTTTTGACGTGAATTTGGCATTTTTACTGCATCTATCGTGTTATCCTTGGCTAGTTATTTGGCGATAAATACCTGGCCTGCTCTAATAACATCCGAAAATCGAATTTTGTCTGAGAAATGTTTTCCTCAACCGACTAAACTAAAATTTTGAAACAAAACTGCGCTTGTAGTCGCAACCAGACCATATATTCCTTACCAGATTTGATATACAGGGTGTTTATTTAGTCCCGGACCCATTTTGATGTTTAATAACTCATAAAATAATGAAGATATAAACAAACTTATTACATTTATTGATGGAATAATTCATATATTTTCCTTTTCAGGTTTGAATATTTTTACTTTTGTAAATATCGTCTGCACGTGTGGTTAATTTCAGATAATTTCATTTTCCAGTCTAAATATCTGTACTTTTCTAAATATCGTCTGCTTATTAATTGCATTTTTCTCTCTTTTGTTTTTGGCAACTATTGCAATGTTATGTTTACTTTTGATGTGTTTGTTCTATGTAGTACTTTTGTATGTGATGTTTTATTCGAGCGGATATTAAGGAGAATGCGTACACCACAAGAGAAAGCAGAGATTTTATGGTGGTTCATAGAAACGAAATCGATAGTGCAAGCACAGAGAAATTTCAGAAGAATTTACCAAAAAGATCCTCCATCCAAAAACAGCATCTTGCGGTGGAAAAAGAATTTTATAGAAATTGGAAGTATCTCAGATAAGAAACGTTCCGGACGTCCTTGCACAAGTGATTTTGATGTTGAGCGTGTCAGAGAGACATTTTTACACAATCCTAGAATATCTGTGAGATCAGCGGTTCACATTCATTGACAAGTTCATTGACAAGGGACATGAAACTTTTTGAGTCTATTTAACCATTTATGTTATTAATTTTAATCTATCTTTATTATTTTATGAGTTATTAAACATCAAAATGGGTCCGCGACTAAATAAACACCCTGTATTTAAGTCATTGCGATTTTGAATTATCGCTTTTAAATGTTTATGAACATACAGATCGATAGATCGTCATACTTTGTGGAATTTGACACAAAATTTGACAGATATCTACACTATAGATGCTAAATCTGTGTCTAGAGTCTTATCTATCTAGCTCTCTTCGTTTTGTAATTGTCATGTCAATGTATATTCGAACCACCGGACTGAAGGACTTCTGAACAGATTTAACTCAAAAGTTGATAGGAATCTACAAAATTAGTGCCAAGACCGTATAAAAAATTTCATCCATCTAACTCAAACCGTTTTTGAATTACCGTTGTTAGTGACAGACAGACGGACATTTTCCAAAAATGTGTTTTTCGAACTCAGGAAGATTTAAAACTTTGAGATTCATCAAAATCTCAAGTTTGAATTTTTTGACTATTGCTATACTTTCTCTACTCTGCGAATACGAGAAAATAAAAACTATTACTTGATATTTAAAGTACTAAGAATATTGTGGCTTGGAACACATTGGTTTAATGTATGTGTGTATGTGTCTAGAAACTAGACATTTCCTCCTAATTTTTCAATTTGCCTTTTACATGCAACCAAAGCTATTATTTACTGCAGGATATTAAATAAACATAACACAGCTATTTGTTCATTTCTCTAATTTCTGCCGCAATTACACTTATCACACACAACAGCACAATTCTTTTTCACTGTCGTTACTAATTTCAGCTGCACGTAAAAATGCACGCATGCTAGGAAGATCAAGAAAGAGCCACGTGATGTAGCTTAGGCTGATTTGTTCCACCATTTATCAGGAAACACAATAAAAATTGCTGAGCAATCTGCAGTAAAAGGGAAAATGTATCATGGGTTTCATTCAAAGATGCACACACAGTACAGATACTGGAAAATTCCAAGCATTTTGATTACAAAAAACTTGGTAAAGTGAACATCGGTATTATTCAATGAACAAATACGGAAGATGAAACTGAAAATCATTTGATTCATTCTAATACAATGTATTTCGTCAGAAGAACCTTTAACGAAGAGCTAGGAGAGAAATTTCAACAAGAAATATAAGAAGAGAGTATGAAATATGAGAAGAAAATTTCCACATTCAAAGGCCGTTAACAATGATTAACATTTGAACTCTGATGATACAGAGTACAATGTTAAAGTGTGCTCGTATCTATTAATCTTTCATCAGTATAAAATTTTCTTTTTTTTATTAATGAAATATTTTTAAAAATCCCACAAAAATTTATAAGAAAATTGAGTATAAGGAAAAAATCGGGGATGAAAAACGAGGTAAGCATGTGTGTTAATTATGGAGGTGTGACTGTATTCATTGAAGCTATGTAGTAATGTAGCTGGATTTCATTTTTTTCTTTAACTCATCTATTTCGGTAACTTTTTAAAGATATATATTCTTTTTACTATCTAGAGTCTTGAGATGTTAAGATCTGACATTAATTTTTTTTAAAATCCAGCAGCCACAAGTCGCACATAAAATATAAAAATATAATAATCCTAATATAATTCAACCTTGAGATTTTTGACAAATCTCTACATATTATACCTCCTTGGGTGAGAAAAGTGTCTGCTTTCTGAGAATAGAAAAACTGAAATATGCAATGAGTAAGACTGATAAAATTTCGCTTAATTCTTTGCATCAATACTTAGTTTTCTATTAAATTTCGTCTACGTGGGAAGTCTGATTGTTTTTTATCCTTCCATATGCTAGGGAACATAAATCACCAGTGCAACGAATTGTATGAACATAATATGGTATGACTTTTTTTTTGCTATTGCTATGTGTTACTTATTCCTTTGATCCAGTTGTCAACAACTTATTTATACATCGAACTTATATATTCGTGCAGTAGTGAACAAGTTAATTTCAAAAAGGTATTAAGGTAAAAGAAGGAATTTTAATTTAATGAATGGTTCATGTACAAAAATTGTAATTCTGCAACTAATTTTTGTTTGATTTAGTTATATTTACTTATTTCGATGCAACGTTTACTTCAGATTTTCCCACTAAATCATTGAGAAATTATTTGTTTCTGACAGATTTGGTATGAACCGCAATCACTTACACAGAGATTCTTCGGAATTGGAATTCTTTGGAATTGAGTTCCTAACCTAGACTCTTCTGACCCCGAAACAGAGACCTTACTACTAAGGCATCTTGGTCCTTGTCGAAGATGTGAATAAATTCTTTAAAAGGTAAATTGTCTGTAGAAATCTATATTTCAAAAATGCAACGAAAATTATGACTGAAATTTAGTGTGTGATTTTGATTATAAAATTATCGATGTGCATGAAATTTTGAATCCAATCAAAGAGAAAGAATAAAAAACGCACATTCTCTGTTATCTTTGTTATAAGGCTAATGAGAGGTTTCCTAATAATCACTGCTACTAATTGAATAAACTGGGCTGAATTTAATCATTGCAATCATAGATTTATAGCTGATACAGGGCAAACATTTGCTAGCAAAGCTTCCAGTCTTTCGATGTAACCATCATTATGTACAACTTATAGCCAATGATATAAATGCCATATAATATCTGGAACAATACCTGTTATATTGAGATTGCATAAAAGCGATCTATCAAATTAAAAATTTCTATAACAGCTCGATAGCAAATGGCACAAAGTAATTCCTTCATCTTCAGAATCCAGTTGCAACCACAGAAGTTTAAGTATGGAAATTTAAATGGTGGAACAATCCCCGTCTCAACTCCATGCAAAAAAGCATTGTCATGAAAGCTCATAAGATAATTTTTGCAAAAATATATAGGATTTTATTCGAAGCTTTCAAGATATGCTTCAACAGACAGCACAAATATGTATAAGGATAACAACTTCAGAGTTATACACAGCTATCAGTTTACCTTGAAGTATTTGGATTCTTTAGATTTAGATATCCACTTAACCCTTTGAGACACAATACAAAATACTAAATTTCCGGTGGAAATAGATTAAATGAAATCAAATAAATAATAAGGAAATGAAATTGGCAATTTATTAATTTTTTTGTACATTTGTATACAAGTTAGTGTGTGGCTACAATACGCGGCAAATCTTAGCGACATACACGGCTTAGAAAAAAATAAAAGGCTAGGTGGGCTCAAACGAAGCCACTATGCTTTAAAGGGTTAAGGCACAACTTTTTATATGTATCAATACTTACATGTAGCTTTGAAAAGACGATTCCAAGCATTGGGAGGTAAATTAGAGTTAGAATTAACATGAGACAAAACCTAAACACATTGATTCAGTTTTATGCAATGCATAAAACTAAATTACCACTATAGAATTTCCAATCCTTGTCCGTTTTACACAGCTGAATCGTTAAAATAGTATAGATGTAAGGATATGGCATCATATTTATTGCAAAGAAGAGTAATATCTCTGATAGCCCTTTGTTATTCACACTATTTTTTTTTATCCCAACACTTTCGGAATTAAAAGGATCCAATTAAATGTCATAAAAAATAAATGAATGAAACTTTTTTTCAATGCATCTAAATTTCGGTTTCTTTACATGGAATAATACACACCCAAGATTTGCTGGAGTATGAGATTTTAACGCACTTTCCTCACTTTTCCAGCTCAGTTACCCATATTTCATGCAGTTTGCTTTCAAGGAAACCTTTTCATTTAAAAAAGTAGCATTTTAACCATCATTTTGAGAAAAAGACGACAGAAACTCTCACTGTCACTACGTACAATGAAAGTTCTCTTACAAGTGGACCACACCTGAAGAGAATTATTGTTCGCACCAACCTCAGCGTGTCGCGTGTTCCTTTCATTTCAGAATAATTCTAAGGTGATTGTCTAATTTTTACAGAAAGGCGTGTAAAGAAAGGAAAGAATGGCGTGTTAATTGGGCTTGTCCTTTGAAAATAAGACGTTTTATCGTTGTACCCACTACACTGCAAACGACATAATTACATTCTTTTTGTAACGATATTACTCATTAATCCTTTCGCCTAATTTGAGCATTTTTAATTCGATTTTTTCCCTAAAATTTCGTATTAACAGAATATTAAAATTTGATTTATGATTTGGATTTATGTTGGTTCATATTTAGAACAAAAAAAAACTATAAAAAAGGGAAAATATTTTTTATTTAAAAATTATTTTCATTGATTAAATACTTTGTGCCATGCATCCTCCATGGTCATATGTGAACAATTTTTTTAAGATTATTAATTCACTGGAAAATTTTACTGCTATAAAATATATTAATCTAAAAATCGATAAAAAATTTCTCACTTTTTTAAAAATCTGTGAAGTTAGATGTGAATTAGACTATTTAATTTGAAGTTTTATTGCATTATTCGAAAATATATCGTGCTTATTTATAAAAAGTATTTAAAATTTTTTATTAAATTATTAGTTTAAAAAATTTTAAGATTTAATTATAACTATTACTGCATTTGTATAAAATAATTTATTGTTTATTTATTATATATTATATCACCGTTTAACAAGCGACACCACCTATTTCAGATTTCTGAATTTTACAGAAGAACAAACATGGTTATCCGACGAATATTTTTGATATTTTATAATGTAACAAGAACAAGCGGCCTCGTGCTCATACAAAATATGAAGGGAAAAAAATCAGAAATACTTGTTACTTTTTTTTAAAAGAAAAAAAAGAAGAAAAAAAGACTTCTTTCAAATGATGACCTGATATGATTAAGAAGATGAAATTGTGCATAATGCATTGTATACAATACTTAAAATATTCATTTTTTTTTTATCCTTCTTGTAAAATTTGAAAAATTGAGTTAGATGGTATTTCTAGTTAAATGGTTAATTCAATACTTCTTCCTATTTAAAAAAGTTTTTACTATCTTTTTTGGTTTAAAACCTGTCATTAGTTTTATATTGTGCTCTTTTCTAGATCTTGTTTTTGTTATTCAAATTTTTGCATGGATCAAAATTTGATTGTTCCCCTTCAATTTTGAATTAGCTACAACCCACAGCAATTAAATAAATGAATATGCCTTGATTATCTTATTCCGAAACAGTAGCAGAAATTTGATGAATGGAATAAATTTCTAATTGTACTGACATCGATCGATTACGACTGCTTTTCCATCGGTAAGTGTAGACGTAAAAGTTTAATGATACTGTGCAAAGAATAATTATATTCTACGTACGCTACATTTATTCTCATAAAGTGAATTTTTGAATTTAACGATAGAGAAATGTTAGCTATTAAAGTACTGACTAATAGACTCCTCATCAGGCTACTTGTAGCAAAAACCAATGCGAATGCTCCTAGTAAACATACACAATATGGCGTAGCTTGTGTTGCTTATCATAATACAGCAAAGACAATCGCGGATGTAATTGAACCTTCCCATCTTTTTGACCAGTTGGTACAAGATAACAAATTTGCAGTTGTGATGTCAGTTCTACAAATCAAATTTCATTCGTCTATCTTGATTTGTATTTTGAGATATCGTATTCGCAACTTTAGAATAAGCAGGCCTAAAGAAATTTTGGTCTAAAATTTTGTTTACATCTACAGTTTTGTTGATAAAAGTATATGCCAAATTACATCCACTTAGTTTGTTGTGTTTTTGAGTTATCATGCACACATCCACGCGGACAGAGATAAAGACTTTTTGTTAATGGATTTCATTCAAAATTTGATAGAAATCAAAAATTTTGAAGTTCAGATTATGTACTGATTTTCATTATTCTGACTCATAGCATTTTCGAGTTATCATGTTCATAAATAGACATAATTTCAAAAATATATTTTTTACGAAGAAAGGTCAAATATTTCTTTAGCAATGCTGCATGTACATGAGACACAGGGCTTAAAAAATTGATCCCAAAAGTAAATCATTCCGCGTAGACCAACATTTTGGAATTGTAAAAAGGATTTCACTATAGGTTGTTGGACAATTAGCTGATTGGAAAAGGCGAATTCAATCCGACGATATGGGATCCCATATCAAGAACATTTTGTATATTATACAGAGCTACTTATAGCACTTTTGACTCGCACCGTGGAAGGCAACATAAGAAGAACTATGCCTTGTATTCAAGTACATAGTGGTCGGTGCTCGAAGTTTTATCAAATGGACAAATAATCTAGGATACAGAAGAGCTTTTGAGGTCGATCAACGAAGAGCATACCCCTGGTAGGGCCTTTATAAAATTATCACTTTAGATATAATAATTGATTGCCTAACAGAATCGCAACTAGAAATTTGAATGCTTATGGACCAACAAAAATTCCTATCTAATAAAATTATGTAGAAAGAGAAAACAATTATCCTGCTCTTAGATTAATGCTTTACAATTTTATAAATAGGTGCATCTCTAAGATCTTGATTGTGTATAAAATTAATTTTGACTATTTTATTATAAAAACAAAATTTTTATCTTTTTCTATTGCATATGTTAATTTAACACAAATGCACGATAATGTTTAAACTAATATGAAAACACATATAAAATCTATGTATTTTACTTAATCTTTTAGATGAATTATTTAATCAATAAAAACAATTTTTAATTTAGAGTATAAGAATAATATTATTCAAATAAACAAATTTTAAATACTATATAACGCATAAATTAATATAACTATAATATGTGCTTATTTGTATATGTTAAATCTGCTACTTATTCAACATTCAACACATTAATTATTATTTATTTGATTATGAATGGTCATTTTAGTTCATAAATTTATTGGCCCTTTTCCACCATCGCTGGTTCGTCTGAAATATTGGTTTTATTTCAGTCAGTTAAATCTAAAATTCTTAACTTAATACTCCTGAATCTTTTCAAAAATACTTTGAACCATCAAACTAATACAGATATTGAAGTCATATAAAGTTTAGTTTAATATCGGCGCAGTATGCAGGAGTATAAATCCAGTAGCTAAAACAATGTATTGTTGCAAAACATATTTAAAAATATTTTTAAAATTTTATTAAAAAAAGCAAAAAACAGGTATTTACTGAAAGCTTTTTTTAAAACGTAAAAATTGGTATTTGTGCAATAATATTCTCGGAAATTATCGAGAGAAAATCTTGAAATTTTGACTAATTTTTGATTGAAAATCTAAACAACGTTTTTAAAAACATTTTTTTAGTGTGAGGACCTATTAAACATGAGGTAAACAAAAGCCAAATTTAAGAGCTATTGGTCCAGCGATTTATCGGTAGAGTATTCTAAATAGGTGTTTTTACCCTTCTTACAAGTTGCAAATGGCAGGCCGCCTATAAACGAAAAATTAACGAATCTCATAATTCTTTGAAGAACATCTAGTTAATGAGGTAACTTTATGCTATTGGTGTAATTTTGCTATTCGAAAACATTCAAACTTCTAGAAAAACGTATAATATACAAAACATATATAATGTACAAAACTTAAAATATGAAAAATGGTAAAATTTACACATTTTTTTATAGATTTGCATTTAATTCTGAAATGTGAGACAATACTGGAGACATCCAAGTGAAGATATCCATACAGGAATAAGAGAATTATGTTAATATTCTTGTGAAGATCTACTCGACTTGTCTTTAACAAGACTACTTATCTAAGCCTTCCAATATTTAATTACAGTATTATAGCGCCTATTGCACTCAAAGATTGCCTTGAAAATCTCCTGAACTGATAAAATGTTGGAATAATTAGAATTTTGAAGTAAAAATGGTGTTTAAATTGGAGAATAAAGGGCAAAACCAAATTCTCCTGACATTTCGTCCCGTATATGAAACTAGATCACGTTAAATATGATTTCGTTAAATATGGTTCAAACGTTCTCATGCAATACGGTAAAGAAGCTTGCTGCTGAGAAGGTTAATTCAGATGCCATTGTCATCATCTGAACGTGCATTGTTCAAAATTATGAAATCCACACTAAAATTGTCTATTTTGTTTTAAAACCAAACATTGATTTAACTTATTTTTTTAAAAAAAACTTTAACTAGTTAATTTTTTGATATCTGTAAAATAGTTACTTGATGTAAGGAGTTCTTTCAAACATTTTTTGCACATTTGGCAGCATTTTTATAGATTTTGTTCAGTTATTTGAAGATTCGTCCTTAATCAAATAGTGTATAACATGAAAGATAGTCAGTGCATTCCTATATAAACGACATTAGTTGCATCGCTAATGCATTACCACATCATAATTTATACAATTTTCCCCATAAGAAAAAAGATTAAAAAGATTGTTGTTTCCATGCATGAAATAAAACTCTTTTGAATAATATTATCCATCAATATATTTTTAGCTTCCATACACTTCTTAAAATCATAATTCTCTACAATTTTTTTTAACCAGCGAATAATTTATGGATGCCTTGTATAACTCAGAAATGCTTGAAGATATTTTTTGAGTCAAACGCTTTAAAAAAATCCAACAAAACATGCTATAGAATGATTTACAAGAGCACCTCGTTTCAAATCTTTCATAAACGATTCTATTTCATATTGACATTTAATTGATCCTCATTTATAGAATGAACACATAGCAACTCCAAGGCCTATCATTAAATTAAGCTTTATTCTCCTTCACGGAACGCTTAATGCCGAAAACCTGATATCCGTACCTCAATTTAATTTAAAACAAAACCATCCCATCACATATACAAGACGTATCCTATGACATAATAAATCATCCTAAGGTGACCCGAATTTCTTAAAGCCATTAGAATAATGGGTAGAAGAACTTGGAGGGTTTGCGTTTTCGAATATTATTTTTACCTTATTGCTATTTTTTTTATTTATTTATTTATCGGTTTTGTAGGATTTATTTACTTATCAGTCAAAGCACTGACCGCTGAGATGAGAGCACTATTTGAACCTTTTCGAATCTCTTTTCTTATTAATTTTCTTGCTTGAAAATATTTTGTGCAAACGATTCGTGTGAGAAAAAGTGACTGTCTTTCTCATCAGGTCACAGGTGATTCGGAGGTCGTGTGGAATGCTGTTATCATGCCCCCGGCTCCCTCCGTGTGCCGGAAATGACGTCGTGACCCAATGAAACAAAACTGAGATAGTATTAGGTATATGTAGCACGTGAAGCAATAATTTTGGGAGGGAGAAATAAGTGAGGGATTTTTTTTTGGTATAGACTAAAAACTGCTGTTGGGTGATGTTATTTTTATGTAACAGATGACATTGATCATTGATATTTAAATATCTTATTCTTCACAATCTCTACAAAGGAGCACAGATTATTATTGTAATTTTCCTTGGAAAAGAAAAGAAAAAATAATAATTTTATGAATCTTATCTATTTTTTATTGTCCAAATAGTTTGTTTTATTTATCAAATAATTTTTTTTTTGTTGATTGCAAATAAAATATAAAATTGCCATCGTAAGCTGTTTTCTCAAAACTTTCTTGCACACACCCTAAAAGGGTATTTTTAATTCCCTTCCACATAAAAAGGGCTTTTGGTATAGCTACAAACTCCATGAGTGCTCAGATTTTTATTTTCAGAGTTTCGCACAAGAGCATTTTGTGCTTCGTATAATAGTAAATATATCTATTTTGGGTGGTCTTTTTTCCCGATGGATTCAAACTTAAAGTTGACACAGAAATACAAATTTGGTTCAAAGATAAAATGCCAAATTTCATATATATAATTCGGTGTGTATTTTAATTATAGTTTTTATGTGGATGAGAAAGTACAGACCGATATACACTCAAACCTTTGAAAGATTTCATTCGACAATTGATACAGATCTAAACTTTAAATACTAAACTGTGTACCAAATTTTATTCGTCTAGATTTTTATTTTTTTATTTTTTTAACAGTTTTGCAGTAATTGTGTCTACTTGTATTCAGAAAGACAGACGTTTTCCTCTGAATGGTTTTTGCTCAAAATTTGATAGAAATCTACGAATTTGGTATAAATACTACATACCAAATTTCAACCATCTAGATCAAATGTTCTTGCTGTAATATCGATCTCAAATTTTTGAGACTTCGCCTTCACAGACAGATTGACAGACATAATTCCAAAAACGTGTTTTCCGAACTCATGGAGTTTGAAACGTGGATGAATCACTTTTTGAAAGATTACATTATTTCTCTTTATATGTTTCGTTTATAGAAAGTTGTAAAAGGATGGTGCAGCATTTTTTACAATGATTTATTGATTCTTATAAATGATATAGTTTTCCACTATTAAAAACTGATCGTGAATAATAATTTATCAAAACTGAAAAAAAAATTTTTATTCACTTCACAAATTTACTCTTCTGTTATTGGAAAAACGGCATATATTATAACACTTCCATCGATGAAATTCATATTTTGCTCAAATAAATATGGGATATCTTCCCATTTATATACTGGGTGACCTGGGCGATCGATAAAATTCTTTTAAACCGTTTAAATTCATAACGGCGTATATCCAGAAAAGTAACATGTATTTTTAGTAAAATGACTATACTGAATTTATTGAAACAAATTATCGCATCACTAGCTGCGAAATAAGGAAGCTACTAAAATAACTCCGAAAATGAAGGTCCCAAAGCCCAATTAGAGAAATGTGTGTTATAACGTAGTAAAAATATAGGAAAGCGTTTCATGATGTCATCTATAAAATGTCAAAGATATTTACGATTAAAATTATGAGTTCTCCATGACCTGAAAAAGGGTTCGCCTTAAAATTGAAAAAATGTGCCCTCGAATCCCTCCCCCCCCCCCCCCCAAATGCGTTTTTCAGATTTTCTTTTTAAATATTTTTCTTCGTTGCTTAAATTTTATTTTGTCGTCGCTAACTTGGAAAATTTGCATGATTACACCATCGAAGAAATTTTTTTCAATTTTAGATTAACTCTTTAACAAGTCATAGAAAATTCATAATTTTAATTGCAAATATCTCTATTAATTTTCCAAATAAATCCCTGAAACTCTTTCCTGCGTTTATATTGTGGTATAGCGTACATTTATCTAGTTGAACTTTTTAGCCGATCTCTTTTTTGGGGGGAAGGGGGCGGGGTTATTTCTTGCAACTTCCTTGTTTCGCCGGTAGGGACGTTACAACACTTTTCCCAATAAATTCAATATAGTCTCTTTACTATAGATACACATTATTTCCCTGGTTATACGAGACACCCTTTTGAATTTAAAGGACTTAAAAGGACTTCACTGATCACACAGTATACAAATATATATTTTTTTAAATCTTCCTTTAGATGATGATCTGATATGATTCAGAAGATGAAATTGTGCATAGCGCATTGTATACAATGCTCAAAATATACACCTTTATTATTCATGTCTTATTGTTCTATTATATAAACACAGAGGTAAAACAAGTCTCCATACAATGAAAAGTATCAAATATTGTAAAAGAATTTAATGTATGAAAGAAGAATTTTTATATCATATGCCTACATCATTATAGAATAGTTCATAGCTCACATGTCATTTTAAGTTCATTATAATTCCGATTCATTTTTGGTCTAAGCTCAAAAGAGAAATTCAACAGACGAATACGAGGAAATTCGCAACGCAAAGGAATCCCCTTTACAATTTTAATAAAAAAAAATCAACATTCCGTTTCTTTTCTTTTGAATTGTTATGTACATACATAGACATAATTAATTTTTTTCCGAACACAGAAACGAAGAGATTCATCAAAATCTTGACATCGAATTTGTTAAAGATTACAAGACTTTGTATATTTTGTTATAAAAGAAAAGCTATGAATGAAGCAACGAATTGAAATTTCTATTGTAAATTTAATTATTTAAAAAGCTTGAATGAATGATTAATAAAAGGATAAGCAATTTTAATTAATTATCAAATAAACTTAATTAATTCAACAACTGAGTTTAATTGCAACCACTTAATAAGAATAACTGCTGTTTTTGGCATTGGGAAATTCAAATATCAAGAAGACTATTCTACTATATAAGATCGCTTAAGTATTATAATCTTAAAACAATTAAATATGTAGTTTTTTTTTATCTCAAATTGAGCTTATAATAAATCGAGGAAGGTATAAAAAAATTGGTTGACACAATGAGTGATAGAATAAATTTAAATTCAATTTAATGGTTCAATTTCAATGCCAGGTTATTTTCTTTATAAGCAATTTGGCTTCGGTTTCTATTAATTATTTATCCATTCATCCCGGATTTTCATTAAATTATTCCCATTCGCAATAAGTTATTTTTTGAATTCTCTCAATATAATTTTTTTTTTTATCTATCTATTCATTTTTTAACGTGATAATATTTATAGTTTGGAGACTATTGGTATATTGAATGATACGGCTTGCATGATTCAAAAATCATTAAATCTATAATTATTTAATTTATGCGGCATATTATTGGATCTAGAATTTCCAAATTTATAGGGCATATTGTTGAATCTAGAAATACATAATCTAAAGTGTAATATAGAATATTTAAAATTACCAAAAATTATAAACAAGTATCTATTTATTGGAGAATAAAATGCTCATTAAAAATGATTTTTTTTTTAAATTTAAGTTTTGCTTTCATTACATATTTGTCCAAATGTTGATTTTTCTGAAATAATTTCGAAGCCTATAATTTAAAAAGAAAAGTATTTTTGTGACATTTTAAAAATTAAACAATTATCTTTTGGGGACATAAATTTCTTATCTGAGTTGGTTTATATATTTTGTCTTCTTTTAAAATATCTTCAAAAATAATGCAAAAAATCGTTCAAAACGTTATATAAAACAGAGCGCTGAACTTAGAGCGACCAAATGTAAGGGTTATTGTTTCATTAGAAAATTTTTTCGTATTTTTCAAAATTTTGTTTTCCAATTTTTAAAGAAAATTATTCGATTTTTATTAGTTTTTTCCCTCAATAATTTTAGAACATTGTATAAAAATCAGTTTCACATTATTTAAAAATTTAAGAAAAAGCTTTTCATTGAAACCATTTTTTTTCTTAATTTTAATACATCAACAAAAATATTTTAGATGCATTTTATAACAACGTTTTTCAATGTTTTGGTTATTGGATTTATATTTAGTCACAACATTAATTATATTGTCCGTGTGCATGTTTTCACTACTTAATTTTAAAGATAAATTGCAGACAGGCGAATCAAATCGAAAAATAAAATAATAATTCTATGTTTTGAACTAGAAATTCCAATCAGCTTTAAATTTTTTTCTAAATTATTTGCTGAATTCAGATCGAGTAATTCAGAGAAAATGAAGACCGCTGAGTACGAATGAGGAAAATATTTTAATTGAGTAGCTAATTAAACAAAAATATTTTTTTCGGCTGATTAAATAGAAATTAGTGTATTAGTTAGATCGGAAAACAAAAGATTGCATTATTCGTTTATACAGTTTCAGATTTTCCTTGGCCTAATATGTTAAATCAATCTAATTAAACAGGTATTTCTTTATGTGTTTAAATTTCCGAATTCGTGTATATTTTTGTTCATAGTTTGGCTCTATGAAGAAAAATTAAAAATTCCTTGCCATATTTTTATATTGACAGATATATCCCAAATTAACTACCATCACTAATTCGTAAATGGAAATATCATTAACATTATTGTTAGTTTTATGGAACTATTCATTAGTTCACGTCAATTGGTCCTGAATTCTGTGGTTGGACATGTTAAATAGTAATCTATTCCCTCAAGCTGACTTTTTAGTCTATAATCTTCAATTATTGAGAATTCTATCAAGCAAATTTGAATTGATCTTCACAATTTCACAAGTATCTTTTCACTCTGTAGGATGGCCACTAATAGCATTTTTATAATTAGAAAGTTCCTCATCATTTGGACCATTGGTATAAGTGCATCCTAATAACTAATGCTTTATAGGTGGCATATACGAACCAGCTGTGAGGCCGTAGAAAGAGAAGAAAGCCCGACAAGTACCAGTCGAACTTCATAATAGTTATCATGAAGACAATAGAGTGGATCGTTCTTTTTGATTACTAGATACTATTAAACGTAATTCTGTGTGAACTTGCTCTATTAATTCAAAGAGAAATAAAACCAAAATATTTACAAATTAACAACAGCTGTTTATGGATTTTCTTTATTTAATATATATGTATAAATGAAAAGAATAATAATGGGAAAATGTGCAAGTGGGGGGGGATGAAATATTTTAAAAAAAGTACCGATCTATTTTAATATAAAGATATTAATGGCCATTTCCCGCGAAAAAAAATATAAAAAAAGATGTAATGATTTAGGATCCTTAGAAACATCTAAATTATTTTGTATTCTTCTATAGAAATAAAAGAAATTTATTTGTAATTGATAGATATATGAAATATTGAAGGCTTCGAACCAATCTACCAATTTACATAAATGAACCTTAATCTATATATAAATCAAGAATAAAAGTGAAAAAAATTTACAATTACTTTGATCTCTAATATAAAATTTAAAAACAGTATGATTTTGGCAGATGTGAAATTTCTTAGAAGATTCTCTGATAAATGATACTCGCAAAAAATAACGGATAAAATCTCTTGGATTAAATATATTTGTTTCAAATTTATAAACAAAAACCATTTTTTTGTTCATCTTTAATTCACTACATTCACTTCATCGTTTTCTTATTAAATAAAGGCAAATCTGGGACCACGAAAAAAAATAAAAATTCTTGAGCTAAAAGTGATGATGCCATTTGAAAAGTGGGGAATTAAAAAAAAATTGGGAGCTGAAAAACTCATGAATCAGAAAGATTCGGTGATTTTTTTGTCATGAGCTAAAGTGATTCTCAATAAATATGATTATAAATAGAAGTAAAGAAATGTGGATCTCCAATTCCCCAAAAGCATCGAGAGCAAAATCAAGATGAGGAAGAATCGCTATGATTAAAGAAAGCCCGACCGAGCTTTCTCCAGGTCATGCTTCCGTAGTTATATGTGTCGGAATGTGGGGCAGATCCGGCTGCATCATCCCCCCCCCTTCCTCATCATATCGATCCCCCCACTCCTTCAGTGGGAGATGATGACATACTAACCCGCCATTGTCGCGGCTCCCCTCTTTAACACCCAGTTTCTTTCAAGTATTGTTACTACTCCTGCTTCTATGTGATGAAGGATTATTCGCGCTTTCTATATTAATCTCTCTCTTGAGAATAAGTTTTCTGAAGAAATTATGCTCAGAGCCATTCGGATATTATCAGAAATGAAATCAACCCATTTCGCTAAATATTTGGTATGCTAAACGCATGCTTGGATTGTTTATTAGTTCCATTTTCAAAAATGTCATAAGAGTGAAATTTTCCCAAATATGGAAAGATTTGCTATTTAACAAATGCTCCTCAACTGCTTTTAATCGTCTGATTTATGGTTTTTCTCAATAATATAGCTAAGTACTGCATCTTTTAAAGTATATATGGGCACATTAGGATCAGATTATCAAATAGGCAAAGTAGGTGATTCCTTAAAGGTTCCACAACCCTCGGAAAACACAGAGAGGGTTTTTTTTTTGTTAAATTTTTAGAGTAATCCAATAATAAAATTTCACTTGGTTACAAAATTCATATATTAAGGTGTCCCATAAGTTTCTTTCCTATTTCTAATATGAAATAAATACACAATATTTACTGTTTAAGATATTTTTTATTTTATTATATGGGAACCCTTTTGCTCTATTACCTTCTTCTATTTCTCAGGAAGCTTCCTTATGCCTTCTTTCCAAAATTGTTGCGTTTTGGATAAGAAATAATTCTCGAGGTGCGCTTCTATTTCGTTGACGGATTTAAAGCGCTTATCATGAAGATAATTTTTGTAGGACAGAAAGAAGTAATAATCAGATGGAGCGAGATCCGGAGAGTGCGCAGGATGCGGTAAAACATCCCAATCAAACTGTAAGAACTTCTCTCTTTTGACTAATGCAATATGTGGTCTCGCATTTCATGAGGAAACACAACTCCTCACCGATTCATTAATTCTGGCCGTTTTATATTTTTATGGCAGATTTCAATTGATTTCCAGTTTTCGCAGAATTTATTGTTTCATCTTGTGGAAGGATCTCGTAGAAAATTACCCTTTTCGAATTCCACCAAATGGACAGAAGAGCTTTTTTTTTTGTGGCGTAATCGCGGCTTTGCGACAGTTTAAAGCTCTCGGACGACGGAAACCGATGACATAGACGGCTAATAGATAAGCTTGCATGTTTGCTTAAGAAGAGCCAGATAAGACGATTCATAGCGTGATGAGAAAGAAATTTTTGGAACACCCTAATACTTGAGCATATTCAAATTACAATCAAATATAGTTTAAATACGATTATATCATTTGCCAATCAATGTCCTTCTGATTATATTCGTGCAACTAGAAATTTTTTTTCCCAGCATTACTTCTTTTATTATGAATTTTAAAAGTTTGCACGAAGTTATGATGATCATATTTAATTTTCATACTAGTTATGCAATATAAAATCAATTGGGTTCAGTTTCTTTCTGCACATTTCATATAAATAAAGAATTTCTTGATTTTTTGAAAATTGAGTTATTAATTCTATAAAAAAGGGGGGGGGGGAGAGAAATCTGGTAGATATATAAATGAAGAATGTCACTAATTAATTATCTTCAAAAGAATTATTGTTAAAAGATCATATTAATGAGAAAGCAAAAGAATCTCGTAAAAGATAAGTAACAATTCATGGAATTATAATATTGTTATACAGATATAATATTGTTGTATTTTCAACTTGGGCGATAGTTAATTTTTAAACTATTAGAGATAGAGTTCCAATTGAAAAAATTCTTTATATAGCAAGTAGAATTATATTTTATGTTGTTTGAATTAATAAATACATATCTCAAAATGTTACGAAATCTAACTTGTTATTCAGTCCCCGGTCTTACCAATCATATTTAGTAAAATGTTCTTGGCACTATAGCATTTTAAACAAACAAATAAAAATTCTTCTTTAAATAAAACTCATTGAGATATGAAACACTGAGAATTTCTATTTCAGACGAATTTTGAGTATGCAGACGAATTTCATTTGAATGATGCTTTTAAATTAAAAAGTCGTCTGTGAATTGACACTTTTGTTACTGTTATTTAAACTTTGTTTGTGTAACTGTACGCCAGGTGAAGAATTAATTAGAGAACATGAATCGTCTTGAATTTAAATAACATTTAAAAGCTAACGGCAAAGTTATTTTTATTTCAAATTTTTAGAATCTTTGATTATAATTTCATTTGAAATATTATTTTATTTTTTAATAAAAATGATTTAGTTTTTCTGTTGTACTTTTAATCGATCAAGAAATATTATATTTCTGTCATTAATTACATATAAATTGAATATTTAGTTTACATTTTTTCTATTGTATGCATAAATCAATTAAAAAAAAGAATGATATTTTTATTCTTATCCAAGCATTTTAATTTTTGTAAAATGCTTTTTAAAATAAATTTGTATATTATCCTTATTTAGTTTACACAGATAATTCGGCGGGCGTCCTGGCCTAGGGGTAGCGCGTCTACCCTGTGATCTGGACGTGGTTGTTCTTTACCCTGTGTTTTATTTGTGAAGTGTGTGAAAGAGCATTCCCTCCCCCGTAAAAAGGGGTTGTGCAAGCGGTTGTGTGTGAGTGTCCTCTTCATATGAGCTAGAAATCAGATTTCTGTTATCGGGTGCTCAGGGGTCTTTAGCCTCAGAAGATACTGCCCCCCCCCCCCCTTTCCGCTGTAACGTTGACATGGCATCATCATAGCTAAGTTGGTCGATTTTAGTTATAAATAATGGAAGCTTGTTCATAGTATATTTTAGGGTATCAAAATTTTTTTATTAAACATGAATATTAGGACCGAGAAAGGGCTTATAACAAGGCAGAATTCAGAATTTTTCTTAATATATTTATTGACTAAAGTATTCAAAAGTTTAATTCTTCCTGCCATTTAAAACATTTTCCCAAGAAGTACTACATGTCTAATACTTTAAAAATTAGCTATAGGGTTATAAGAGTGGACGGCCTGTATATTTAACTAATGGATCAATTTCGAGCAAAGTTCACTGGCACTCAGGCTAAATATGGCTGATAACTGAAGTCTCTTTTGCTGTTGTTTTTTTTATACAATTCGTAAAGGGCAAAATTATTTTTTCTATTATTTCATTTATTGGAAGCTTCTATTCTAGAAGCTATTTTGAGGTACAGAATGAATTATTTTGAGGTTTGTAATTTTTTGAACTAAAATCAGATAACAATTGAGCTGGTATCCCCATTTCGAAATTTCCATACCATATTAGCAAGGGGACATTCGACCTTCAACAGATTTTTAAGTGATCCTTATTGAATTACACTTCGCATCGTCAAAAGAATAATATAAATAAGGTATTTTATGTGCCTATTCAAAAAAATAATTTTCATATCCGTTTAGTGGATCATTTTGCCTTGAAAATTATTATAACTTCATTAACTAAGATTTTAAGAGATTATACATATTTGCTTTCTGATTATAAAACAAATATGTTAATTCATGTTTCTTTTAGGTTTTCCTTTAAAATATAGTGTATAGGAAATGCCTTCTAAATATGTGGAGTCTTCTAGTTTAATTATTAGAGAAATTTAAATTTAAAAAAGTGAATTGCAAACTTCAGTAACTGCAGTTACTAAAAATATTGTGATTTTGTTCCTTAAAGGTTAAATACTGGAAACGTTATTGTTTTCCTTATGTTTCAATTTTTCAGACAAATATTTTACTTTTGGAATTCAAAGTGATTTCATGATTCTTACTGTTTAATTCGTAAAATAGGATGATGAAATGTTGTTTTAAACAGTTTGTATAGATGCTAAATTAAATAAAACCAGTTTTTAAAAACATGTTTTCATTGATAACTAAAAAGTAGACATTTTTGTTTCTATTATTTTCCCACTGTTTAGACTATAATTTCTAATTCATCATTATAAATGTAATGGTATTTCTTTTCTCAAGCTTACTGCCAGATGCCGTCAGTCATTTAAAATTAAAATTTAATTAAAGATTCAATTAATTCTAAAAATATTATATTGTCAGCGAAAACACATAAGAGTATAAAATTAAAAAACTGTAACACATAAATTAGAGAGTGATAAACATAATAAAATTTGATTTCTGGAAACTTGAAAAATTAAGTTAAAAAAGTGCATACTAATAAAATGTAAAGAAAAATTGTGCAGTACTAGTACAAATATTTTTTTTTCAGAACTATTCTATAAAGGCATATGGTATGAAGCATGTGAAATGTATAGGACTCATAGATTTAAAGAACTCTTGAAACTTTCATTGAAACTTTAAAATCATTTTCTAGTTATGTTTATTGCTCAGCCTTAAAAAAAAAAAAAAAAAAAAAATCTATAGAAGATTCTGGGAGAGATTTTTTGCTCCAATCTCGATTATACTGCCATCTATTGACGATTGCGGAATAATAATTTTAGAGTCGATCACCTAGAGTGCGAAAACGTTCTCATGCTGCCATCTATTGAAATATTTATGTATTAAACATCATTTCTTATTCTATTTCATAATTTAGAGCTTGCAAAGCTAACCTAATAATGAAAATTTTTAAAAATTACATGAAAGGAATAATTACATACATTATTTAAGGGGATATTTTGTGACGTAAAGATTATTTTCATTAAGTATTTATCCATTGTAAATTAATGCACACATTTTTAGTCATGCAGTTGCGGATTAACAAGTAGTCAGACCAAGTCGCTAAGACATTATTTACAACACTATTTTTATAGATGATATATAAATAAGTTCGTGAAAAATATAAATTCTATCGATTATAAAATATTATGATAACATTAACATTTTAATGAGCGTAATTGTACTGGTTTCTCTTAGTTATTCAAATAATCAGCGGGAGTGGTTTTTAATAAACTTTTCGTGCTAGAGAACGACTTGCATGGAATTGGCCTACAATAATTATAAAGTATGAACTTTTGGCAAGAATTTAGCATTTTTACTTAATTGACCGTGGTATCCTGCGCAAGATATTTGTCGATTAATCCCTGGCATCGGGTTAATAGTATCCGAAAATCGAATTTGTGTTTAGATGCATTTTTCCTAGTCGATTCAAACAGAATTTGACATAGAACTGTAACTGTAATCACAAAATACCATACCAAATTTCATACATTTAAGTTATTCCGTTTTTGAATTATCGCATTTATATATTTCTTATAATACAGACCGACAGTCAATTAACCCGTTGTTGTATTTGGCTCAAAATTTGATAGGCGTCCTGCATTACAAATGTTAAATCAATGTACTAAATTATATCTATCTAGCTCTCTTCGTTTTGTAATTATCATGTTAGCTTATATTAGAACAATCAGACAGGCAGATTTCCTCTGCACGGATTTTGCTCAACATTTGATAGGAATTTGCAAATTTGGTGTGAAGACCGTATACCAAATTTCAACCATACCGCTCAAAGCATTTCCGAGTTGTCTTCGTCACAGACAAACAAACGGGCATTTTCCAAAAGTGTGTTTTTTGGAATTCAGGGAGCTCTAAAACTTGGAGATTCGTCAAAATCTCGAATTCGATTTTTTTCAAAGATTACTATATTTTCTTTATGCGAAGCATACGAGAAGGTAAAAATGATTAAAATGAAGAAAAAAATCATGAATATGTTAAGAATGTGTTGAAATGTAGAACTAAATTGATCACCTTGTTAAAAATGAAGCATCGTAATTTGCGCTTCATAGGACAGCAACGTTTTTAAATCTGCTACTGGCTCCATTTAAATAAAGTATTATCAAACGAAAAAGGGCGCAGAGGAATTTCCGATTAAATAGTTCTCTAAGGCTACTAGACTGAGAGGGACAGCAAATAGTTAATTTAAATATATTTTTGGCCTTGTTGCCAAATAAATAAATTTATCGAAACTACAAATTCTGTGAATCATAATATATTAGAATAATATTTACACTTTGTTAAATATAAATGATTAGTTTCCTATCGCTTCATTTCGTCTTTTTGTTTATTAAAATACTTATAAACACAAAGTGTCTGCTTAAATAATATTGTGCACTAGCCGCCTTTTGCGACCATCCGGTTCGCCAATCTTAATGTTCGTTTAAATCTTAATAATTAAATATTTTACGCAATTCCTACTTTAATAGATTCTTCATCAAAATATTTTAAAACTTCAAATTTTGATAGTCATATAATTCAATCATAATATTATAAAGGCCTTAAGTCATAACGTAATATGTATCTCTCTAATTTTCTGTTAGCTCTCGTAGAAGTTATGCTTTAAATTAAAGTGGAAAGAATTAATCTGCAATTAATATAATAATATTTTTTGCTGAAACAAAGCATTTTTTTATAATATGATTACTGATAACAGAGTCACTGAGCGTTTAAACTTTATGGGCACTAAAGAAAATCTTTCTTAATTTATGTTATATCTCAAGAATTTGTCAACAAAATTTTCTACAGATTCATCATGAACAGATCGATTAATTAATAATGTTTAATTTTAAATGCATCAAACACTAAGAAAATAAAAGGAATCGTTTAAAATAATCGGTCGAAAACAGGTTTAAAGAAAAACTACTTAAAAAACGATGTATTTAAAACTATAAGCATATACAAAAAATATATAACTGACATAAATACAATTTAATTACAAAAGCATGCAACTAACCTAAAAATAATTTAAATCAATAATCATCCGTTGATAATATTGTCAACAATCGGAACACAATGCGCATGCGTGAATTTTCAAAGCCAGTTACGGTGACGCAAATGCCTGAATTTTTCTACGCCAGTTGGGGTAACGCTATGCAGATTAGACATTTTTAATTCCCTTTATTCTGTGTTATTTTAATTCAAAAGTACTTCAGAATGAATCTGAAAGATCGATTAATTAACAATGTTTAACAAACAGAATCGTTTGAAATAATCGGCCGAAAAATGTTAACCCTAGCCTCATTACTGTTGGGGAAAAAAAACAAAAAAAACTGAAGCCTTACTCATTTGGCGGTGGGGAATATGGAAGATTCTTTTGGCGGGAAAATTAGTTTTTAATTAATAATTAAAATTCTAATTAAAAATTCAAAAAAAGGGACCCTAAGTGCAAATTCTCGACCTCTAAGGCATACATGTACCAAATTTGGTAGCTGTAGGTCAAATGACCTGGCCTGTAGAGCGCCAACACACACACACACATTAAGCTTTATTTATAAGTAAAGAGTATAGATATAGATATAGATATAGATATAGATATAGATATAGATATAGATATAGATATAGATATAGATATAGATATAGATATTAGTGTTTAAAGAACATTTTGTTAATCGTGATTTCCACAGCAGAAGCTTTATGTAAAATCAAAAATTCGTTATTTATTAGAGCATTTATTGAATTAAGTTGCATAAAATATAATCATTTTCCAATTAGACCATTTTAGCATATCTGTGTCTTACTAAAGGTTTACAAATTAGCTATGTGGCCCTGATTTGAATGGATATCCTGTTCAAAACTTGCCTTAAAATAAAACTGATTTATTGGATTCATAATATAGAGAGTGTAAAAGATCATAAAATAATTTTTCTTGAATTTATTTTTTAGAAAAAATAATATTTTTTATTTGTTTCATTTCCTACAAACACGTGCCGAAAATTATATTTTTGCAGATTTCATTTCCAAAAAGATTTAATTTATTTTTAATTGTAGCTTTAATCAATATGATGGCAACAATTTGAAAAATGCCAATTTTTTCCCATGAATGCGAAACGTGCTCGTGCAGCTTAAATTTTATTTTTATTTTGTACGAAAAAAATTGTTGAAAAATATAGTTAAAATATTTATTTAAAAATTCATTAAAAATAGAAATTTAGTTTTAAGGTTAAAACGTTGGTATCACTTAAAAGATAATTTTTTGATCTTTAACTTGATGTAAAAATCTTTTTTATGCGGTAATATTTTCGGAAGTTATAGCAGAAACACGCCAAAATTTCGCTTAATTTTTAAATAAATAAAATTCTTATTAAAAATTCAAAAAAATAACCCCAAGGTGCACATTCCCGGCTTCCAAGGTATACACGTACCAAATTTGGTAGCTGTAAGTTGAATGGTCTCTCCTGTAGAGCGCCAACACACACACACATTGAGCTTTCTTGTAAGTGTAGATATAGATAGAAGTGCATTCATCAGCCATTATAATTAAATATAAGTGAAAAACCATGAAATAAATAAAATAAAATCCCTAAGTTATTTAAATAAAAAATATTAGCCTAAAATAAATTAATAACATTTTGGTTAAACTGTGAGAGGAAAAAATTGAACTGGAATGCATATGGAACATATGGAAGCAAAAAATCTAAATCTGCCAGTGAAGAAAATGTTTTTCTCAATGTATTAGTGAGTTGCGCAATTAGTAAGTTTTAAAGGAAATTTTAATAACAAAGATATCGGATCACCACAATATTATTGTAAGGGTTACTCAAATGAAAAGTAGACACTTGCGACTGCATATAGGCTATAATAGGGTCACCGAATAGGTATATAAGGGCGGTAGGAGGTGTGCACTGTATAGTGCACGCGGGAGACCGGGGTTCGATTCTAAGCCGGGGAGTTTCATTTTTACATGAAAGAAGTATTGGACTCAAAAAAATAAGATCAGATCGGAACAAAACAGACAGAAATCAGATCGGAACAACGCATCGTAGTACAATTTCTGATTTTTCGATTGCCATGGACCACTCTTGATATATTTCCTGCCCCAAGGGAGCACTATCAATTCAACACAATATTGCAGTACTCTGAAGAAACTACAGAAAGCAATCAAAAGCAAAGGACCAGGCCTTCTCACACAACAAGTGATCCATCTTCATGACAATGACTCGTGAAACCTAGAAGACCTTAAAAAATTTCTTTGGAAAGTTTTGGAAGGCGTGTCATACAGTCCGGATTTATTATCTTGTGACTTCCACATCTTTGGGCCACATAAGACAGTTTTACAGAGTAGACGTTTCCATTCAGATAACGAAGTGAAGGAAGCTACGCAGGATTCTCTCAGATTCGGCGGTAGCAGGGAGGCAAGGGGGCCGTTTGACCCCCTGTCGGCAGCCTCTTGCCTCCTCGTCGGCGAAAGATTGAGAATTTCGTCGGCAAAGGTGTTCACCATTTCAGGATGGTTGTAGAGAGTTGCGCATTATCGGATATGCTTATTTAAAATCCACCTTAAAGTTAATATATTGTAAACATTAGAAATATCCAAGTAACGGTTAAAGTGTTTTGTCTAAATTAGACAAAATAAACGATAGGGTGGTAGGTCAAAATGTCTATTTTGCGGACAATTTTTGATAGCTGAACTAAGAACTGAATGCAATGGATGTCGAAGACGTTAAGTTCGCAGATTTTCAGACATCAGATTCAAATGTCTTTCATTAAGCTTTTAATCTGTACTACTTTGGCAATATAACCCAAAGTAACAAGTGAATAAGATATCGACAAGTTGATATTTTCATTTTGGTAGCAATTTTTGATCGGACGACTATGAACTCAATGCGGTGAGTACCGAAGATATTAAATCTGCAGATTTTGAGACATTTATTTGAAATGTCGTTTACTTGGCTTATAATTTGCACTAGATTTGGCAATATATCCGACAAGTGAATAAGATACTACATTCTGCCGATAACTTTTGGGTTGCTGACTATGAACTAAATGTGATGAATATCGAAGATTATATCCACAGATTTTCAGGCATTTTATTCAAATGTTGTTCATTAATCTTTTGATTTGCACTACATTTGGCTATATAACCAACAAGACGACATGCCAAAAAATTTTGATCGATCGACTAAGAATTCAATGCGAATGGATGCCGACGAGTCCTAATTCTCAGTCATTTTATTTAAATGTCGCAATGGTCATTCAGCATATAATTTATATTATATTTAGCAGAATAATCAATAATCTGGTAAATGAATAAGACGTCACATTTTTTCCAACTAATTTTTGTCCTTCGGCTAAGATTTTATCATAAATTATGGAAAAAAATTGTTTACATCAGGCACTTCGATTACCTGTTAGTGGAATTAATAGAGAAATTGGTGCTTTTATATTATTCATGAATAAGACGACAGAGTTGTTTTCCATAATTCATAATTCAAATCCAAGTTCTAAAATTAATCGTCATCTTATTCATATAATTGTTACTTCCTCGGTAACGAATTGATAAATTTATTTTATTCATTTCACTATGAGAATTTCCCGACTAAAATCTATTTTATAGTCAACAAAATTTAAAAAAAAACATGTTTTTTTTTGACAATCTTGTGAGTATGCATGCTAAAAAGAGCTGCTTTGCTGCAGCCGAATTATATGAATTCATTATAAATCACTGAAGTAAGTAAATTGTAAATTAAATTTATTTAATAGTAAATATCTGTTTTCTTTAGCAATCTCTAATTTATCAGGCTGCAATTATTACACTAAATTAATATTACCGATTGCAATTGACAACAAAAAAAAATTGTGGTATGGTAGTTTTACAGTTACATTAAAGGAATTTATCCAAGTATGCAGTAAGTTTGTTAAATAAATAGCTACCTGAATTCTTCAGACTCTGCATTCAATATTATATGTAATCGGAGAGCATATCGTTTATATGTACTTTTCTTTCAATTACTATTCGCGGCAAAAGTATATAATTTCAGATGATTCTAAATTTTTAATAGACTTTGAATAAAGATGTCTTGATAAAAAGATGATTAAAATAATTATGTATAGAATATTCATAAATTACACATTAATCCCTTGACATACGAATTTACTTAACTTCCTAATTAAATGGCAGATCTTATTTGGGAACAATTATTGTTATTTTGATCCCTAGAATTAAAAAAAAGGGTATTTGAGAGAATGATGCGTTTTCAAGTGATTTTTGCATTTTAAATTACTTAATACTTTCCCTTAATTTCAGATTTAAATTAAAAATTAAATAATTCCATACACAAGTTATACTCGCCATTATATACGAAGGGATTAAGAAAAACCAGTGCATGCAACTGAGGGGATAAAACTTACTTTTTGGGAGGAATATTAGCTTGCAATAACTTCGAATTAAGAAAGTAATGAACCATAAGAACGCATGCCTAAAAATGAAGATAGGGGAATTCAAGTTCAAGATCTAATTGTTTTTTTTAATAAAATACATTGGTTTTTTAAGCCTAAATATATATAGAAAAAATTAATACAAGTTAACTAACGTTTAATGATCTAACTTTTAAGCAGCCTATTTTTCATAAGAATATTTTTCATATCTTACATAAAATAGTAAGTTTGTACATATATTTACAAAATATTTTCTCCGCCCTTCTTAAAAACATCATATTATTTTTTCCGCATTCAATATTGTTCGTGTCCGAACTATAGTAAATTTTTGATGGGTACTCGTACTTCTTGGATTCGAAACACATCTTAATTCCTGCTCGTCGTTGCAATCCTCACTTAACAAATATTTTAGGTAGGGGACTATGCAGAAAAATCGATTTTTGGGGAAAACATCGAATATTTTTATTTTTTATTCTGGATTTCTATAAAAGTTTCTTTTATAAAACTTTTTGTTTCAACATTCATTTTATGTAGCTTCTGATATAAAATAGTGGGAGTATGTATTTGTTCATTTAGCATGACACGTCATTCTGGTGCAATCTGTGTTTCTATCTATATTCTACAATCTAGAATGGAATATAACTATATTCATTTCTAAAATTAGATTTCAGAGAAATTAAATCTCACGAGTCTCATAAAAAAATAGACTCAAATATTGACAATTTTTTGATGGTTAGTAAAAAAAAACTGAGAATATTTTTACAAATACCTTTATAAAATTTTAACAATGAAAGAAAGGATCAGCATCTGCATAAAAAAAGTTAAATAATACTTAATTTTCTTTAATTAAATGTAAAATTAATTACTGAATTATTTTGAAACCAAATTAGAGATATTGTGCTTGCCCCCTGTCGGATTTGTTTTCCACCGCCCCTCCCCCCTCCACGTCGGCAAATCTCTGCCGCCGCCTCTGCTCTTGAGAATCAATCATTTTTCTACAGCAAAAAAAAGAATAGACCTGCTATCTAAACAATGGGATTTGTGTTACATCACCCAATTTCTTTTGATTTCCGATAAAAAATATTCTTTTCATTTAACTTGTCCACTTTTCATCTTGACAGCTCTTGTAAAATTTGAATGCTTGGGAGTATAATTTAATAAATGTTCAAGTGCTTCATTGAAAAGTTCGTCTCACTAAAAATGTTTGGACAAAAGTGTGGACAAGTGAGGTAAAAAGAAATTATATTTTTATAATAGCAATATCTAATTAGAAATATCACCGAAAAAATATTACTAGAAATAATGAATTCAAAATCACTTAGCAAATCGTTTAAATGATTTATTGATTCGAGTTGACTTTGATAAGAAACTTTATATTCCTGACTTGTTGGGAAAATGCTAAACATAAGGAATCATGAATTAAAGTTGTCTCTGCAAGTACTGCTGATTTCTTTAAAACCAAAAATGTAGAAATTGTTTCGATTAGCGTAGCGAGAGTACCTGACATCCGGCATATAATAAGTTATTGCATTTTTGTGTACGAAATATACAAAGAGAATGTATTGTAATTATCAGAAAATTCAAATTCGTCATTTTGATGAATCGATATTTTTCAGGTCTCTCTAAATAATTTTTTTTTAAAATGGAATTATATCTGCCTGACTATGAACAAGATATAACAAATTTTTTTTTGGTTTAAATGGATAAAATTTGGTATATGGTCTTTACATTAAATTTGTAGATTTTTATCAAAAACAGAACGAAATTCAAACAACTGTCCGAGTAGAAGCGAACACGATAGCCAAAAAAGATAAAGAACTAGATGGATAAAATTTGAGACCTAAGTTTACCATTTATTACGTAAATTTATATCAAATTAAGAACCAAATCTATTAAGTCTGTGATTTTGAACACACGTAAACACTGTAATTCTAAGTAATTTTAGGTAATTAAAATCTGGCGCACAGTTTTAGCATCTAAAGTGTAAATGCTTCCCACATTCTAAACAAATATATTCAAGGGCTGACCGTTTGTCAGTCTTTAGTTTTTTGTGGATGTAAACATGATAATTCAAAAACACAATGATTTACATCAATAATATATGGTATGTGATTTAGTGAAAATAGTTGCAGTTCTGTGTCAAATTAAGTTTCAATAGATCTGAAAAAAGTCACCCAAAATATTTATTCGATTTTCTGATATTTGTGCATTAACCCATTAATTTGTGCAACATATAGTAATTGATTCCAAAAGTTAATACGTTAGTAGGCTCCTTCATAACTACTGTTCACCAATGGCATGCGGATAGCAATTTATAAATACCACTTTACTTTCCTATATTACCAACATTACAACTATCATATACGGAACATTGAAAATAAAAACCTGAGCACTCGAGCATAATAAAACCTGAGCATTTCACAGCCTGGCCCCAGGTCACCAATTTTATGGGGGGGGGGGGGGGGGGGATGAAAAAAAAACTTTTATCAGAAAGCATACGAAAAAGTACCAGGAAGAATAGGGAAGACCATTACTGCTGATTTTATTTTCAATCCGTTCTTCATTACTGATTTAGTAACTATGAATGGCACATGGATCTCGTTTCCTCTTTTCGCACGTTCGTCGTACTTAACTTTAATAATTAATCCGTTCCGCTTCCATCATCTTTGTAAAGTTTTATAATAATGATATACATGAAAACCTAATCCAAGACACTGATTTGCTACGGGATTTGATTCCAAATAAAAGGATGTAAATAATTCACAAGACATACCGTAGAACACACTTATTTATAATGAATTATTTCTAATGTATTAATTTTGTTGAAACTTTACATTGCCAATTTGAATGCTTTCAGCAAATCAAAATTAATAAAGAATTGTCTTCGGTCAAGCATGCCTACAGAACGCTTAAATGCACTTGCTATATTAAGCACCGAAAAAGAAATTGTAATTTTTCGGAAGTTATTAATAGCAAAAACAAAATCACGTATTAAATAAACAAGCAATACTAATATATCGTGAGCATTTTTTTTTTTTTACCAAACATTTAGGGCCCAAAATGGTTTCCTGCACCCAGGCCCCTTTATAAAAAAGGCTGGTTCCGTCTGCAGCATTACGAATTAGTACAACAAAATCAGGTAGCTCCGGTCATAGAAGCAGTGGGGATGAAGAGAAGGAAGAATACATGAGAAATTACTTCATCAAAAGCTCAAGCTTGAAACTATGGAACTCTATAAGTTTTTCCGATATCGTTGTTAAAAATAAATGGCTTCTTTCTTTCTATCTGAATTGTTCAAACATCCTTCCGCTAATAACATGAAAGTTTTAAAGGAGAGGCGACTCAAATGTCCAATACACAGGTTAATAATAAGTGAATAGACCTAGCATAGCTTCATATGGGGCATTAATTTATGTCAAGATATGTGCACATACTCAGAATTTTTAATATCAGATAATTTTATTTCTAAGTTTAGTCTGAATTTAATTTAGTTAGAAATTTCACAAGCAGCACCCAGATTAAGCAAACAAATTAACACAAACCTGAAATGATAAATCAAGAGGGTCCTTTGATGAATCTAAAACAAAAACAGATTGGCATTTCTTGTTTTCACAGCAATTTTTCTGCTTTCAGAGAAATAATTGTACATAAAACATAATAAATATTAAAAGAGAATATTAATTCTTTATGATATAACATGCAAGTCAAAATTAAAATATATATTTAAAAACTATTTGCTTTAAATACTGACTAGGACCAATGTGAAACATTATCAAAACATTGTTCATTATTTGCTGAATATTTTTATTAAATGAATAGTTGATTGAATTTTCTAATTCCAAATCAGAATATAATTGTATCAAGATTAATTTGCATGATTCTGATTGAGGACAAACATAACTTCAATAATTTAGATTTGTGTAAAATATTTGAAGTAGAATAATTTCAGTAAACAATTTTTGTATCCTTGAGGTATAAGTAACTTTTACAAAATATTTTAAAATAAATAAAAAATTTATGTTTAATTCATATTATTTCGTACTAATCGTATCACTAAGTCAATAACACATGAAGTTGAGGCTGACAAAGGAAATTACCATAATTAATCATTGATGATGTTTCAATGAAACTCTTGAACCTTCTATCATAATTCTGGTAACCTGCTTCAAATACAGATTTGTTGCAATTAGAACTTATAAAAATGCTCAGAATATAAAAAATAATAATAATCGGTATTAATAGCATCTATTAAAAAAAGTTTTGTTGGAAAAAACTAACTAAATAAAATGGTTACAATAGTAACGATTTCTTCGAAAAATTCTCTAATAATATATATTTCCTGATAATTATTAGAAAATTAACACAATGGAATTATTCTTTTAAGCACTAAGATTTGCTTAAACTATTTATTATCTGCCAAGCCTACAATTAATTGACTTTGTAGTGACTTTTATTCATTCAATTCTTCTATACTTCAGCTGAATTGAAATGTAAATATAAAAGAAAAAAAAAGGTAGCTACTTTTGTTTAGAGGGTTATCAAAAGTAGTTCCATTTATTCAGAAATCTTTCTTACCAAGCATGTTATCATTCATGCCAAATATTGTGGGAATGTTCCCATGCAAAATTCCCTAACATTTTCTGCATAATATTGAACATTTTCCATATGCTAATAGGGTTATTAATGTACAAAATGGTAGAACAAATAAGTGGGATTATCCTGAAATTTTTATTTTTATTGTGTTGTTTATGTGAAAATAGTTAATGAAAAAAATTATTAGTCTAAATATTCTTGCATTAATATTGAAACTTTTAATATTTATGATTCAAAACTGTTATTACAAGAAGATTTACTTGCCTTATTTAGTTTAAATATTTATCTGTGTCTTATATCTTTGACTTCAATTACTTAAAATAATCCTTTTATACTGTCATAAAATAAAAATCAGTCAAATAGTATTTATTAAAATATTTAGAATTAAATTCAACAGCCAATTAAGTAATCCATAACTGACACTTTGCTTAATCTGAAAGACAATGACTTTGTTAATTTTCTTAAGGAGCAATCATCTTAAGAATATAATCTTAAAACCTGTTCGATGCATTTGATGAAATTTTTGAAACAGAGGGCGAGAAAAACATTTTTAAAAAAATTCTCTATATGCTTAATAACTTAGATATATTTCACACAATATTTTTAACTAATTAAAATTGTTTACAGTTAAAAAACAAAAAGGAATCCGATAAAGTAGAACTTTATAGCACAAATTTAGATTTAAAATTAATTTTAAAAAATACAATTTAGTACAATAAAAGTTTAATTGCAATTTGCAAGATGTCTGATGGAAAAAAAAATAGAAATCACATTAAATAGATATTAAAAAAAACAATTTATTTCACATATTTTCATAAAAAAGTATATAAAAAACAAATTTTTTAATTAACATACTAAGATTAAATAAGAAGTAAAAAAATGCATACATTTATTAATTACAGATCCAGTATTAAAAAAAACAGATCAACAGATATAAAACAGAACAACAGATTATTACACATAATTAATATATTTACATAATATTTTAACTAATTAAAATTGTTTACAATTAGAAAACAAAAAGGAATCCAATAGAATAGGATTTTACAGCACAAATTTCGTTTTAAAATTAATTTTAAAAAATACAATTTAGCTCAATAAAAGTTTAATTGCTCTACAAGCTTAATATCTTACATATATTATACACTATATTTTAAACTAATTGAAATTGTTTACAATTAAAAAACAAAAAAGAATCTGCATGAAGGTAGGATTTTTCAATGCAAATTTAGATTTAAAATTCATTTTTAAAAATACAATTTAGCTCAATAAAAGTTCAATTTGCAAGATTCTGGTGAAAAAAAATTAGAAATCACATTAAATAGATATAAAATTATAGATATAGATTATTTCACATATATAGATATAGATTATTTCACATATATAGATATAGATTATTTCACATCTTTCATATAAAAAATAACAACCTTTTCAAAAACATACTCAGATTAAATGAGAAGTAAAATGCATACATTTATTAATTACAGATTCATTATAAAAGAGAAACAGAACAACAGATTATTATACATAATTATATACAGATAATATATTATACACAATATTTTAACTAATTAAAATTGTTTACAATTAAAAAAAAAAAGGAATCCAATAAAGTAGGACTTTACTGCATGAATTTAGATTTAAAATTAATTTTTAAAAATTCAATTTAGATCAATAAAAGCTTAATTGCTCTACAAGTTTAATATCATACATATGTTATATACTATATTTTAAATTAATTAAAATTGTTTACAATTAAAAAACAAAAAAAGAATCTGCATTAAGATAGGATTTTACAGTACAAATTTAGATTTAAAGTTAATTTTAAATCTAAAATACAATTTTTTAAATAATATAATTAAAAATACAATTTAGCTCAATAAAAGGTTAATTTCAATTTTCAAGAAGTTTGGTGAAATAAAAAATCACATTAAATAGATATAAAAAAAATTTATTTCACATGTTTTTATATTTAAAAAAGTATATAAAAAATAACCTTTTCAATTAACATACTCAGATTAAATGAGAAGTAAAATGCATACATTTATTAGTTGCAGATTCATTATAAAAAAAACGATCAATAGATATAAAACAGAACAACAGATATAAAATATCAAATTTTGTAACTAAAAATAGAAACTTAAGATGAAAATGGGAGGGTAATATGGGAACTTGTGTGTATGAAAATGAAGACTCAAGCCGGAACTTTTTTTTACTGAGCAATTTTTTAGTACAGTATTTCCTTGGATTTACAATTTACACAATTTAATTTTATTAGTTAAATTTTCTTTATATAATTTCAACAGTATTTATATAACCATACTTGCATTCCAACCTTCCAGGCATATTATGTTTCAATTCAATGATTCCATAATATACATGAATCTTGCATCAGGTTCCGTTTAGGCAATGTTTGTGGTTTTATTGTTTTTGTTTTAAAGATAATTCGGCACCTCGGTAACATCAGATTTAGTTTAAGTAACTATTGTGGTATTCGTGTATTTTGATTATTGTTAACCCGGCAAAAGCTAAGAACGACGTTTCTTGAGCATATGCCGGAGAACATACCTTTATTCCTTCCTTCCTACATGAATCTCGCAATTAGAATTTCCTTTGATTTACAATTTACACAATTCAATTTTATTAGTTAAATTTTCTTTATATAATTTCAACAACATTTATATAACCATACTTGTATTCCAACCTTCCAGGCATATTATGTTTCAATTCAATGATTCCATATTATACATGAATCTCACAATCAGATTTTCCTTTGATTTACAATTTACACAATTCAATTTTATTAGTTAAATTTTCTTTATATAATTTCAATAGCATTTATATAACCGTACTTGCATTTCAATCTTGAAGGCATACTACATTTCAATTCAATGATCCCATAATACACGTGAATCTCACAATCAGATTTTTCATCGCTTTAAAATTCAATTTTATTAGTTCAACTTTCTTTATATAATTTCAACAGCATTTATATAACCATACTTGCATTTCAACCTTGAAGGCATACTACGTTTCAATTCAATAATTCCATAATACACATGAATCTCTTTATTGATGTAAATGCTACTTTTCATAACAGTTCCATAGGGTCGTAATAGGCGATTTATGTCATCCGTTTCGATACCATAAGGAACTTCGATCTTTAAAGAAGTTATATTCATTTCAACTGCTTTATAACTGTAGTAATTTTTAGCAATAACAATACCCTTTTCATTTTTCAGTTTGGAAATAGCAGATTCACCACGTATAGTACAGACAATTAGGTTATTAGGGAAAGCATTAATATATACCACACAATTTTTATTTTTTAAATACCTTTCAATGTCTTGAATAATAGTAACAGGATCAATTGCAGATTTGAGAGTAAATGCGATAGACATCAATCGATACTGGCAGCTCATTGTTGACAACAAAAAAGTAAATTTGAACTATAAATAATAAGGGCTGCTGGACTGTAAACAAAAATATTATGGAATATGAAAACTCATTGCCTGTTCACCGAAGCTCAGTTTTTATCTTATGTTTGAAGATAGTTTACAGATGTCTGTCTCTAACAAGCTACTTTATCTCTACGCATTTCAGCATATAAAAGAATTTTTAGTACTATTAGTTTGATATCACTTCATAATACACATGTAAACAAACAATGATGGACCAATCTTTGCAGTAACATACAATTCCAACATGGCTTTTTCACTAACTCCCTTACTAACCTGTGGAAAAAATGGTTTCGTCCATTACACTCTCAATCGAGTTGGATTTGAGACGCTAGTAAAAACATAAAAGAAAATAACTATTTGGTCTGGAGATGAATTGCATTTTTAAAAATTTACACCACAAAAAATGTACATATTTTTGAAACACTCAGCTTTCTTTCTTAGTGGAAGAAGTAGATTTGTTGTGATTGATTTTCACCAGAGAAGGAAAACCAATCTTTATGTTGCTGAAACATATTCACCTGAGTAAGAATTGCAATTGTTCTATTTGATTCGCGTTAGAAAAGTAGCATTTCTCTCTGTGAAATTTCAGCTATTTTCACCACAGAGAAAAATCAGTCAGTGATCATTGAAGTTTTGGAAATAATCGTCGATATAGATTGATTAAAAAAAAACATATTTTGACGAAGTTTGGAAATTCTTCTTCTGGTCTTGTAACGGAACAAATTTGAACAAATCTGCAATCTCTTGGAAAAATTACAACTTGACGCGAATGTCTGCCATGTAACCGACTTTCTTGTCTGGCCAATAAATTAATAGCCAAGATCTTAATTATTCTAACTTTTTTTTCTTTAACTGATTAGCTGTTCAATAATAAAAAAATAGGAAGACAAAATGTTGTCAATGCTTATTTAAAAGTTCTCACAATCAAGAATCGCTTCCACTTCGTTGTGATGTTACAATATTTTGTGATTTTTCCCTCTTTTCTGCCTTAAGGCTTTTGAGCATTTATGAAAATAAAATATTGCGAAATTTTTATCAATCACGTAATGCACTACTGCAATTTGTTGTGAATTAGAAAAATTCCCTATTGGGATTTCGTATCGTATAATACAGATCTTTTTATAGAATATTATATTGTCGACTTGAAAATTTATCCTTGAATGCAGAAAAAGTATATGAAATTTGATTAAAATGTTTTGTTTACTTAAATTCAGCTGTAATCCAAACAATCAAGTAATGGAATCATTTCAAGTAATGGAACATTGAAATGAAATGAAACTCTGGCAATTCACCAGATTTGGTTGTTAATGTTAACAGTAAACTATGAAACATATTAAAGATGGGTTTTAGTAATGTTTGTGGTTTTCGTGTTTTTTGGTAACCTGGCACCTTGGTGGCATCAGATACAGTTTTTGCAACTTTTGTGGTATTTTGATTATTGTTAACCCGGCAAAAGCTAAGAACAACGATTCTGGAGTATACGCCGGAGAATCATTCCTTCCATATTAAAGATACATAAATGTGTATGTGTAATTGTGAAATATTGTAAGAATGATAGAAACTCAGCTGGAATGAAATCAAATTAGCAGTGTGCTGCTTATATAATTTGTGCCCTGTTTAAGAATATGGAGAGTTGCGATTGCGGGCATGAAAATATATTAACAATACATAAATGTGTATGTGTAATTGTGAAATAACTTTTTGTAATATTTTAAGAATGATAGAAACTCGGCTGGAATGAAATCAAATTAGCAGTGTGCTGCTTATATAATTTGAGCCTTGTGTGAGAATATGCAGTTTTCAAAATAGAAGATTTGGGCAATAGTTACTTGGAAATATGCACCCAAGATTTATATTTCAAAAGTTGAGTATGGAAAAGCTATCAATTAGTAGTACTTTACTTAATTTTTTAAAAAAAATCAGTATTACTCTAGTATGAGTTTGCAGTTCATTGATGGATTCAAATGTTTCTTCCAGAACTTTGCTATTGTGGTAAGAGTAATCTGCTTGCATGGGGATGTAAATCATGCTTTATTGACATTGTAAGTTCCTTCAAATGGGTGTAAAATTTGGTATCAGAAGACTGACCTCAGGATTTAGCTAAAAGAAGACAAAAAATCTACAAGCCCTGCACATATGCAAGATACTGCTATAAGTTGAAGCAAGTAATCACATTTTACATAATATTTATTATAAGTGTACCAGTTTTTTCTTGTCTTACAAGTATGCTTTATTCAGTTAACAAGTGGTACAATCAATTTTTAGTTATTATTCATATGAAACTCGTAGCCTTCACTAGACCTTCAACTTATAATTGAAAATAATTAATGTTGCAGTTGTTATATCTGCTGGAATCACAACTTTCATCTGTGTAATATTCTGTGGACATATAAAGCTAATTTTAACATAAATGATAAATAAGCTCAATTGCTACATTGAAGCCACAGAAAAACTCTATATAACTCGTTGAGTGTTCCTGCAGCAATTGGGATATTGTGTGAATTTTTACATTATTTTTACCTCCTCTCTGCAATTTCATCATTCTGTGTTCTCGAATATCTGTGCATAGCTTATAAGCCATATATTTTTTCCTTGTAAAGTAGTCCCATATTTTTTTTAATATCCTGCATTTGAAATATAAATGTTAAAAAAAATTATTATTGTTTACATTGAATAAAACTAATGAAGTTGTTTACTGATCATCATTTGCTTCTATTATTTTTTATATGTGCCAGTTGAACAAAATTATAAATTAATTTTTAATTATTATATAATTTACATTTATGATTGTTTTATTTGAAATATTCCATTTGATTTTATTCAAAAATTATTGTGATTTTTCAGAATTTTTTTAAAAATAAATATTTAAAAACATTACTGCATCAAAAATTTTCTTTTAATTCTCTTCAAAATTACAAAATTTATTTTTAAAAATTTTTAGGTATAAATATTTAATGACTTTTAAATATGATAAACATGGGGCTGACTTAAAAAAAAATTAATGAAATAATAAGTAAATACTATTCTTGTCTTTTTATTATTGGATAAGTTTTCAAAACCTTTTCTAAAAAAGTTATTTTTCATGTTGATATATAGGAAATTATAATTTTTTTTACTAGATTTTGTAAATTTTATTCCATATTATTTAAATATTTGAAAGTTTTCTACAAAAAAAATATTTTATTCAAAATATTGAATATTCTTTGGAAATACAAGTCTAAAGAAAAGCATTTTACATGTTTAGATTGTTTTAATATCACAATAATTTATTTATAAAAAAACTTTTGCAACTAGTTATCATTTATACATTAGTAATTTTTTTTTTTGCATCTTGATTTTTTAATGATAGAATGTATATTCAAGTTTAAAATCACAACCAACCAAAAGCAAACTTGATTCATTTAGTGTCTTTACTTTTTTTTTAAACCTCTCCTAGAAGTTTATCATTAATTAATTATCAGGTTATAAATAAATATTAGTTTTGTTTCAAAATCTAAATTTTGAAGAAATTAGTTATGAATATCTGAATCATGAATAGGCGAAGGTGGCTTATGGCAAATATTATCAAATAGACATTTGTTTAAATGTCCTGTAACTTTAGGGAGATCCAAGACAATTTTTTTATTTTCAGAATACTTTATTTTATTTATTATGATCATAAATTTGAAACATATTCAAATTAATATCAAATATTATTTAAATTTAAGATAATTAAACTTGAGATTTTTATTTTTTATGTTCCCAAAGTTCCTTGCATATTGGTGTTTTTGAAACTTGCCTACTAACTCATAACTCATTCAACTCTTCACAATTGTGTATTTATGCATTTAAAATGCATAGCAAAGTTTTATATTATTTTTTTGCTATGTTTCAAATGAAGAGTTACTGTCATTTTTTTTTTAACAAGACTGAAATTAACTCACTGAAAGTCATAATTATTTAAATGTTGTGTCCATTTGTCATAAATCGCATTACTTAAAAACCACTTTTATAGAAATTAAAGTGCACACCATTTTGCATGTTTTCTAGAAAACTACTTGTTTTCTTAAGCTTCAAAATATAACATG
Source organism: Argiope aurantia (assembly GCA_026543865.1). Classification (NCBI taxonomy): domain Eukaryota; kingdom Metazoa; phylum Arthropoda; class Arachnida; order Araneae; family Araneidae; genus Argiope; species Argiope aurantia. The sequence goes on along the minus strand of JAPMOR010062530.1, from coordinate 179,140 downwards.
CAGACAATCTTAAATTCTTAAAACTAAAATAATACTGCAAGCATTTTAGAATTCCATCGACTTGTTTATTCTTTCAACATAACAGCCTATCTTACAAACATTGCCAGATTCCAGAAGGTTTACAATTGATCATAAGCTATTATACAAAAAATAAACGAAATAATATTAACAAAATATGTTTATCAAAGAAAAAATCGTTTGCTTTTACTTTTTAATAATATTTTAACAAAATAAAAATAGTAGCAGTTATAAAATGTCTGAAAAGGAATCGTCTGCTAAATGTCTATTAATAGATTTAGATTATGATATTTACCGAACACTCCCAGCTTTAATAATCAAACAGCAAATAAGGTAAATAAGCATTGGATACAAAGTAATTTGCATTGTTCAAATCCTCAAAAATCTTGGAGGCACTTTTACAGTTCTACCTCTTCTTGTTGTAAGAGGTTTTTCACTAAGAGGGCTTTCATCTTCTGTACACTTTATCTCAAGAGGATAAATCCGACAAACAGGACGTACAATCTCACCTCTTTGTGTTTTCAATCGGACTTCTCTAATGTTTTTATCTTTACCTGGATAAACCTCAAGAATTTTAGTCATTGGCCCCATTAATCTTTTCTTTGAATCATCTTCAATTAAGACAGTTTCTCCAAGTTTTACTTCATAATAATTGCTTTTCTTCCGTGGTTGTAATAATATGCCTATATATTCACGGCGAAATCTATTTCTTAAGTGTTGTCTAAGATTTAGTCGATATTTCAGACGCCTTTTAACATCGGTAGTGTCGAGTTGATCTAAATCGGGCACTCTCACCGTCGGAATATCTTGTATAAACATTAATGGAGTGGAATGAGGTCATTGGAATCTTCGGATAAATACGTAAGTGGTCTGGAGTTAATGACCGCCTCACAATCACATAAGATAGCAACTAACTCTTCATAGTACAAGCAGGCATTCCCTGAAACACGTCTAAGAAGTTTTTTCACCATTTGTACAATCCGTTCCCAAAATCTACCCCACCAGGGTGCAGAGGGTGGTATGAATTTTCATGTTATTCTTTGAATAGAAGTTTCTCTTTCGATCACATCTCAATCCAGTTTTTGCATCTAATTTTCAGCGCCTACAAAGTTAGTGCCATTATCGCTGTAAATAACCTTTGGTCGGCCTGGTCTGGCTATGAACCGCCGAAGGCAAGGGAGGAAGGATCTGATATCAAGTGACAGTGTCAGTTCTAGGTGTATTGCTCGATACACCACACACGTGAAAAGAACTATCCAACATTTTTCACCTCCCTTAAGCGTAAGTGGTCCAGTTAAATCTACGCCGCTCACCTCAAATGCAGCTGATTCTTCTACTCTGTCCTGAGGCAAACCAATAGGTTGGGTTTCTATGTTCCTGGAATTGTATCTTAAGCATTTGTTAATTTCTCTACGAATGGTTCTTCTTCCATTTATAAACCAGAAATTTTCTCGCAATTTCGATAATAGAATCTGCACTTTAGCATGAGAGTTTTCCATATGAGCCTCTCTGACAATAAGCTCTACTAACCTATGTTTTCCAGGAAGAAGAATGGGGTATCTAAAATTTCGCAAGTCGTCCTTCTCAGTTAATTTTGTTTTAATCCTTAAAATACTCTCCTCATCTCTAAAGACATTAAGAGTCTTCAAACCTCTAACTGATTCTTCGGTGAAAAACTCTTCTTGAATCATCCTAATAATCCTTTTTTCTGCCTCATTTATTTCAGATGTAGTCAAACATCCCTCCTTTCTGCATTCCTTTTCGGTCTTAGAATTATGCTGAAATCTTGAAATTCAACCCAAAATTTTAATGATTTTGGCGTAGCTGGAAAAGCGAGAGAAAAGACTTGCAGTAATAGGAGCGTTGTTTACAAGACTAATTGATTTGCCACATTTTTCTGCAGAGACAATCTCTTCATCTAATCACCATATTAAATGTTTTGAAAATGACGGGAATTGTCGGTGTACAGTATTGCACTATAGTATCAATAGTTATTATAAAGAATGTGTTTTTATTAAAATTCAGTTGAATTGAAATTTATAGGTATCTAATGATCTTTCAAGAAGGCTTAAAACAAAATATCACATTTTATAAGTGAATGCATCATTGAATAGCTTTAAAATGCTAACTCGATAACATTATCTTCACACACTTGGAGATAGCTATGCTGAGTTATTACCTCATCGTAGGTGTGGGGAAATCTTTTTTAAATAATACGATAAAAAAACTTAATATAGGCATGTTAATTTCAAAGAATTTTTTTTTTCAAAAGTAACATTTTATTTTATACAATCATTTCAATTTGAAATTATTTTGTTAGGTGACTTTATTAAAAAAAGAACTAATATCAACTTTTTAAAACAATTTGTAAAGATTTTATTTCTTCACTGGATTATGACTCCACTTTAGTGGGCGTACCAACTATTCTTTCCAAGGACCATGAAAATTACTTTTATTTATTTAAGTTTTAATAACGTTATTAGTAGCAATTTTTTTCATCTTCACCTTTATTTTCAGTTATTTGCTTCTATTTCTGTTGTCTGCTGTTTAGCATGCAATATCATTGCAATGAAGAAAAATAAATTTGCATGGTAAATACTAGTTTTGTTTTGATTTGGCTTTGAAGATTTATTTTAATTTATGTTTTTACAGTTGATTTTCCATGAATCATTAAAATTGTCTGAAGTAGATGTAATTTTCATCATATGTGTTACTCTGTACTCATGTGCTGCCATTTACTTCAAAAGTGGGAATGGTATTTAAGCATATAGAATAGTGTTTTCTTCTGCTGTGACAATAATGTGTTACGCATATTGACTGATTTTAGTTTTTAAAATAAGGAAGTTAAAAATATAAATATATGTAGCTATATTCCTTTGTATTTATAGGCAAAATATATGGACCTTTTCCTAGACAAAATCATGCAACAGAAACAACATAATACCAACAGAAAGTAAACATTGGCTTCATGTGAAACACAATTTATACAATTAAACTATGTGATCATGTAAGAATTTTACACTGCATATTTTTGGTTCTTTTAAGTTGTATTGTACATAATTTAGATAAAAGTTGCTAAATTTGAATTATCTGAAATTTTTTAAAAATATGTTGTGATGGAGAGATAATCTTAATTTTTAAAAAATATACAATTTTTTGTAGTTTATTTATTTTTGAGAAATACTCTTCATAGCCGAAGAAAAGTAGCATAAAAAATTGTACCGTGGTCCAAATAATAAAAAGTGATTCAAGAAACTGGACTATCTGAATACCAATTTCTTTAGCAAAATTAAAGTAATTTTAGGTTCTAAAATTCACACCAACTCATAGTTTCTTAGCTCTATATGATATGTTATGTCCTGCCATTATGTCATTTTTTCACACCTGATACAAAATTATGTAACCAGTAGGTATATTGCAGCCCTAAGCAGTAAACATCATGAGTGCCTCTCCCCTCCATTTTAATAAACTGGTTAATTAGATTTTACATTTCAACATATTTTTAACTTATTTGGCAGGTTATTAATTCATTATAGATAGTGTTTTTTTTATTTTAGTAATTTCGGGCTAATATATGTTCTATTTATTTATTTTTAATTTATATATATCATCGAAAAAATAACAGAAGTAATAAATTAACCATAAATATTAGGCAACGATTCCTTTAGATACAAATAAAAGTACTATATATTGAAACATATATTAGATGTTATTATTTTATAGGAGTAACCAAGCGATATGTAATATAACTATTTAAAGGCTACTACATATTCCAATGTATTATAAATAATTGCAGCAAAATATGTAATATTATAAAAAGCAGCAAAATCTTTAATCACATTGTTGAATTCAACACTTTAAACAAGTTCAGAATTAGAAACAAAGCATGCTATGCTTAAAACTTTATTTTCTATTGAAGAATTTTTCAGGTAATTTTAGGTGCCATGTTTTCTTATATAATTTTCAAAAAAAAATCGTTATATTTTGAAATTAATTCTAAAATTCCTAAAAAATTTCATGTTTTCTTTTACGTTGAAATGCTAAACCCATAACGCCAAGAAATTTTATTACATGAACAACACTTTTATTTCAAAATATTGTATCAGTACACAACTTCTTTTGAATACATTTGATAGATTGCTGCTTCCGAAAAAAATTACTTTTCAAAATACAGATTTTTATGTTGTTTTGTATTCATTCATGTATTTTTTTTAATGTTTTGCAAATCTGGAGTTGTTTTTCCAATCGTTAAATTCATTAGTGGAAGAGTTTCTTATGCAAAATAATTCATTAGTTAAGCAACAGATCTATTTGAGTTGGAATACATAAAATCAATCCCATCTTCCTCAGTTCTCAATTTTTTTAACATATTGTTACGAATCTGTAATGTTGCTTCCCACCACAGTTAATTCCATTGTAGGGCAGAAAGTTTTACAGTCAGCTCTATTGGATGCTGATTGGACGCCGGATAAATGACCCTCGAGCTTGGCGACTTCGTGAGAACTGTGGGGAGGGGGGGAATGGACAATACTAGAATCTTCAAGAAATTTGGCGATAAAACCAATAGGAGGCAAGTTATGTTTGATTGTTCGCGAACCTTCTCTGCCCTGCTCTGGAAACTATAAAAGGCTGGCAGTCCAAGCCGAAGACGGTCGTATATTGAGGCAGCGACGAATTAGTTAGATCAGTCCAGCAAAGCGCAAGCGTTGAATGGAGTTCAAGCGATTAATGGACTTTGAATTGAGGCAATATTGAGTCGCGCGTAGAGTATCCAGTCGTATAGTAGTGAGTCAGCAGTTGAATAAAGCTAAAGAAGGAAACAGTGGAGAATAGCAGGTGTTTGAAGAGACCTTAGTAAATAGGTACGTGGATTCCCTCCACCTGGTGAGTTCTGCCTGGCCGCTTTGTATGTGCTCTGGTTACTTGTGGCTGCTGTTGTTGTAAGTGCTGCTGTACATCTCGGTTGTGACTTATCGTGTGTCGTCTGTTTTCGTGTTAATAAACGATGTAATTTGTTATTGAGGTTTGCTGATAATGTTACACCATACGCCCACTACAAGCGAACCCGTTTTAGTTTACGGAGGGAAGAATTTCCGGACAATATGTTTATTTGCAGATCTAAAGTAATCAGATTAAACATGTTGGGACTGTAAAAAAAAAAAAAATCATATGTGTGTGTGTGTGTGTGTGTGTATTGTTAAATACTGCAATATATTTCTTATAATATAATCTACAGTCTTAGCGTTCAATTTATTCCAAATTCTAGGATCTATTAAATTCATTTCGATTAATTTTTCAAAAGGTTAATCAGTATTTAACTCGCTTTACGTTCTGAATAGTTCCCAAAGAAACTTTAGCTTAATAGTCGTTGGTAGCTTCAGATATTATTTTAAATTCTACTTTGTTCATTCAATTCCTACTATTAGCTCACTTTCTCTCTATATATATTTATTTATTTATCTTATTCAGATTTTCAATCATTAATAAAATACTTTTTATTCATCCACTCAAGTTCAAATACATTTTTTTAAACTTTTAGTGGATGACACTTAATGTTAATACAGTTTTTTTTTCAAATATTAATTCATTAAATAAATTTAATTAATTTTTAATTCTTTAAATAGAGTTTTAACAGTTCATAATAAAAACTGAAATCCACAGGCAGTAGCGTAATCGGTAAAATGCAAGGATTTCAGTATTTTTCACGTGAAGGTGAAGAATGCGAGTTCAATTCTTGCAAAAATCAATAATTTTTTGATAATTATTTAATAAAAAGTAACTAAAATAAAAATTTTCTTTGTTGACCTAAGTAGGAATTGAATTAATTTTTTTATATTACTTGTTCCGTTCCCTTTCAAATTTACCTCTATAAAATCATGTGTTGGTGTATAAATTGTTTATTCACCATCTTTAATTTTACTATTCGAGACTGCAGGGAAAGAAACTATTCACAAAACTGACATTTCTTTGAAACATATAAACAAAACCATTACACCATCTATTAATATTGTCAACGATCACTAAATCACGGGCAAAAATTGTTTGTTTGAGTTAGTAGGCTTTGTTTCGAACTTGAGCGAAGTCATTAAGCGCTATACCGATTTTGATGGACTAATGAGATTGTTTTGTCAATATATGTAAACTTAGTTTAAACTGTTTACGATACAATATTAAAGTACTTTTTAAAATAATGTAATATTTAACCTTCTTTTAGTTTAGTTATATTAACGTCCTGTTTTAAAGAAACATTAGGGCTATTTGGGGACCTCGTAATTTTGAACCGCGGTCAGAAAACGAGGATGACACCTGAGCTGGCACCTCCTCTCCAAACTTTCTGACTACACCAGCGGGAGGGCGTTGGCCCCAACGTATTTATCGTGCACCAGACCCGCTTACACGACGGTTTTTCGATGGAATCGGATTTAGAACCTGAAACCCTCCAGCTTCGAAGCTGAAACCTAATCACAGACCACCGCGGCCCTATATTTCCTTAAATCACATTACATTGTTGCGATATACGTTTCTTATTTTATGGCCTAAAATATCTACTTATATTGAAAATATGATATAGGTTAAATATAGTTAATAATCCTAATTCGGTACTCTAAGTACTAATAATGCACATGAATTTACAGTTAATATTTCTTTGCATATTTTAATAGAGTAACTTATTTTCTCGCAATCTGTACAAAACTTTTATAGAAATACTTTCAAATAACAACTAACTTCAAATTTCTCTGGTTGAATTTGAGATGAGTATAAACCAATATATTTCCAGTGCAAGAGATTAGAGCCTGTGGTAAATTTTTAATTGGCAAAAAGAAAAAAAATTATATTATTGTTAGAAAATTAGTTTTCATTTATTTGAAAATACTACCTAAAAATTCAAATTTTCTCTTTATGTTTAAACAACTGCATTAAAAAAATACAGCGATGTTTCTGTTTTCATTGATTATTCATCGGCAAAAATCGAAATAATTGTTTCCATATGAATAAATTAATATGTATTCTTTCTAGGAACTAAAATTCCAAAAACACATTTTATAGAGAATATGAAGGGTGACCATAAAATAACTTTCCCTGTTTGGCGGCATCTGCATCTAAAACGATTGAACGAGATGAAACCACATTTCATATATAAATATGGAAGCCAAAAAGAAAATGAATTCCTCAGAAAAAAAAATTAGTACCAAAAGTTGCCGATAGGAGAAATACTGCAGCTGTTGGAGTATAATTATTAATGAATTCATGAAACTCACAAAAAATGATCTTTTATACATCAATATTAAGGTCCCCTGAACGTTGTGCAACATTTTCAATATTCTGATCTTTTCTGGCAACAACCTATTACACGTTTTATACTGTTGCGTGTTAACTGTCGGTTTCGATGCTCATCACAGTCCGTCTTATTTTCTGTTTCCAGACATGCCGGTTCTGCTTAAGAGCAGCCACGACATTACACTGTCTAGTGTAGAACAGTTTTACCAGTAAAGCATGCTGCGGTAAAGTAGGGCCCATATTAAGCCCTGTTCCGATGACCTATCCCCTCCTTGAGTCTGGCACATCCCCCCTTTTGTGGTTTTCTGAGGGTTCTTTGAAGTTGTTCATTTTGCCGAAAATTTGACGCAAGGCTCTGGATCGAGATCCACAGGCGGGTGTGTTCCAACAAAGGGTCAGTTGGCAGATTTATAACCAAATCCATAAGGCAACAACAGGTCGTAGGAACGGGACTTTAAGTATACATCAACAATCAAAGAACACATAAATAGTCAAGAATGAACTACTCACAGGTCGTTTGCTCCTTACTTTTTACAAGGAACACATGGCGCTATTGTCACTCACGCACTAGGAATTTTACATAATCCATCTCGATATGCAAATTTCCTCTTTCGTACGTGACATCAACGTTAATATTTCTCCTATCGGCAACTTTTAGTATCAATTTTTTTTTGGGGGGGGATTCATATTCCCATGCCTTCCACACTCTGTATATGAAATGTTGTTTCATTTCTTTCATTCGTTTTATTTGTTGAAGCCACAAAACACGGAAAGTTATTTTATGACCACTCTGTATATAGTGTTCAGTACTAAAAACAATAAGAAATTAATATAAAACAATAATTTTGCATTTAACATGCTGTTTACATTTTTATATAATTCTGAAGGCTCTTTTAATATATAAAAGATATCGTTAAACGTAGTAAGAAGCGCAGATAGCTTAGCTTAGGAAGGAAATCAGTGGCGTGGCAATATCAAATGGCTTCTGGAAAGAGAAATGACGAGCATCTTATATTTGGCAAGTGCTAGGTTATAAAAATGCTGACTCTAATAATGAATTCTTCGAGAAACAAAATTGTTGAAGTGTCTGGCGGACATGAGTGTTCTATTGTGGTGCATAATATTATTTGGTGGTGCGTAATGTTCAGGCACTGAAACAATAGATTCAGTTATGGCAGTCGCGGATGTTGATAACTTGAGGTCACAGGCACTAAATTATTCTGAGGCCCCCTTTTACGTAAATAGTATTTATGATAAGAAAGTAATATGAAGTATTTCTGCAGTATATATCTAAAAACGTTTCTGACTTTTATCAACACTTTTTTATTCTAATTTTTGTTCATAATATAAAAGAATAAAGAGGTGTGATTTTTTTTTCTGTCTTTGCATATTTTCTAAATGGGAGGGATATTATGGTGTTCAAGTATTCAAATTTTGATTTAAACGGGAATAAAAATTGAAAAATATTTCTCGGCAGTTGTATCATTTTGGTTTTTCCTTAAAATTAAAAAAAAATGCAACTTATTCAATTGAAAGAATTTGTCTTGAGTTCATAAATCACCAAATTTTCTTTTATGAACTATAACTAGTTTTATTATAAACAGAACTATTATAGGAAAATATCCCAATTTAGATTTTTTTCAAACTAGAATAAAAAGTGTTAACGTTCTTTGTCCCAAAGATTGAATGGTATTTTTTATTCAATTTCATATTTGTAAGTTAATTTTTTAGTAACAATGTATATTAAAATAATTTAATTAGTATTGTTATCATATTTAAGTAAATTAATAACTTATTTTAAATCTAAATCATTAATTTATTATTATTAAAAATTAATAATTTAAAATAATTTAATGGACTCAATTAATTATTTAAAAATTGTTAACTTACCTAAAAACTCTTTTATCGAAAAACAGTTAAGCAAAAAACTTTTAGAGCAACTCGAAACAACAAATATTTTATTTTGAACAAAATAATGAAAAGATATCAAAGCTTTTTAACACAGTTTTAAATACTATTTAATTATAGGGCTGGTTATTTTAAAAATTAAAAACAGTATTATGTTACTAAATTATAAAGCAAATCTTATTTAATATTAATATCTTTTATAATTATATTAGGTAGAATATCATGAAACCAACATATTCTATTAAATTATATTGGAAATCAGTTTTTTTCCCTCTAATACACCATGTTCATTGGCCATAGCAGTCAGAGAGTTCAGGGATTCTTGATTTGTCGACAATCTATAACAGTTTTTCAGCAGCTTTAGTTTTCTGAGACTTCGCTTATATTTGTAGCTATTAAGCATCTGTAAGTTTTCAGTGCGGTCATCACATTCAGAAAAGTTGATTGTACTACATTATTATACATCAGTTTATAAGAATTAATCGTAGATACTATTGTTTCTTCATTTGTTTCCAGAAGTTGAGACATGAAGAATTTAAAATGCACTATACTCCCGATCTTATACGCGGCAATTATCTTATGTCCGGTTATCTAAATTAAGTATGCTCATTTCTTACAAATTAAAATAACTTTATTCACACAAAGCACAGAAACAAACACTAACACAAGCAACACTACAAAAAAAATCAAACTACGCAGAAACAATGGCATAATGACAGTCTAATCAGATAGCTTCATCACATCCCTTCAACTTCTCTTACCTCGTAAGGGCTGTGATCTCACAGTTTGTGACCAAAGAGAAATAATGCAATGGCGCCGCAACAGCTTTTATGATTCATCGGGCCGCTTTCACATTGAGGTAAATGGAGGGCTTAATCTTAATAAGAAGTGAGGCAAAAGTATTATAACAGTGATATAAAAACTTTGCTTGTTGGTATTGGCGAGCAAATAAATAAATTCATAGAACTCCGGCATATTTGGCCTGCCCTTCCGCAACTTTAGTCCGGATGCTCGGAAGTGTACTGTATTTTATTATAAAATTGAAATTTGATATTCTGTGAATAATTTTCTTTGAATTTTTGAGCAGCTTACTGCATTTTGACGTTTGTTGTTTTTAGAAAATTATCTAAAAATTAAAAATATTGAATTAATTTTACTATACGTTTCAAAACGCCACGAAAATTCTGTGCATATCATATCCAACACAAGTACATATGTTTTGACACTGCATTTTTCCTTTCATCTAAGTACGACGTCTTTACTACCGTCTTCGATTTTTCTTCCTTTCTTTCTTTCTTTCTTTCTTTTTTTTTTTTTTTTTGCTTTTCCTTATAAGTCGGCTTTATCAATGTATTAGGAATCAACTATTTCATTTGTCTTCATCTATTCATTGTAAAGCATTATTAGTAATCTAAATGCACCGGCCCCAGTTTTTGATACTTTTCACTACATCACAAATCTTCTCATTGAAAAAAAAAAAAAAAAAAAAAAAACTGTACACTTCCGAGTATCCAACCTAATGTGGCAGAACAGCAGGCCGGACAACAAAAAATCCGGATAGGCAAGAGTTCTATGAACTCATTTCTTTGCCCACCAATACCAGAAGACAAAATTTTTATAAAAAACTGACTGTTAAAATACGTAATTTCTCACTTCTTGTTGAGTTCTATGCCCTCAATTTATTTAAAGCCACATAGAATGGGAACGCGGTCACGGTGTATTGAATCATAAAAGCAGTTGGCAGTTAGTGCCGAATTAAAATAGGAGCCTCTGTATTGATAGTTCTTATACGTCTATATACTGTACTACACGTTTCAAGTGTTTATTAGAGAAAAAGTACGTTAAAGGGTATAAACAGCTCACATTTTAGCATAAATTCTGCAATGCCTAATTTAAATGCAGGGAACATAAAAAAAAAAGCATTAACGTAAATCGTTGGCATAATTCTTAAGAAATTGTCTAAAACTGATTTTAGTTTCCACTGATAAATGATCACCTAGATATAATCAGGAACAACTGCAGCAATTGAAGTCCGTTACGCACTGACGAAACTATGAATGACGAACAGAACACTGCTCTTTTCCTATCACAACTTGCATTTTGCATGCGATGTGTAGTAGGATTGCAATAGACGCCCGCTTCCAGTGCCTTAGCAATGTTGTCAATGCAATGCCTTGCCAGGGCCGGCCATCTGGTGGGGGGGAGGTGCGGCGGATGCTATGTACCGGGGTCCCGCGACTGAGGCGGTCACCAACATGATGAAGAACTAAAATAATGTTCTGAATAATTATAGCTATATGGAAAGAAGAGAGGAAAAAATTTAAGTGAAACAATCGACGGGTTTGGAAATATACAAAGTTTACAGATATATTACAGTCTTGTGCAAGTTGCAATATTTTATAACCACAAAGTAAAAAGATTTACAGTCATTTACCTCTTTTTCTAGATTAGATTACATACAGTATTTTGATAATTCATATTATGAAATGTTTAATATTGTTAGATTTAATCATACCTATACCAAAGAAATATCCCTCTGGGTATCAAAAAAAGAAAATTAGCTGATAGGAAGGGAGGGAGGAAAATAAAGCTAAATTTCATGAAGTCTCAAGTAGATCTACTTTTTTTTTTCTTTTTTCTATGAAGTAATTCTGGCAATGATATTGCTTCGACTTCAGAAGTTACAATTCAAGTTCCAACTGGAGAAGAAAATTCCATTCAAACTTCACTACTTTGCAATGAAAACGTAGGAACATGCTTAAATACACTTGCTATAAAAAACATAGAAAAAAATTGCAATTTCCCTGAAGTAATTAATTGCAAAAACAAAATTACGTGATAAATAAACACGCAATAATAATATTCTGATTGTAATTTTTTTTAACAAAAAATTTAGGCCCCCAAATGATTTCTTGTACCCATGCCTCTTTATTGAGAAGGCCGGCTCTGTGCTTTGTCTTCTTCATTTAATTGCAATAAAGGCCGGATAGTCGCGAACCGGATACTCGGGAGTGTATTGTATATTCTTTCTTTATACATCGAGCACTTCTAAAGCCTGATAAAGAGTAAATCAAAAAACAAAGTCTTTTCGCATTTTCATACAGATCTATGAGTGGAGCAACATAGAAATATTGAAATTATTATTTTAAAATTTGATTAATCTGCTTACATGGTTATTCAAAACTCTACAGTATCGAGTAGATCCCAGCTCTATACTCTACAGCTATCAATCCAAAAGGATTAAAAATAAAATATAATGTTTAAAACTGATTACCTCTTATACCAGACGAAAACTAATAAAGAACATCAACGTGCTATTTTGACTATAATTTTAAAGCCAAAAAATTTTGAAGATATATTTTTAATTGTAGCAAATGATATATATTTTATTTATATAATTTATATTTGCTGGGTATTCTTAGAAACAATTAAAAAATCGTGTTTTAATAAATAAATAATTAATACAACAATACATAATGTAATAAAATAAAAAGAATTTTGCTCTCTCAAAACTTCAGCTTTAGCAATGCAAATTGTAGCATTTTTTAAACGTTTAGCAACTGTGTCGATTGGAAAAAAATTTGTCTTTGTTCTTAACACTGTCTTGAACCGGCGGTAACAGTTAGAAATATTTTACGAGGATAAAGTGATAGGGTTATATAAAGACAAGTGCATTTCCCTTGGATTATAAATTTATGAGGGCCAGCCTATTTTGATACCCTTTTTTGCTGATGTGGAGATATCATCAAATTACTAGATCCTCCCAAATGATTCCAGTGTAGAAAGACGTTGCTCTCCTTACAGCCTTTGGGGATGACTATTAATGCTTACGAGAATAATTATTAAGATTTTATTAGCGAAATGCGCACATCTTACTTAATAGGATAAACTCTCCCACCGGGGAGGGCGCCTCAAGTATGAGGATGATAATCTTCCGGTATGGTGGGTGGTTTTAGCCGTTCTGGTGGGCAGGGCCGCCGCTTGAGGGTGGCAAAATTGTTCACCGCACAAGGGCGCCTGGGTCAGGGGGGCGCCAAAATTTATAGTACTTATAGTTTTTTAATTTAATGTTACTTAAATAAAAAATTGTAACAACAACAGGAATTGGGAATATTTTGTATCGGCATATATTTATTCTTTATGTGCTGTGAAGCTGTTGTGGCTCAGCGTCGTTGTTTAGTTAACTTTTTTTTTGAATGATGGTGGTGGCGCCACCGTGCGTGTGTGCCCTTGAATTAACAAGGAATACCCTTATTTTTTATCATATACGTAGTCGCTGCTCATAAAGTGCGTACATTCTGTGAATTGCTTCGCAAGGAAATTGTGTGATTAATAGTTTTCAAATCGTTTTTTGTTTGTAATTGATCTAAAAAACAGGATTATTATTTAGAGGTAAGTGGTAAGAACAATCTACATATATTATTAGTATTATTTTCATAGCAATAAAGATTTATAAAAAGAAACAATTCATTAAGAAAATCTTTTATCTTTTAAATTGACAAAATAATTCAAAGAGCAACTTTTTATTTATAAAACCCAGATAAATCTTACCCTTAATTGAGCAGAATTGGATTTATCAATTTCTGATATACAATTACAATTTCCAAATAATCGAAAAAAAATTCGAAAAAAATTATTAATAATTATAGTTTTTCATTAAAAGTTTATAATTATTATGTACCTGAGATGTTTTCAATATTTCAATTGCTTATATCAAATGCTTTTTAGTAATTTGTATTAATATTGGTTTAATTTACTTAAGTATTTTGAATCAGCAGAAAGAAGAAAAAATTTCGCACTAAATTCTCAGAAAAAAAGTTTCAAAAAAAAAATTCTAAATTTTCAGTCAAATTAGTTTTTTTAATCTGAATCTTTACTTAGTAGCAAATGACATAAATGGGCTTTCAACTTTCAAATAGTATATTGAGAGAGAATCATATGATGCATTTTGTATATGGAATGAAAATTATTTTTTTTTATTTAGTACAGTAAATATTTTTTTAGAAAAATGTTCTCAAAAAAAGAAAAAAAGTCTGAAGCACAAAATAGAAAAAGGAAATTGCAACGAGAGGAACCTAATCAGAAACTGTCGGGATCTCTAAATAAATATCTCAGAAACACAACAAGATTAGACGGACAAGCTATTGAACAGGACCATCAACATCAACATCTGATTTGGAATTTCATAATGAAAATTTATCTCAAAATGCAAATTCATCAGAATATGATCAAGAAGAAGTCACGATTGTACCAATAGAAAATTTAGATGTTGACGTAATAAATTAGCCTGGTAATAACGTAATATTTCAAAACTAAGATTTTGACTTTGAATTAAACGATCCAGCTACCTGGCGTGATACAATTTCTATAAAAATTAGAGATTATTTAATTGAAAATGGCCCTCCCCGCCTGATAATCAAACATTTTCCGAGAGATAATTCTGACAGAAAGTTTTCAAAATCATTCTATTACAGAATATTACTGAATGGAAAAAAGGTATTTAGAAATTATTTAGTATATTCAAATTCCCGAAACGCAGTTTTTTGCTTCCCATGTAAACGATTCAGAGAGAAGCATTCACAGCTTATTAAGGATGGATGTAATGATTCGGCACATTTAACCCACATTTTGAGAACACATGAAAGCAGTGCATCTCCCTTAAACATAGTTCAAAATGCAGTGAACTCAAAATGTCTTTGCGCAATTTATGTACCATTAATTGCGCAATTATTGTACCATTATTGAACGGCTTATTTTTTCAATTCAATATTTACCCCGGCAATACCTCGCATTTAAAAGTTCTTCGAAAGAGTTGTACCATAGTAATAATGGAAATTTTTTTGAAGTTGTTTGAAACCGTAGCAAATTTTAATCCAATAATCGCTGCACATCTTCACAAAATTCAAACATCTCAAAAGAAGAACATTGCTCAATACGTAGGGAATCAAATTCAGAATGATTCTATAAGCATTATTTCAGAAGGAATTAAAAATCATTTATTACATACGATTAAATCGTTAAAATATTACTCATTATTTCTGGATGCTACATCTGATGAACAGTTGACTGTTGTAATTCGATTTGTTTATAAGAACGAGGAAACCAATAAAGCCCAAACTGAAGAACATTTTTTAGGATTCAATCTGTCGACGAAACTACTGGACAGGGTCTGTTTGAATTCATAAATGAACATTTAAAATTGTTAGAACTAAATTTATCAGATTTACGGGGTTAATCTTACGATAATGGTGCTATTATGAGAGGAAAGCACAAAGGATTGCAACAAAAAATTATTGAAAATAATTCGGGGGCACTCTATATCCCCTGCTCTGTCCATTCTCTAAATTTGCAGAGAGAGAATTTTGCTAAATGATGCAGCTAAAATTTCCTTCGAAACAGTTAATTTCTTTGGAGTAGTGCAGGAGCGTTACAACTACTGTTCTTCATCCGTTAAACGTTGATCTATTTTGAAACAGTATGTTGAAAATCTAACTTTACAGCTACTATACAACACCAGATGGGAAAGTAGAATTCAAGCTTTAAGACCATAGGAAAACGATTTGAAGGGAATTTTGAGAGCGTTAATAAATATTCAAGAAGATTAAACAATAGACATGGAATAAAAAACTCAAGCAAAAAATTTGATTTAGAAGGTTTCCTTGTTTAAATTCATTTCCATTAACATCTGGCACGATATTTTAAATTTAGTAAATGTAGTAAATAAAATAATGCAAAATTCTAAATGTGATTTACAAATCGTGACTGACAATTTATAAAATCATATATCAGAATTAAATAATCGTAGATCAAATGAAGCGTATGAATATGCAATTGCCATTGCAAGTATCGTTGCTGATGATTTGGGGGTGGATACTGATTTTCCATAAAGTCGAAATATGTTTAAAAAGAAACTATTTCAAGATGAACAAACCGACGAACCAATCAATAATCCAAGACAAAAATGTAAGGTCGAATTTTACAATATAATATTAGACACTGCTATTTCTTCAATTACCAAAGATTCAGTCAATTAAAAGAACATTACAATTACTTCAAGGTAGTAATACCTAATTTAAAAAACTGGAGTGACAATGAAATTTTAAATCATCATAAAGAATTAGAACAAAAATTAACGGATACTAAAAATGTTAATGAAAAGCACATTGATGGATTAAATTTGTTCGAAGAAATAAAATCTTTGCGATGTTTTACCAAACAGGATATGTCACCTGTTGATGTTTTAAATTATATTTATGAAAACAATCTTACCGATACATTTCTAAATATTGCAATAGCTTTACGGATTTCTTTAACCCTGCCAATTCGGTGGCTACTGGAAAAGAAACTTTTTTAAAACTTAAAATTGTAAAAAACTACATGCGATCTACCATGGCGCAGGAGAGATTATCGGACTTGCCAATTATATCCATAGAGAGCGAAATTTTGGATAAATTAAATATAAAGGAATTGATGCGAGCGTTTGTAGCTGCTAAAGCTAGGAAAATCAATATTTGAATATATTTTCTAATTTTTATATTTTACTTTAAAAATGTTTTATCATTGTTTTGTTTTTAAAATTTATGAAATAATAAAAACAATAAGACAAACGTGTTTTAATATTATAATTTTAAAGCTTTTCAGTTCTAAAGTCAAATTTTGAATACTATAAAAGAGTATTTCACATATAATTTGCAGCATTTTATAAGAGTACAACAGAACAGAATCAAGGGGCGCAAAATTTCAGTTTGAACAAGGGCGCCTAATACCCACGCGGCGGGCGGCCCTGCTGGTGGGTACAGAAAGTGGTGGGGGTTCACTACGTCCCATCGATGACGTGACGTACATTCCTAAGGAAGGATTGTGTCGTGAACCGGTGATGGCCCTTAGGACTCAACCACGGTTCCCGTCATTGTAGCTGTCGAAGTGGTCCGGTCAGTCAGTTTTAGCCGTGTGCCTACGGACCCGTCGGAGTGGTCAGTTAATGTTTAATGGTTACAAGGATAAACGTCCAGAAAAATCTGAATTATACATTCTTTTTTCTACTGTTATGGCATGTCAAAAAATACATACCATTAAATTTTGGCAAAGAATGAGTTAAAAAAAAATCTATTTAGTTCTTTAAAAATATTTAATCTTCCTTTTTAAAATTGCGATTCTTACAAAACATTCAATGTGCTTTAAAAACATTTGATACTGACGAAGCTAAAGAAGCGAGTATTTTCCACAACATAAAAAAAAGGTTTTAAACTCTTTTTTCTTTTTCTTTCAAGGAATAACTTGTTTGTGTTTAATTTCTGACAGTTCTTAAAATTGTTGAAACAGTTTATGATTTGAATATTGCAATTATTAACATATTATACGTAACACATATTGATTTATAATGCATGTCTATAAAGAGACTAATACTTCAAAATACACACACACACACACACACGAGGAGGTTGAATGAGCAGTTTTTTGCATCAATAATTTAGTTTTAATAAAATGTAATATTATCATAAATGGGCTTACTTTAATATAACTTTTAGGATTTATACAAAAACCGACTTTTTGAAAAACTGGCTTTTGAATTCAATATTTCCAAAAAACCGGTTTTATCCGGTTTTCGAATTTTTGTCAAAGTCAAAATATATAAAAAAAATAATTAAGGATTATATACACATATTACTTACACAAAATAACGAAAACAAACAAAAATTTCAAATAATATTTATAATATTTTCACTAATTTTAATTTCTCCTAAGAAAATAGGATTTTAAAAAAGCATAAAATATCCACTGAACGGTAGCTAAATCTTGTTCTTATTTTGAACTCAATATTGCTTGACATTGAAAATACTCGTTCACTAGCTACTGAGCTTGGTTTTATAGTTTTCATCGCATCAAATAATAAATCTAAGTTTTTTGTTCTTTTATTCGTTGCCTCAAATAATGAAAATTCAGCTTCCAGTGTCTTTGGATTTTTAAGTTTTCCTTCAGGATCTTGAAGAAACTTATGAATTGATTTTTCTATGGCTACTTTTAAGAAAGCATTACTCTGATGAGTAGTTTCTTCGATTTGCTCTTCATCAGAATCGGTTTCCACATAAGAATTGGAAATAATCTAGACAGTACCTTTCCAGATAGCTCGATAATTTCGGTTTTTGAAGGTAAAGAAAGTGCACTAGATTTCTTAGGTTTTCTTAGCTGAACTAGAAATGTTTTTTGCGTTTTGCAAATACAGCAAACTAGTTATTAATTCTACTTGTCTTCTTTCTTGAATTCGTTCTTCTAAAGCATATAATAATTTCAAATTTATTTCAGTGTTTAAATTTTTTAGTTCATTTAACCGAAATTCAAATATACATTCACTTGTTAATAAATTGGCATCTCGTCGCCCTAAGCCTTCAGAGCTACTAGAAAAATCGATCCCAATCGATAAAATTCAATTTTTTTTTTCTTTTTGCAGAAGAAGAGGAATATCCAAGTGTTCCAAATGTGACAAATTTACTTTAAAAAAACCGGTCTTTTAAAACCGTGTTTGAAAAACTGGTCAAATCCTAATAACTTCCACCTTTTAATGAATAGAAATTCTTTTTCCGTTGAAAAATAAATAATTTAAATATCTGGCTATATGTTTTTTATGCGAAAATAATAAAATTTTCTTGTCATAAGCTATATTTTGAGGAAAGCTATTGAATTAAATATATTTTTAATGGTTTCTTTTGTGTGTGTTTGACATAGTCCTCAGAATCCTTGACATAAGTTCTAAGAATAAATGTGTATATCTCTGGGTATGTGTATTGGCATTCTATAGAACAGACCATTTGACCTAGCTACCTAATTTGGCACATGTATGCTTTGTAGGGTGGGAATGAATAATACTTCAGAGTGCTTTTAAAGATTTTAGCTATAATTATTATTAATAAAAAATTAATCTGAATTTCGACGTTTATTCCTTGAGAACTTTCGAAAATATTATTGCTAAAAAATAAATTTTACCCCATTTGAAAATTTAAAAATTTCCCTTTTTAATGACATTGCATTATCCTGTGAAATTCTACTAAATTTTGGCAATTAATTAATTAATTATTATTTTTTATGGGGCTGTTTCCATTACAAAATTTTATGTACACAATTATCAGAATTTAATTAAGACAAATAAAATAATACGGTTTTGCAAGACATAAATTGGGTGAAGCATGTATACAATATCTAAACGATTTATCAGAAATAACTAATATTCTCGATTAACGATTTATTAAATATAACCAGAAATAACCAAATTCGCGGTTACGATTCAATAGCGATTTATTAAATATAACCAGAAATAACCAATAATCTCAGTTAAGGATTCGATAACGAATTATTAAAAATAACCAGAAATAACCAAATTCTCAGTTAACGATTCAATAGCGATTTATTAAATATAACCAGAAATAACCAATATTCTCTGTTAAGATTCAATAACGATTTATTAAGTCATATCATTGACTCTCCGACCCGCAAAAGTCACACGGATAAAGAATACTGAATGGCCGAACCGCCGCAACAGCAACATTGACGGGAACTGTGATTGAGTCCTTAAGGATCATCATCGGCCACGGTATAACCCTTCTCGAAGGAAGTACGTCCTGTCAAAAATGGGAGAAGCTAGACCTCCACCTATTTATGTACCCTCCAGGGGGACGAAATCCAACCACCTTGCCAGAAGCATCGCATCTTCTTTTCGAGGTGTCCCCCGGGGGGTATAGCGATTTATTAAATATAATCAGTATTCTCGAACCAGCTAGTCTTCAGAAGTGACTAGTAATAAATAAAAAAAAAAATTCATTTTCACAAAGGCAATGAAATAAAGAAAATTAAACACAAATTTATTTTTAACATTAGACAAAATAACAAATTTATTTGTTGATAAAGTTAAAAATATATTGAAATGTAAAACTAAATAAATTATTTTATTAACCGTAGGGCCTCATAATGTGTACCACCTAGGATCGGAAAATGCATGAATTCACTTCTGCCAATTTGTAGGAAAATTTAAAAAAGAAACCGCTATAAACATTGGTTTCTTGCATGCTTGTGCGTGCAGCTGTCCGCTCCTTTACCTGTCATGTGATCTAGCGTCAGAAGTGACGTAACGGCGATATGTTAGCGTATACTTCCGTGACTCTTTCCAGATAGCTTATTTCCAGACGGTCGTGCTTGCGAATGGTTGTGGAGTGATTGAGTCAGAACAAAAGTCAGTTTCTCGCAGGATCATGGCTGCTTCACCGAACGAAATCAACAGTGCTACAATGGTTAATAAAATCGGTGAAGTAAGTTTTTATTTGTATTTAATCTAATTGACATAGTTTAATTATTTAGTTACTATTTGTCATCGATTAATTACTTTTTAACTTGTATATGCAAGACGTCATCAAAATATGGCCAGTTTTAAAGTCAGTTATATTTTAAAATTCAATTCATTAACTTGCGAATTTATTTAAACTTCTATTTAGATGACACACCTTATATTGAGCCTCTATTGTTGTTTAAATTCACCTAAGAATATAAGGAAAACAATAGATACTTATCTGTGTCGAAGTAATTTTTGTCTTTTATATATATAAATTTGTTACAAATTAATTAGCAAAAATTCTGTAATTCTTTATGGAAGTCAGATATTTCATGAGAAGAAATCAAATCTTTTAAACAAATTCCTCACCTTTTTTTTTATGAAATATTGTAAGTTATATTAATTTAAATAAATAATGCTAAAAACTTTATTTTTTTAATGCCATTTTATTTATATATAAGTAATTATAAAAAGCACAAAAATTGATTTATTTATTAAATTGTATTTTTTAAATGTTATTTTATTTATATATAATTAATTATAAAAAGGACACAAATTGATTTATTTATTAAATTGTCAGCTTTTATATTCCTTATTTTTAGGTCAAATACTGGCACAGGGAATTGAAAACAATAAACATAAACTTTGATTTTAATTAGAAAAAAATTAATACACATAATTATAATTTTCTTCTATAGAAAATGCGAATAAAAGCCTCAGATTACCTTAAATTTTTTTTTTGTTCATTAAAATAATTGTATTTTTGTTGCTTTCTATGGAAAAAATTCTATGTGTTGCTGTAATGGGAAAGGTATAGCAGTCACTTAAGTATTTGAAAATTTCTAAGACTAAGAAATATAGCTTTTCAGAAGAAAAAAAGCTTGATATATTTGTTTTATTTATTTAACGATTAAAAAATATTACTTGTTTGAGAAAAAAAAAAGTTATACACTACATCGTAGGAAAGTGTATACTGTGTAATTGGAGGATTTCTTTTCTTTTTTATTTCCTAAAGAATCGTCTTTTCTATTAGCTTATGCCCGGTTTAGTTTGCGGTAAATTCAATCTATATTATTTTAAAATTGTATATCGAAAAGATAATATTTATTATTTCGATGTAAATGTTAGGAATCATTCGTATAGTTGACTTGAAAGAATATTCTGTTGAAAAAGTTTTCAAAATATAAAACAAATAAATAGATAATATTCATAAGGTTTAGTTCGTCCAACAAAGCTGTTTAGTTTAGAGATTTTTCTCGCCTTTAAAATAAACTTGAATTTTTTGATACTCTTAGATGGCATTTATTTAGTCTGATTATCATTTTAAATTATTTCAGCCTATTTGGATAAAATTTTTAAAATTATGTTCTATATCGTTTTGTTTACATGGCATTGAGGTAAATTAATTTAACGTTTTTCAGACACTAATTTCACTTTCTTCGCCTGGGAAACAAAATGAACATTTTATTGCATAGTGTTACTTTTTCTTTTTTTCTTTCTGCTTTGTTGAATCTGTTAGTCATATTAATGTATGAAACGTAGAAAAACGATTACCTTTTCATTTAGAAGTTTAAGTTATATACATTATCTTACAGTAAATTAATATTATGTTTAAAATTACCTAAATAATATTTGCTACAATTGTATATAATTTTGAAGAATATTGTTGGAACAGGAAAAAGTTTTTGTTTGTTTCTTTAGTAACTGATTATTCAATAGATTAAAGATTAAAAAACTTTTAATTGTAATTATTAATTTGCATTTATGACATTCCGGGAAAAATTGAAAAAAATGTCGTTCGAATTTTTAAACATCTATCATTTTCCCCGCTAAACTTAAAAAAAAATTTTTTTTTTTCATGTGCATTTAAATAATAGACATACAGTGTTTAATTCGAGAATCTTTTGTAAACATTTTTCCGAATGTAAGTGTAGGATGTGTAGTATAGGATAGGAAGTGTAGGAAAAGTGAAGTGTTTAATATGCATAAATTAGGAATGTTGGAATTTGTATAAAATGGTCAAATACTTATTATTGTTCAAATGAAGAATTTCCAACTATTTCACAAAAATAAATTGAGGAGATATTTCAATTTATTTTTGAAAAAGTTGTCAGGACTTTGGTAGGAGGTGAACTGACATATCTATCAAACACACACGCCCGCCCGCACACAATTATACACAATTAAATTTTTAAAAATTTAACCAGATGTTTTCTTTTTATATACTAAGATAAACAGGTTTATTTTTACCGTCCTCGTTCTAATTAGTTTCAAAATGACCTACTTCCACTCTGGAACAAACGTCTGAATTTAGTATTTTTTTTTTTTGGTTTTAATTATATTAACGTATCGTTTTAAAGCAACTGTTAACAGGTGTGTTATATATGGAACGCACTTTAGTTTTTAAAACTTTTATTGCGAAAAAAAATATGCATTGTCCTACTTTCATATTTGAAGTACTTTTTAATCTTTTGAATTGTCCAGAATGTGAATATTGCTGAACCTATTCATTTCTATCTTTTTACCATCATTTTTATTTGCTTGATGTCAGCATAAAATTTTTTTTTCTAGCCAGAAATGGGCGAATATAGTGGCGAAAATAGCACCATTTGTTTCGAGAACTTGCCTGTGTGCTTATTTCTGAAGATGTATTTATTTAGGCAACTTGTTGCTCATTATCTGCTCGTACTTTTTTCCCCAATAACTTTCTTCTTCGAATAAGAATAAATTAAACATCACTTTATGGCAGCGTGATACTTTTTGGATTGAGGATAGAGTGATACCACGGTTTCCTGTACTTTGACCTAATGCTGCAGCACAGTTATCTCCTCTCCGGTTGGGCACACCTTATACAATCAGCAGCCATTCAGTATTATCACACTTTTATCGAAAGTTTTTAAAAATAATCTATGCATATATATATATATATATATATTTCATTTCAGATCGATATTTCAAGACAAACTGACTTCAACTATTTCGTCAATAAATCTCAAATGTATATATTAGATCTGAATGACGATAAAATTCATTGCGAGGAAGCAAAAACTGAATTGAACATTGAAAATGCAAAATATAAAGAGCATATGAAGCATGTGCGACAAAATATATTTGGATCTTCTCCTTTAAAAGTAATCAGAAGTCGTACTTTTGCTGATACTGTTCATCATTTTCAGACAACTCAGACCAAAAAGAAAGTTTTTTGCCTTTACGATTGCTATTATTTAGTGAAAAAGTCTTTCACTGAAGGTGTTCAGCACGTGAAGCGAGGGGAAACGCACATCTACAAAGCTATTGGAAAACCATTGGACATTTATATATCAGATAGACCCTTGGAGCTAAAGTCCTTGAGAACCAGCTACGATGAGTCAAATATGAGGCCAGAAAGAATTCCTCCTGGAGAAACGAAAACTTTATATTCAGATACTTACTACATTGTCCTTGCTCCTTGCCATACAGTTTTCAGAAAAGAGATAATACGTGGAGACGGAAACTCCACTGAAACATCGCCTTCTTTTGCGACCGAAGAAGATTCCCAAGTTACGAATGTTGTGGGAAACAGAAATGGTTTGTCATCAAACAAACAAACGAACCAGCTCAATAGTATGAGAAGATTATCAGAGAATGAGGGTCAGCCATCGGGTTCGAGGGCTCATCAGTGTGATAATTCAACGCATTCTATGGAATTAGAAAGTTTCACCGAGCCTGCAATGGTACATGGCAATGCCAGTAGAGGTACCAAAAGATCATCCATCGAGAGCGACAGGCAATCGAAGAGAGAAAAGTCTATCTTTTCTAAGTTTAAAGATTTACATTCACAGATGCAGGCTGCTTTAACGCCACCGTCACCAAGTTCTTTAAGACATGAGGTGGAACAAATCAGCGAAAGTCGTTCAGTAAATGGTAACAGTGCCGACAACTACCACCGAGCAGTATTTGCAGTTCGGCGGGACAAAAACATCGAATCCTATGCTTTAAGGTCCGATTCCACTTTTCAAGTACTTCAAGATAGCATAATGACTGGATCGTTTGCTATCGAGAACGAGGATATGGACCCGTTCGTTATCGAATATCACGGTGAAGTGCAGTTCATCCGAGAGTTAGCTAGGTTCAAGAATGGGTCTACATTCGAGACAACACTCACCGTTCAGAAGGATCTGTTGAACGAATTGCTAGATCCTACAAGGAGAAAGGAGAAAGTCATTGTGAATTACTTCTTCGAGGTTGCTTTCAAAACCATTGAAGCCACTTATAAAAGGTTTTCTGAAATGCGAAATACAAAGATGATTGGTAGCTGCGTACCAGCTATTGTTCCGCTGAGTGATGCTAAATTTTCTGGTGCTGTCCCTGACATTTATGAGGCAAAGCCTTAAAAACTTACAAATTATCCTGCTACAGGTAGCACATCTTGTTGCACAATATTATACAATATTGTGCAACAGGATAGTATATTATATAATTTAATATTCAACAATATTATTCAATATTGCGAATATTGTTTAATATCATACAATGTATATGTGTTACTAGGGGGCAGGACTTGATGGATTAAGATAATATTTATAGTTTATGCATATATTAGTTATTTTTATTAAAGAAGTCTTTCTTTTGAATTTTTCATGTAGATGCGATTTGTTTCTATAAGTAAAATAAATTGAGGAATCAAATACATAAAACTTCCCGAACTTATTAAAAGAACCCGATCTTTTCAAAAATATTATGATAAAAGAGCTGATAAGCTTAATAAAAATAAAAAAGTTCTTCAAAAATGCATTAGATTATTAATGTATAAAAGCAGAAAAAAATATTTATAAAAAATTAAGCATGTCATAAAATCATTAGGGCTCAAACAGAAATATTATGAACAAAATGGAATTTTAATTATTTTTAGAATGCATTTTTAAATTTTTAATAAATTTTCCTGAATTTTTCTTTATAAATTCATTGTGACTTGATTTCTTTAAAGCTTTCTTTTTCGCATCTTACTGTTTCGCGATTTTGTTTTGACTTCTATATTTTCGATAAATTAATTTTTTCTTTTGACTTTCTAGAACCTTTCATAAAAAAGGGTTTTTTTTTATAACTTTAATTTTATTTTTTTCTACTTTTTAAATTTTATAATTTATTATTGTATACATCATGGAATTTTAAAATCAGCTTTATCTCTAGTTCTCTATAGAAGTATATCGCGCTTATGGAGTCACAATTTAATCAATATGAATCGACTAACTGTTGTTTTCTGTTTAGAAAATATTGACATCGGGAACACTAACTATAAAAAAGACTTATTATTAATTAAAAATGAAAACATAAAGCAAATCACAACAAAGTGTGCGAAAACGAAAATTTTTTTGAATGATTATAAGATAGATTAGGAAAATAAATATATTGAATCCTTGCTAAAACAAATACCTCTAATAAATAAAAAGATTTGTTACGCATAAGGATTTTTTTCAGTGATTTTTCAGAGGCTGAAGATGAAGCCTCATTATTACATGGAGATATCTGGTTTATACGGTAAATGTTTGAGGATTTCGAAATTTTATAAGAGTGGGGGGTCTTTTTGACAAAACGGAACATAATGCTGTCCTAGGCAATAGAGTATCAATGAAGAGGGATAGAAATATAATTTCAGTGCCAGTTTTCAGCCCCCCCCCCAAATTCCGTTTAAAAGTCTTATAGCGAAAATATCGAATTAAAAAAAATTCGATGTTTTTAATTTTTGAAAATTTTTCTTAATATAACCGTTTCAATTTTGTTTTTACATTCATTTTTTAAAAAATTATATTGATTTTTAAATTTCCATAATTTAATGTTATTTTAATCTGAAAATGCTATTTTCTTAAATTATAAATATTAGTAATATTTTTATGAAGAACTTCATAAACTAAAATCTAATGCTTATTTTTTTAATTCGAATTGGATAGAAAAATTTGAAGCCCAGTGGTGTAGTCATAGCGCTTCGCGCTCCCAACGCACAGGTCCGAGGTCCCGATCCTCAGATCAAGATCGACTCAGCCTTTCATCCATTCAATGGGTCGATAAACTGAGGACCAAGCATCCTTAAGAACTACTGGGCGTTCGCAACCCTGGGCTCTCGGTCAAGAAAGCAGATATGGGCACTGTAGGCCTTGGCCCACATAGGGCTGTCGTGCCACTGAGTTTAGTTTTTGGATATAAATATTTCTCAATGTATTTTGAAGCTTCGGAATTAGAGAATGAATATATTTATTCAAAAAGTTTTCACGATTTACCTTAAATGTTCCATAATACGGAAAAAAAAAAAGATATTACCAGTTATAAATCAAATTCCAGCATTTAAAGAATGGATAGAAATGCAATTTATTTCTTAATTTTGAAACTAGACAATACTTTTTATCATGCACTAACTTTTTTTACAGAACTTTTAAAAACCTTATAAAATAGATTTTTTTATACCCATTTTTATTCATAAAAAACTTTTTTTCCAACTTTTGAAACACGTTTGACTTTTAACCTGTGTTCTTGTTTCACGAGCGTTTTTAAAATCTATTTTATAAAAAATAAAAATCGAGAGAATTTTTTAAAACATCTTTCCAAACATAATCATACAATAAACGGCACTACAGAAACAAATCATTAGTGCGTTTATGTCATTAAAAAAAAAACTCAGCAAGGATGAAGTGCGAAAAAATAATGGTATGCTCTGAATGTAATTTATCTTCGTTACACCACTATTTTTATAGTAGCGCCATCTATTTTGAATGCTTGCTTGCACAATTTGTGTTTTGATGACCTTTAAGGCCCGAGCAGAGACGGATTTTCGACCAAGCAGCTTCCCAGGACCACAACAGCTCAATTACATATTTATTTTTTTTAAATACCAGTTAAATCTCCAAGAAATATAACTTCTATGAACTATAAAATATTAATACTTTATCAAGTATGATTGGTAAATGTTTTTATGTTTCTTTACATTCACTTTGCTATTAGAATATTCATAAACACCGAAAATCTGCTTCTTTACATTTTGTGTAAACATGGATGTCAGTCAATCTGGAGTCATAATAGATAAATAAAAATAAATGCATCTTCAAAAAGGATAAAAAAATAGCATTGTGTAAAACATTAATATACATATGTGTATACCATAGCTGATGGGTAATGAATCTCCTCTTGTAAAATTTAAGATTTGTGTCCCGATTCTCGCCAAGCACCATAAAATCGTAAAGCAACTATGAAAAAAATAGTGACGAAAGCCCGCCACTGGGATAGCTTCCCGAAATAGTAACAAATGGATTTTAAGTTTGGATAAAGGTTGCTAAATGGGGTGGCATTTGACAAAAAACTTCACAAAGAAAATTCAATTTTACACGTCAGAGCTGGTATGCCAATACACCATATTTTATCGGCATACGCCTTGATCCATTACGATGAAATATAATACTGCCACAACAATAGTTGCCTTTCTCAAATACAAATAGGTACAACTTGAAGCTTCTTATCTGAAGGAAATACAAAAAGATATATATTAACCTGTATTAAATATTTATACAGTAGTTATTTTTAAGTTTTGAAGTTATAAAATTATTTATAATTTATATAGTTATATTGGCTATTACTCTTTAGACATTATGTTTGGAAAGTAAATAGCAACTTTTTTTATATTGTACTATGGACTGATAAATAAATATATTGTGTTCAATCTCTAGTATCTTTTGTTTTATATTTTTAATTAAATAAGCTTATAAAAAATCATGTGACGTCATAGTTTATATATATAAGCACTAACATTTAATTTTTTCTTCTTCTGTAAAGTGTGTAACAGTTTCCTAAATAACATTAATCCTATACATTTGATGTGTGTCAACCTGAATACAAGTCAATTCCATTTATTGTTAAATCTCTCCCTTTTTCGGTTTATTATGATCTATATTTTTATCCATTGTACATTTCCTATTAATTTATAACTGAATATATGTTGGAATTTTTTTTTTTTTTTTTTGCTTCTGACCCTCACTCTATATACAATAAATATTTTTTTCAGAATGGTTGTGGTTTTATTATTGTTAATATTATTTCATTATTATACTGCCCCAATTAATTCAAACTTAATTGGCCAAGTCCATGAGTAAAGGATTAATGAGAAATGAAACATATGACAGCTCCTGTTGCTCAAGGTGACCTTGGAGTTATTGATATAAATATAATTCAATATTATAATTAGTTGTCTCTGATGTACTTTCAAAAGAAATTAGCCCACAATTATTCTCTAGGTGAAAAATCTTAACAGTCAGCTAGCTAGTCCACGGGTGCTTAAACAAATATCAATCTATCATTTTTCAAAAGTATCCATCGAGAGAGCCTCAGAATAAAACTTGCAAACTTCGGTGTAAAGTTCTTCAGCTGTGCAAATCAGAATATAATTAATTCTAAAAAGTCAATCAAGACATTTAAAAGTCTGAGATTCTTATTTTAGTCTCATTGAAGTTACACGATGTCCATTTTGGAACACATTTTTAACCATAGTGTATGATGAGTACACTTTTTTTTCTTCTCTTTTTATATTGGAAAGTAGAGTTGCAGGAGTAGATACTAGACATAGATGACAAACAATCAAAGATATAATTGCATTCCGACAATTAGTCTTAAAACATTTGTCAATATCGTTACTGGTATTTTTGCAATTTTGGTTTCTGTTATATTTTTCATTGTGTTCAATCAACATTTTAATGTTTCATAAATATCACCAGTTCTTTTTTGAACGAATAATGGATAATTGATTTTTTAAACATTTCAAAATTTATATAATAGTATTGTCATGTGGATAATACTGGATTTAAAATGTTATTTTTGATACATTATTTTAATACAATTATACTTTTTTAAATATTTCAGAATTTATATAATAGTATTCTCATGTGGATAATGCTGGATTTAAAATAATGTTATTTTTGATACATTATTTTAATACAATAATAATTTTTTAAACATTTCAGAATTTATATAATAGTATTCTCATGTGGACAATACTGGATTTAAAATGTTATTTTTTAGTTCAGAAATAAAAATAAGTTTAAAAAAAAACGTTTTATTAAATTTATTCATTGGCAGTTTCAGTCTGTTCCAAGCAGTTAATTTCACATATCCAAGCAATAGATAAATTCATGTTAGTCATAAGAAAAATGGTTTCAACACAGACCAGTTTCTTTGGTAATAGAAAAATCTTTATTAAGTATTTAAAACGTTTTATTTCTGGTTATTAGCTTTGTTTAAATGAAAAGTTGGACTGTAAAAACATGCTAACTTATGTGAGAAATGTTTTTAGCAATTTATTATTTTTTTTCAAACAACTACAATAAAATCTGTATTTTATAAAATAAAAGAGAAGAGACAAAAACAAGTGATTTTCGGATTTCATCAAAAGTTTCTCTTGTTAAATATGAATAAGCATGAAATAGAGCCATGATTGTCTGAACATCATATTCAAAATTAATCAAAATGTTGGCCAATGTTACAATTCTTTATGAAAAACACAACTCTCATAAATAAGCTTCAATAATCTATGATCAATTTTTCACGCATAACTGGAAACTTGTTGACAATTTCTTAAAAACCTTTTCATGCAACAAAAAAAAAAATACGAGATAAAACATTATACACCACGAATGGTCGTGGTCCACACCATCATGAACATATTTGACTCAGAAAACTTTACAACTGGGCATCGCTTGCTGAGGAGTGCACACTAAAATGAGCTGCAGATATTCAAACAAACATTTCCACTCTATCTCCAGCGAACATCCTTAAGAACACAGTACCTCCTAAGACTAGAGCAAGGCAAGATAATAATAAGGGGGGGGGGAATTCATGAATATATTCTTCTGCTCTATATACTTTAGATTTACAGTTCTTAATTGGCTTTCAATTTGGAATAATTTTTTTTTCATCCACATTACCATCAGTCAGCATGACAAATATCAAAGGATTACAATTCAAAATATTCAAGAAAATAGCATATATTTCTTTAAAAAAAAATCAAGTTTTTAAGATAATTAAATTTACTTGATATTCTACATTTCTGCATAAAATATTTCTAGATATGGCAATAATTTTTAAAATGAAGACTTTTTGAAAATTACTTTTTTAAATGAGGATTATTTTTTTTTAGAGAATTGAAATATTTAACTTTACTTTCATTTGGATTTTATTAAAGGAAATTAAATACAAGAACTCTTAATTACATTATATGAAATACATTAATAGTATACAATATTAATATTATTACTTTAGATATTAAAAATTAACATCAGTAACCACAGATATTTACATAATATTTAGGAATTGGATGGTAATGTATGGATTGAATGGACATTACAAATGAAATTTAATAGACATATAGTAATAATATTTAAACAAATTAAGTAATATTTAAACAAGTTAAGAGATAAGTAAATTTATAAAAACCTCATATGCTAACAAAATCAGGGAAAATTTAAACTTTATTTATTATTATTATTTTAGAGATAGACTTAACATTTCTTTATCATTATAATTATGATTATTGCAGTAAAATAAAGACCCCTCCTTTTTAATTCAAAGTTATTTACTCAATTTTTTCATAAAAGAAATTATTCAAGATAAGTAGCAATAACTTGCATTTCTTTATTGTGGTTATATTCTGAATATTTTTTAGCTATTTTATTGCAAACCTTCAATTATAATCACATATATTAAAATAATGGCTTCCTTGAAATACCAGTAGGTTTTGGTCATTGATTATATTAATTCATTATAATCTAATTCTTAAGAATAATAATAATATAAAAAATAGCCTAAGAACTACATAGTTTTTGCTTCAAAAAATAAAATCATTCCAGCAATGAATATAAATGATTTTAGAAGAATTTTTTTTTTGTTTATGTAGAAGGGAGGTAGACACTTTAAATAAAAATTACTGTATCTAAAGTGAAGGAACCCTAAAACTCTATCACAGATAATACTCAGATTAGAATACACAACATTTTAAAAGATCTGCAATTTAACAACAGAGATTAAGTTCAGTGGAGAAAGAAAGGGTCGTTTGAATAGCTACAGCACCATTACTAGCAATAAATCTAAACACACTACATTACATCTACCAATATTTATAAGGCATATGTACAAATGTTATTGCTAATAATATAGAGAAAGCATTTAATAGGAAGAAATATCTTCATAACATCTGATAATAGAGGCAAATACTGTATAAAATATCAGGCACTTGGCATAGATGAGCTCAACATTATTCATAAAATACTGTTAATATTATTGCTTCATGAAAACAGATGACTCAAAGGCAACAATTAAAAATGGAGAAACCATATTTTGGAGATAACACCATTCCAAACATTCAGCTTCAGGTTTCATTAAATGTGAAATTTATTCTGAAAGAAATTATTTTCCTGCAGTTTTGAGAAAAATATCAACAACCATTCACATAAGACAGGAAACAGCATCACATATTGATTTCAATAAGAAATTCTGATGCAATTAAGTTTGCTTGAATAAATTTTCTTTACTTGTACTGCATAATGTCCGTATGTCTAAGATCAGGAGACAAGCGCAGCAGTTAAATTCACTAATATAAATACACAAACTTTGAGAACAAGAACATGTATAAAACTATAGTAATTAATATGCAGAGGCACTGAAATAACATGATTAATTTTGGACATCATAAACAAAATATATGTACTTTTAGACTAGAATAAGAAACACCGGGTAGTAGTACTGCAATATTAAACATTTTAAAATTGAAAACATAATAAAATTGAAAAAAGGGATGCATAGATTTTAAATACAGTACATAAATCATATGTTTAGTCTTTATTGCAAAATAAATTTGCATATTAATTTTGATAGAAAATTCATTGAGCTAATTTTAAGGTCAGAAAGATAAGAAGAAATTTAATTTTCAAATACAGAAAAAAAATATATAATTATTAAAAGATATCAGATATTATACTATCTACAATACTTTATTTCTGAAATATTTTTAGTTATTATTTATTTTAAATATGTTAGAGATTTAAATATCTTTATAAGTGAACTTTCACTATTTTATAAGCTTCAAAATAATAACTATAAAGAGAAAAACATAACAAGTAATTAAATAAATATCACTACAAATTTACAAAAGTATTTACCAATACAATGTGTTTTTACACAAAAGAATTCATTCAATTTTTTAAAAATAACTTATCAACAAATTTCTATAACAAGGAAGTAACAACAAAACATACACTATTTACAACTGCATGGTTCAACAAGCAATCTGATTTTTTTAAAAAAATAATAACAAAACAATTGGCACTTACATGACTAAAAGACAGCTACAAGCAACTTTCATACATATATAGCAATTTAAAATAGAATTTTTTATATGTATAAATAAAACTCTTAAAAAAATTTTTGGATTTTGCTAGCATACTACAACACAGAGCATACAAAATAAAAATTAAAAGAAAAAGGAGAAAATTAATTAAAAGAATAAATAACACATATATGAATGCAAAATCAATATTTAAAATACATATAACATATTTCTGAAATTGATTAAAATAGGTTTCAAAGAAGTTTTAAGCTCTTATTCTGAAATATTAACCCTCAAAGTTATTTATCCACTTTTTAATTGACAATAATTAAGACATAAATTATCTGTTTTGATTATTTGAACTATAGTTTTAAAACAAAAATGTTTCTTTAAAAGCATTCTGTAAGCTGAACAAAGCTGCTTCATGATGCTAGAATAAAATAGTTTAAAACCAGTATATAAGATCATTCTAGATCAACCAACACATATCAAAGTGAACTACTGAAACTTGTAAAATATCCATGCCTGGAGAAATAACAGATTCTAAAATAGTATTAAAAAAACATTTGCTATAAAATTTTTTACATTATTTAAAAAAAAAATTATTTTGAAAATGTGCAAACAATCATAAACTATTATAATTTCTAGTATCACAATAAATTCCATTTAATGTCTCATCATGAAACAGAATATTTCATTTAATGATGTAACCATACAGTAGCAGAATGCCAGGGGTTCAGACACTGCAATACAATCTATATGGCACATATCAAACACTATGCCTGTCATATTCTTCAGGACAGAAAATTAATCAAGTTTATTAATGAAGTAAACACTGTGGTAAATATAAAATTTAATTAATCTCTATATACACTGCAACAGTAAGTGTTCTACAAAAATTCAACTGACATTCAATGAGTATTGAATTGTTTCCTAATATATATTTTTAAATTTAGGGTCTTTAAAATCAACCAGTAAAGTGTAACTAAGCATTACAAAAAGAAACACTTCTTCAATATGTGATGATTTTCATTTTCTAATGGCACCCATCCTAAATATCTGTCAGGGGCCCCTATATTATCTAGTTACATCACTGATTCTGTTTACACTATGATTTCCTTAAACTTAATATGAAAGGCCATGTATTTCATATATGTGACCTTATATTGAAAGAACATGTATTTCATAATCAGTTGAAACTTTTTAATAAATAAAAAGTAGGAGACTAAAAGAGTTTGTTGCATGTTACGAGAAACACCACTGCCATAATTTCAATAAAAATAGATTTCTTAAAGTACTATTTATGAAATAGAAATATTATTGCTTCCAGTAATCACTGTCAAGTATTAGCTTTCGCAATATTTAAGAAAGCACTTGATCTTTGTTAATAACACAAGTTGTAAAGCCACTCTACCACATAAAACATCACAGAAAGTAAATGCCTCAGCAAGAATGCCCGACTACAAAACTCAAATCTATATCATGTTAAGAAAACTTTCCTAATGCAATATATTAAAAACTTCTAACTAAAGCTGTACAATGCACATTATATACACAAATACATACATGAATTTAAAATAATGCATTTCAAAGCATCATGAAAAATGAGAATGCAGGGGTAGTTATTGGAGGAAGACTAACTTTTGCAAAACATGTGAATGTCTCTCCACACATCCTGAGAATAGAACTCAAAACAAAACAGCGTTCGAAGATGAAAAACGAATACTATAATTTATAATTTTCACAGCACACAAGAAAAATGAAAAACATGCAAAATATTACAATAGAATTCAGATGAGTAACACCGGGCTTACATTGTCACGCTACATAAAATTTAGCAGATTCTCTTCACTCTCTTAATTTACAGCTACATAAAATCTATAATGGTAATAACTTGTATGTACAGTTCTAGAAAATCAACAAAAAATATACAGACTAGTGTAAATCAGGCAAAAGAAAGGAAATGGAGGAAATGCTGGTAGAAAGTGAATTAAAAAACAACAGACAATTGTCAAATCCCACTTGATTATGCTACCTTCTCTATTCAATGCCCCATATGGTGCCTAATAGAATTCATCATGAAAAAAATTCATTTTGCTTCAAAAAGCTATAAAATTCCATACAAAGAAATCAAACTTGGCAGCATTATCAAATGAGATTTGAACCAGTCCAAAACAATTTTTGTTTCAACTGCCACAGATGGTATGAATATAAATATCATATTCTTAAAAAGCAAAGCCTAAAGATGACTATTCTAAACTACATAAATGTTATTCAATAATTTTTATAGCTATCTGAATTTAAAATAAAAAAAATACATATCTTGAGTTATTTGAGAACAATATATGGCACATATCAAAGATAAGTAAGAATTTATATGCATAAAAGGAACAAAGATAAATTTTAAACTTGAAGAAAAAGTGGATTGATATTAAGTTATCCTAAGATTTGTAAATATAATATGACAAATTATCTTTAAAGTAAATTTTTAAAAATTTATGAAAGCAGAGTTAGAGAAAGATAATATTGAGTATTACTTCAAATGTCATCTTTATCAAAACTTGAATTTGAAAATGAATGAAAATGAAATACAAGGCAAGAATATATGTGTTTTTAGAGAAATCTTCTACTATTCAATTGTAACTACGAATATTAATAGCATCTGAGTTAGGGAAGTTATAATGCAGTTGAATTTTAGAAATATGTGTTAAATTTGAATGCAAAAGGTGCTTATAAGGAGAAAAAGTCAAGAACAAGATAAAAGTTTACTCTACAAAATTAATGCAGGAAAATCATTGGATTTATCATAAAATGTAAATTACCTGAGAGTTTGAATAACAATTCTCCAAGAACTTATCAGCATGCAATATAGCACCATAGCACTGCTGTTAATCACCAAGTAATAAACATAATCTTTCAATATTAATTTCAGCTTCACAGACCCAGGGCAAAACCAGGTCGAAACACTATACAATTATCTTTGGCATCTGGGATCATTATTTCTAACATTGCCCTTGGTAACATAAATGCTTTCATTTAACAACAAACATAAATAAACATAATTTTCTTTTATAATAATATAACTGTGCAAAACACTAATTTTAACGAATAACTGTGTTTCACAGTTTTAACTGCTTCAGAAAATAACATTTAACATTATTGCTCTTAAAATTCACTTTTCATAGTTGTAACACAGAGAAGGCATTTCTATTCAAGTGGGGGAAAATGAGTGCTCACATCACACATAAAGAAACAAAAGACTTGCAAATTCTTTCTTGGGTAAGTTCAGAAAAATATGGAGATTCAACTTTATAATAGAAAATGGATAACTTTACATTGTTTTTCATTCTTCTCCTCAACAGGAGAGAAAAATTGAGAGAAAACCTATTCTACAAGGAAAAGATGGGCAAAATGTAAAAATGCCCTGAATGGTTTTTTCAGTATTAATTCAACAAGTCATTCCTAAAGATCTAGGAATAGATTCTTTAATTCATGCGCCAAAGAGGCAAAAAATTTAAAATGGTTAACATTAATTCTACATTTCATGAATAGTTTCTACTTGAAAAATGTAATAGATTCAACAATGTCAAAAGAGACTGAATCAAGAGCACTTATAGTAGTACTTTTTTTTTTCTTTTTAAAATGAACAGAGGCGCCAAGACAGCCGTAAGATCACTCGTTGTCATCTAAAATTGCTAAAAAACATTTGATGAGGATATTATGAATCCTGGTTTACATAAAGTACAATAAAAATTTTGAAATAAAAGATCCAAAATGGACATTTTGTTCGAATGGGTGTGATCATGGAATCTTGACAAAGTAGCTTTACATTTCCATTAAAAGCAATTCAAAATAAAATATTTTTTTTAAAAAAAATTATTTACATAGAAAGATATTATTAGTAAATTTTGAAACATTTACATAATCATTGAACCAGTTTTATTAAAATATCATTTTTAAAAAATTAAAGTTTTGGGATAAGTTACTGTAAAACTTCAAAAACAAAATAAAAGAAACATTGCTTTAAAATGATTTTTTTTCAAAAAAATTTCTGGTAATTTGGCTCAATGATTTCATATATAAAAGAAAGATAAGAAAACATTCTTGATGGCATTTGCATGAAAGATGAACAAGATAGTCATGATCACAGCTCTTATGCATTCTAACTGAATAATTATTAAAAAAAAGTACAAATAAAAATTATTCAACAAATATATATGGTATATGACTAAAGAAACAAAAATCTAACACACAAATAGTAGTTTCCTGTATGTCTTTTTTGGCGCCTCTGAAAATTCAATCTACTATCTAATCATTTCTACATTTGTCTTAAATGGAGCTTAGTTTTCAGGAGCAAAGAGTGTTAAAAATAAAAATTATCTTGTTTTATTTCGCTAGCAGCATCTAATTATTCTAGCAGTCGCTTTCTATCTCACTATCTTCTAGGCCACTAGGAATAATCGTTAGTTAAAGATTTGAAAGGCAAGAGGCAAATTGAGATGCCTTTCTATATATCATTTGACTTATTAAAAAGTGAGAAAATTGTTTGTAATCTACAGAAATTTTATCTAATGCACACCCAGCCTCGGCAGAGGGATTAAGTAATGGATTTGAAACTTCTGACTGACTTGACAACTCATCAGCACCATAAGTCTTTACAATTAATAAAGAGGAGACGTTTCAAAAATAATTTGAACAATTAGGAACTCCCAATAGAATGGATGATGTATTAATTGTAAAAAATATGAAATGGAAATATTTAGAATTACTAGAGTAAAGAAATGCTGAATAATACTTTGTCATACATAAGTTTTTTTTTTCATTACTGTACTAATAAAAACATAATAATGAACAGGGTTGTGGCATTACTGAATTAAATTAAATATAATTTTTAAAACAAAAGGATTTCTCTTATTATTGAAATTTGCAAATGATTTTTTAATAAATATCTATAAATATATACACTTTATTTTTTGAACTAGCCACAGTGGAAAAATTTAAAACAAATCCAATCATTCTGAGAAAAAGCTAAAATAATTTGTATTTCTATTCAATAGCTACTCAACAGCTATGATATTAGAAGTAATTATAAATAATTTTGGGCTTTGATTTACACTTGAGAAAACTATTAAAGATAAAAGTTTATAATTTGACATTCCTACTTTATAACAGTAGTTTTGCCTTTAAAATAGAAATCTATTTACAACAAAATCCTCAACTTGAATGAAGCAGGATGTTATTTACATTGCGGATAAGCGAAGTCAGTGGGGATGTGAGTATTATAAAATGTAAGCTCTAATAAGCAGGTGATGGTCAAACTCACAGCAGTGTCCCAATTCCCTTTCCTGGCTGGGTGTGCTGAAGGTTCTACTGTTAAGTCCTTAAAATGCAAAATTCTTGAAAACCTACTGAGGCCCCAGGAAGTAACCATAGTGAAATCTCAATGGGCGGAAGTAATTGTCTTAGAAATCTCTTAGCTATAAGCAATGAAATGGAAGAGAATAAGAGCACAGCACCTCTTCAGAAGGTGAGGTGTTTAGATAAGGCATCAATTCCAGTCTTGATGCTCCTTTCTTTTATTTTAGTTTCCTTTCATCCAACGCCTTTTGATTGTCTCTGGCACACACACTTGAGTACTTTTTTTTACGAGTTTACTTTGCTTTGTACTTTTGCATTATTTTAGCGAATCTTTTGGCAGAGAGTTTGCCAACACCAACCAGGAGCTGCGGGTAAGTATGTGTAGTCACTGCTGTCCCTCAAACAATAGCAAAACGATAATCTCGACAAACGAATTGGGCGATAAGGTGTTTTCCCTTCTATTGTACACTTCTATGTGGTTTTTAAAATATAAAAATCTGTTAACTTAGGATGGTTGAGATTTTGTAGGAGTCACAGGGGCACTTCCACCGGCAGTTTGACTGCTTGCATCTACACCATCATTGTTGTGAACAACAGTGAAGTAGCGTTCTGGAACATAAGGGAAACAAATATTAAGGAATGAAGTATGTATAAAAGTCGATATTAATATTTATTATTATAGAGATTAAATGTTTTTGAAAATGGAATGTTAACAAGGCATTTACTTACTAAATTATAAACTAAATAGTTTCTCAAACTATGTTTAGATTTTGACAACTGTCAAAACTTTTCAAAGAGTTATAATATAAAACCTCCTGCAATCTGTATTATATTTTTTATTTTCTGATTTATAGATTCTTCTAGATTGTTTACACATAATTCATTTCCTGTTAATTTCTTTCCTTAGTAAATAAATTTTCATAGGCAAGATTTCAAATTCAAATTCACTTATTTTTTACAATAAGGAATTACCAGAAGAAAGCTTTCAACACATAAAAATTTTTTAGCATCAAATTAAATATTTATTTTAAATCAAAATATTTACAAACTTTGAAAACATAGCTAGTATGTTTATAAAAATATTACAAAATTTGAATATTAACTCTACTACTATCAACCAAGTCTGTCTTTGTTCATGAAATGTGGGGCAAAGGGAAAAAAAAAAAAAAAAAAAAAAAAAACTGATGTCATTTGCTTAGATAATTATAGATAATAATTGTTTAGATAATTACAAAAATGAAACAGTACAGGCATATTGTATTCATTTCATCTGTTAGCTTGGTTCTTCATTATCAAAATCCTCCAGTAAATAAATTTTTAGTTCACAGCATATTATATTAATTAAGCGTGAGAATCAGCTGTCAAAGATTGGATTTGTATTATAACCAAATTGAATGATAATATAAATAAGAGATTTATTTTTAACTTCTCAATCTCACCTTCTATTTCTCCTTCAGTCTCTATGATGTGTGGTGGGTCAGAGTCTGTATGGTTGGTGGGCATGAGTCCTGCCATCATGTTGTAATCGAGGTTCTCGTCTAAGGTGATGAAAGGAGCTGCATTCCACCTGGGCACGGGGGTGGTGCGAGGGGTCGTGCGCGGCGTAGTAGAAGGGGAGGTGAACATGCTCAAATTGGTGGGACTGATCATACCACTCATTGCATTCACTGGGCTGATGTTTGTGTATGAGAAGAGCTGCTAACATAAATATCAATATGGGTAACAAATTCCCAGTGAGATAATATTTATCGCAAACATACAATCACAGGATAATATAGTAATAAGCACACACATGCAGGCATATCTTTTAGTAAGAATAAAATTTCATTCAGAATGAATCTGAGTTTAAACAATATCAAATTTGTAATGTCACTGTCATTTTAAAAAGATATTTCTATGTTCTGTTAAAATATGAAGGTGCTTATTCTCAAATTAAAGTATTCACAAAAGATTTCCGAAAAATTTGTAGCCTATAATTTCACTCTTTTTTTTAATGCTTCCCTGCATTATAAAATACTGACTCCCATCAAGGCAATGCTTATTCTCTTATTACATCATCCACATAAGATTTCTTTAAAATGTAAAAAGATCAATTCTAATAACTATGTCATATATGTTTAATATGGTTAATTAAGTAACCTTTTGCCTGCCTACCCCCTTTTTTTATCATTATAGAAAAACACACTTTCATGATATGAATGATGCTTTAGTGTAAATATGTTTAAAACACTGTCTCACAAGAATATATTAAAAGGCTTCATATTCTTCAGATGACCCTCTTCCAACTAATATTCTTTTACAGGTGGAGGAAAAAAAGCACTTTATTGCCTTTTGCATATACCATGCATGCATTTTATAGCACTTTTAACCATATATAATATCAGAATAAAAGCTTTACTAATAAAATTTAGAATAATCATTTTATAAAGTACTAGCACAAAATTTAAAGCTAAAATGCAATCACTGAATGCCAAACTATATACTTTTTTAAAAACTGAACTGGAACAAGGAATTTTTAATTGTGTATAATTTTTAGTTACAAATTTAAAATATAATGAAAACAATTGTTCTGAGTCAATTATTAGTCTATTTCAGTCATTTGTTCATTGAAAGACATTTCCAGTAATTATATCTAAAAATAAAATTATTCTAAATTACTCTGCGAAATAAAATCAAAAAAGAATTTAATGAAAGCTTTTTTAGAACCCGAAAATTTATTGAAATAATTTATTACATATGATCATCTTCAAGAAAGACCTACAAGTATTTTTACACATTTCAGATTTCTATTTCTTTTCAACAATAAATAATAAAATTTATAGTCAAAAGCCTTTTAAATATTGAAAATTGAAATTTGTTGATAATGCATTAAAATGAAAATTAGATAATACCAAATAGAACACCAGTAATACAATTATTCAAACTTATACATGCATTTATTAACAACTTTTTACATGAAAAGGATTATAATTAATAAAAAATGCTTTCATTGTTGTTGTAAGGATTAACTTACCTGGTGGGTTTGTGGATGAATGTGAGAGAAGTTATTATCTGGCCTTGGTAGAGAAGCGAAAGGACTACTCATAGATCCTCTGTTGTTTTGGGAACCATCAAGACCGTTGCTGCCACCAGGAGCAACTGAAATAATTTATATATAATATTTATTACAAAAACTCTTCATATCATATATAATACAAATTACTGATAGAAAGAAAATCTCATGTAATACAAATGACTCATAGAAAAAAATCTCATATAATGCAAATGACTGATAGAAATAAAATTATATTATAGTTTAGCATTTAATGTATTGGCAGAAGAGGTATTGCTTTAAATTCTTTTAATTTTAGAACTGAATTTGATATTAAAGTATAATTAATATTTTAAGTAAAATTTGAATATAAGTTTTCAGAAAATAAAATAAAATTTATTTGTTCTGCAGTATTTTTTTTTAAATCTGCATATACATATTAATGAATAAATATCTAAAGAATACTTTACATAAATTAAACTGAAATGCCATTTTCCTATTGCTAATAGAAAAAGTACTCAATACATTTCCTTAAAACTTATTTCTAAATATATTAAGAATAATAAAAGATTAATTATAGCTAAATTTTAATTTTTTATTAATTAAAAACTATGCACCCTTTATAGATATTTAGTAACAACCAGAAATCAACAAGATAATATTTTCTAAACAGAGTTAAATGAAACCAAATATGGAAAATATAGATATTTCAAAGAGATATATTTTACTTAATTGATATATAAAAATGATTTTTTTTTCTATTTGATTACTTGGTTTCAATGGTGGATGGAGATTGAAATTAACAGTTGAAAAACTAATTTCATTTGAATATAAAAAGCA
Organism: Argiope aurantia; assembly: GCA_026543865.1. Lineage (NCBI taxonomy): Eukaryota > Metazoa > Arthropoda > Arachnida > Araneae > Araneidae > Argiope > Argiope aurantia. The sequence continues at coordinate 137,056 of JAPMOR010062530.1, read as the reverse complement.
TGGAATATATAGCAAAAAAGACTTATCTAATGATTGAAAAAGTATTTGACAGCTTGAAAGAAAATGGTTAAATGGTTTTTTGTAGGCTAGAGCTTGAGCAGGGAAAAAAAAATAATTTTAAGTATTTTTCAGAGCATGACTCTATAAGTTAAATACTTTGTATTTTTTAATAGGCTGTATACAATATCAACTACTTCTCTCAATTGATGCATGAAGGATTGTTAGTAAAGTTGAACTTGTGAAAGAGGCCTAACATCCTGTTCATTTTAGTAATCATACAATAAGTCTATCTTGTGCTCTACTTTCAATCAATTCCTTGTGTAGAACATTTCTGGGAGCACTTCTCACACTTTTAGAGACACACAAGAGGCCTTAAGCCTCTTGACAGCACATTTCTTTGATTGATGACCATGAATAAACAATATACCTTAAAAATTTCATCTTTAAGATGAAAATTGCTGCCTAACTTCCCACAAGAAAAACAAAAGTTATCATTAAATGGAAAATCTTTCTTTTCTTGATTTTACATACAAACATACAAGAAATGAAAAAATAAATAAATAAAGGATGAACAGAAAAGCAATTAAAGAATTTTTAAGAGTTTCCTCAGTGAGAAAATTCCAAAATAATAATAATAATAAAAGCATTTTAGTATGCCATTATCTAAGAAGCATGAACTTTCAATAACACCATTAAGAAAAGAAAAAAAAAGTTACTTGAATGAAATTTATATAATAAAGACAAAAAAAATTATCTTGGCAACATAATTTCTAAGGTTTTTTTAATTGAAAAAAGAGTACAACACCAATATATATGATTGTTAGGTTATAAAACCTAAGTCAAAAATCTTAAGGAAAATACAATATACATTTCTCTTACCTGGAGAAGGAGCTGGCGGTGAAGCCAGCTGCTTCCGACTGTCCCTAACAACAGAGTTGCCTACAGGAGATGTTTCAGAGACAGGGGAACTATTCCTAGGCCCGGGCTGATTCACATTGCTTGGAGGGCTTGGAGCAGAACCGCTGATCTCAGAAAATGCAGCGAGTTTGCCTAAGAAATCATTTTTGTCACCAAAACTCAAAACCCATGCAAAGATATATGAATTACTTTCAAAAATAAAACAAAAACATGTGTTCCAGAAATATAATAACAACACTAGTTAATTATGTATTTTAAGAAATTTCAAAAATCATTGATGGAAAAGAAAGTACTATTCAAAGTTTAACAAAGGACAATTATACAAATAATAAGATAAATGGCATTTCAAACCATACAATATTTATCTTTTAATCAGAAAATATTTTTAAAGAAATAGATATGACAAACCTACAATTTAAAATGCTTTTCATTAAAGAAGTCTCAATTCTCAAATAAAGATAATAATGTATTGAAAAAAAGATGTTAGAATCATTAAATAGCTAAAATCATCCATAACTTTATAAATATCAACCTAAAGACAACAGTAAAAAGAGAGTTACTTAATAATGTTCTTGAAAAATATTCATAATCACAAAATGCTCTTATTCATTTAGATTTCTATAAATTAGTAAGCCATCTTATTTTAATTGGTATTCAAATGTCTTACAAAATAAATTCAAAAGTACCTGTTGATCGTATGATGGCTACAGGTCGTGCCATAGGGGCAGGTGGGGGAGGAGGAAGCATCGGATTGGAGTAGAAGTGTGGCAATTTTGTGGGACTCTGTGCCTCAGAATCTTGGCTGGTCTGAAAAAATAAATTACTTTAGATTTAAAGAGCACTAAATAAAATAGAAGGAGGATTAGATATTGTCATTACTAATGCACTTTCTAAAATAAATATACTTTTAACTGGACAGAAATAAATCTTTGCACCTTTAAAATTATACAAGAACCTATCATTAAAAATATTTGTGTTTACTCATAATGGTAGACAGTCAGTAATCATATGATTTTTTTCTTACGAATGTTCATTATATTTGTTTGCATATCAAACAGGTTGTCATAGAATATTCTTAAATTTCATTTTCCATATAAAATACATAAAAATTCTCTTCAATCAATAAAAATAAGAATTCTGAATAATTGCTTTAATTCTGAATAATGTGCCCTTTTCAAATTTCTTTCATTTCTGAAAATTTACTAATGAAAAACCTTAATAAATTAATACTGAATGGCAGGCTTAAATTATCTGTAATGAAAAATTTTGACAGAGCATTTCAAAATAATGGTAAATTATTATTATTTAAATTTTTAAATATGTGTTAAGTATGGTACATAGACAGCTTTTAAATAACAATTCTTAATAAAAGAGTTTCAAAATTATAGAGTAATATTTAACATTCTTTGAAAACTATTAGCTATATTTTATAAAAAACTTAAAGTACAATATATTTTCTGAGTAAAAAAATTAAGAATAATTTGTTATAGGAGGAAATTAATTTTTCATAATTACTTGTGGGCTTGGGCCAGAATTCTGAGCTTCTTGGCACACTAGGTTGACAAAATCAGAGAGCGTGTCCCCATTTTCTTGGTACTTTCCAGGAGTGATGTAGTAAGGACTGGAATGGGGAAGGGGACCACTAATATTGGAGGCCTGAGATGTCATGTTCATTGCTGTGTGTTGCTGCAAACCTATTCAATAGAGATTAGTATGTACATATAAAGTTGATTTCTTCTAAGAAATGAAACATAATTAAAGTAACTAATTTCATTTGTTAAAAACAGTAATTTAATTGCAACAATATCCAACCCACATAGCATAACGTACATATTAAATTGTTCAGCCTAAGCATCTTTCTGAAGTCCGTAACATTTTTAAAAGATAACATTTCAAAAGATAATATGAAAATAGTTACATGTGCTTCAGATTTATAAAACAATTAATTTTAATTCCTAATAATAGAACACGTGATCATATTATTACTTACAAAATAATATTTTTAAAAAATTCTAGGGCAATTAATTATAAGGCAATACTGTATTAACATGAATTTAAAATCTGAATACAATCATATCATGTCTGGAGATATATATCGAAAAATTTAAATTTCAAGAGTACAGCATATAAAAATGAATAATATTAAAATTTATCACAGAGTAATCAACAATCACAAGAAATTTTAAAATCTATAATACATTTATAAAAAAAAATTTCTTCTAAAATAACATTTATTTTACAAACTTCAACTTAATACATTTTAAGACATTCACTCACAGTTTTTACATATGAAAATATATAACAAATTCAAATAAAAGAGCTCCATCAACCAATTGCTAATTTTGAAATTTTAACTTCAAGAAATTTTCTAGAGTGATTAAAGAAATTTGATTTTCATCATGTGCACTTCACATGATTTAACCATGCTACAGAATAAGATTCTACAAAGCAAGCAAGAACTAGAACAGAAAAGAAAAATGTATGTCAGAGAATTGCATTAAAAAAAGAAAGAATGCGAGACGAGTGCAAATCCAATAAACAGCAGCATGATACAAGAGTGAACCAATGCAGAGAAGAGAAATGAAAGAAACATTTCCAGAAAATAAAAGTGCCAGAAAAATTTTAAGACCAATAAAATGAATGATGCAAAGGGATACATAGTGATTTCAAGGAAAGGTAGCACAGAAGGTGAAAAGGGTAAGCACACACCTCCAAGAAAATTAGTGCAAAACTGACTATTTACAATAAATTACTTGGGAATTTCATAATTTTTTAATAGTATAAATACAAGTAACAGAACAGCTAAAAAATACTTATAATCTTATTCATGATCTATTTTAAGAAACATTTAGAATTATCAACTGAATATAGTTAATCTTTAATATTAAGTAATTGTCTTTTTTAATATTAATAACAAAAATTTTGTAGTTTAGTCCTTTTTATTACTAAATTCAGAGATAACTGCAAACAGAACTCATATTTTAGTTATTACTATTGCAATTCACAAATTATTTACAGCTAATCTAATATAATTATTTATGTTTTTACAGTTTAAAATTTTCTACTTTTAAATTATTTTTTTAATTAAATTGATTTCTCTGTAGATTGAAATCTACTTGCTATAAAAAAAATTAATTATTTTCCAAAAATTCTACAACAAATATAAATTGTAATTAAAGTGTTCTTATCACAAAAACACATTATCTATATAAAGAAAGATGCAATTATATTATGATGACAGGAAAATTTTGCAATTTATAAAAAACACCTATAAAAGCACATGTTTATCAAAATATATTATGAGCAAGGAATGCTGGAGAGAATATACAGATGCATAAAACCTTAAATATATTTGATTGTACTAGTGTTGATACTTCTTAAGAGAACAATTTTTTATTTGAAAAAATTAAACCTCTGCCTCTGAATAAATAAACACCAACTTACCATCTTGAAGTTTGGAGGATTGATCGGCATCAGCCGCTGTGATACCAATTTCCTTGGAGGGTGGGTGTGGGGTCAGGGGTCCACCTGCAATAGGGACACATTATGCTCGCTGATCAAGACTTCAGGTCTAAATGAGATGGATTCTGAGAGGTTTCAATAAAAATCTTGCTTCAGATCCAGACAAAATTCAAAAGAGAAAGAAGAAAAAGAAGCCCAGGAAAAAAAGTGAGAAAAAACTAGTTTTGTTGAAAACAATTTCATTTTTTGCAAAAGAAAAAAAAATCACTTTGAAAAATTTGTGCATACAATAAACACTAGCGATGGATTAAATTTACTAATTAATTCTGATTTAGAAATTTAGCAGATTGAAATGCATTATTCCAACTAACAGATTTTAATGAACTTAATAGTACTAAAATATGGAAAGTAACAAAAAGAAAGTTTTTTAAATCATAGATCTTGACTCCAAAAAAAGTTGTATATTTTGAGGAAACCTTAATAGCAAGATACAATAGTATATGCTATTCTGATTGAAAGGATAGGTTTCTACATAGATATCAAATATTAATTTGTAGACTTGGAAAAAAACTGCAAAAAGTAATTAAAAAAGTATTCCATTAAATTTTTACAAATGAATTCAATTAATCATTCTGTTCGAATTTTCTTGATTATTCCATTTTCTTATTTAAAAACAAATGAATTCTTGACAGAAAAGTTCATTGCATGAATGGGAGAAAGAGAATATTTGTATTGCTAAAATAACTATTTGGATAGATAGCATTTTAAAGAAAACACTGAAAGTACTGCATCTTTAAAAAAAAAGTCTTCCAATGCATAATGGTGTGCCTATCTTTATTATAACAGAATGATAGCGCAACTGTTAGAATATGAGAAAAATATAAAGAAATTAATTCCAGCAAAATCACAATATGATAGCTGTAATGAAGTTATCTCTTAATTTAAAGAATTGTTTAAATGTCCTTACCATTTCAAGATAACTCTTTAGATGAAAGAGCTCAACAAAACTATGAAAGAATAGAAAACCAGATACAGGATATGGAAGGCCGATGAAATACAAATTAGTGAGACAACAGAATAAAAATAAGAGAAAGAAGCATGGAAAAATAAATACTGTTCAATTTGATTCTGTTTATTAAAAACAATTTCCAAGGCAGACCAATGGTATTCAATTAATAAAAGCATACTATTTTTAAAATCAAATTTTAATTACTTAAAAAATATTAGTAATAAATTCTTAAATAATTACACAAATATTAAATATTTCATTGAATTTAGTATATTTTTTCATAACATCTCTATATGAATAAAAGAAAGACCAAGGAAAGCATAAGAGAATTGTGTAAAAATAACAAAAGCTTTTTTCATAGAACGCCGATTAAGGAATAGTTATGAAAATATAATATCAGAATAAAGTATTCAAAATACAGATGCATTATTGTTATGTGAATGAACAAAAACTTGCATGTGCAATATTATTAAAAAACTATGCATATAATTATCATTTGATATTAATTAAATATCTTAAGCATACACCTTAAAAGTGGATATTTAATACTAAATTAATAGACATACTAATAGAAATATCATTTAATAAATTTGGAAGTCAAAATAAAAACAATTATAGATATAGAAAAAAATTATCTATACTTATAATAAAGCTCAATGTGTGTGTGTGTTGGCGCTCTACAGGCCAGACCATTCAACCTACAGCTCCCAAATTTAGCACGTGTATACCTTCGAGGCCGGGAATGTGCACCTCGGGGTTATTTTTTCGAATTTTTAAATATAATTTTATTTATTTAAAAATTAAGCTAAATTTTGACGTGTTTCCGCTATAACTTCGGAAAATATTACCGCACAAAAAAGATTTTTACATGAAGTTAAAGATCAAAAATTTATCTTTTAAATGATACTAATGTTTTAATCTTAAAATTAAATTTCTATTTTGAATGAATTTTTAAATAAATATTTTAACTACGTTTTTCAATAATTTTTTTCGCAAAAAATAAAAATAAGGATTAAGCCCGTTTCGCATTCATGGGAAAAAATTAACTTTTTTCAAAGTGTTGCCAACACATTGATTAAAGCCCCAATTAAAAATAAATTAAATCTTTTTGGAAATGAAATCTGCAAAAATATAATTTTCGGCACGTGTCTGTAGGAAATGAAACAAATATGAAATATTATTTTTTCTAAAAAATAAATTCAAGAAAAATTATTTTATGATCTTTTACACTATCTATACAGGGTGTTTATTTAGTCCCGGACCTATTTTGATGTTTAATGACTCATAAAATAATGAAGATATAAACAAACTTATGGCATTTATTTATGGAATAACTCATATATTTTCCTTTTCAGGTTTGAATATTTTTACTTTTGTAAATATCGTCTGCGCGTGTTTTTAATTTCAGATAATTTCATTTTCCAGTCTAAATATCTATACTTTTCTAAATATCGTCTGCTTATTAATTGCTTTTTTCTGTCTTTTGTTTTTGGCAACTATTGAAATGTTATGTTTACTTTTGATGTGTTTGTTCTATGTAGTACTTTTGTATGTGATGTTTTATTCGAGCGGATATTAAGGAGAATGCATACACCACAAGAGAAAGCACAGATTTTATGATGGTCATAGAGTTAATTTCCAATCAACTAAATCACTGACTTTTAAGAGTTAATTTATAATCACTTAAACTGACTGATTTATGAAAATTTGAATATCACTATTCAATAAAAAAAGGATAATTTTTGATTTTCCATCGATCGCTTCAAAGAAAATACGCCAATCAGCGCGCAGGTTTCTCAAGATTAATTGGCCTAAGATTATGAAAATGTTGAGTTTTTCTAAATTTTTAACATTTAAAATTTCATAAATAAGTCTTAGTTGATCGTGGAAAATAGAAACATTCATTTATTTATTTAAAATTTAGTGTGTCCAAAATATTTCTCAGAATATGATACCTTACTGCATTAAATTTAGACTTCATAATTTCTGAAATATATTTATAGGCAGGAACAAAATATTATTATTGATTTCATTTCAATCCTTTTGAAAGCAAAACTAAAAACTGAATTTTATGCTGAATCTCAGAAATTTTTGTTGAATTATTGTTTGAGATATTACATAAATTATGAAAAATATTTTGTAGTTAACATAAGACTTAAATACCGAGCGATTCTGTTTGCAATACTCACATTCAATAATAATAATAATTAATTAATAACAATAAAGATGATAAATAAAATAAAACGCTTGGTTTTATTTAAAAAATATCTTAATATTAATTGCAATTTCATCATTTGCATTTTAAATTAAAGTTGAAGTTTTGCCGGAAATGACAACAAATTAGCAAAATATATATACTAAATTGAACGAAACGATCTAAACAGTATAAGTTTGGTATGATTATCAAAATTTGAAGATTAAAAATGTTTTGTTTGAGAATCTTTTAAGAGACCAGTTACTTAAAATATTTAATTGAAAATTGTATCGAGCGTCAATACTGACGAACCGGCTGGTCGCCAAAGGCGGCTAGTATAAAATAAAAATTACTTAAGAAAGGAAAAGAAAAGTATGAACGAAAAAGACAGATTTTCATGGAAAGAGAAATTGTATTTGTTCCTCATTACGAAATTAAAGAAAAAAGTTAAGTAAAAAAAATTACAAATAAAATTAAAAAATGTAGATGTATCATCTAGAGAGAATACTTTTTCTCTATATAAGAAAGTGAAAGATTTTTTACCTTTCCCAAATGATTACATAAATATAGTATAGCAATCTTCAAAGTTGCTAATTAAAATTAAAACGTTTTTCATCATTATTCCTTAAACCTGTAAAAACTTGATAACGTGAAATTTTTTTTATATAACCATTATGATAAAGCAGAATCAATGCTAATAATAGCATAAACTGAAAAATATGAAATTAAACAGCCATGGTACCGAGGCTTCCATTTCAGATTTGTAACAAATGTGAGGAAAGATATAGCCATCAAATTACTTATGCTTATTACTTGCTTTACATATAAAAGGAAATACACTGAAAATGATAACTATTAGTACATATTAACACAATTACGCATAAAAAGTATTCGTACAGATAAATGCTGGTCTTTCTAATTCGATGTATCAACTGGCTGACTAGTGTTTCATTCATTCAAATATGCCATTTTCATATTCCTAATAAATTAATAACCTTATACAGTAAGGCTAACAATAATAAAAACCTGAAATACCTTGGTCAATATCACTACTCCAAGAGGCTTGGCTGTGCAACTGAGCTGGGCTCTGCCCGTAAAAACTGGATATGTCGTTGTGGACTTTGTCAACGACATCATCATCATTGGCAGACATCTTACGTAGCCGTTTACTATGAGGTTCTTCTGGAGGACTTGGAGGATGATTGTTGTGGGGATGCAAAGCTAAAGGAGGCCCTGAGGGGAGCCCCCGGTGATCAGGAGGTGAGGAATAACTGTTGCAGTAATAGGTAGGAGATTCAATCTTGATCATGGTACTTAGGGTTGGTTGGCAATTACTTGTGGTTTGCAATATAGAGGCTGAAAAAAGATACAATAACAATGTAAATCTTCTCATTCATAGTTTTCTCAAATAAACTGCTTGCATTTAATAATTTAATACTTAACACAGATACAATGCTATTAACTTCAAGTTTGTTAATCTAAAAGAACTAAACATTAAAGCATTATATCAATTATTTGCTGCGATATATAATTGATGTAGAATTAGTCTACCAATAATTCTATTTCAACCAATTATCCAAATTCGATTTTCAAGAGGAAAAAAAGTAGCAAACTACCCATTAGAATTTTAGTTTACTATGGTTTATTAAATTTTAAAACAAGATATTAATAAAATAGCAATGGGTTAGTTCCTAATGCACATTTAAAGGATAAAACAAGTAACAATAATATATGCCTAAATAGTCAAAATAAAAATATACAATTATAAAATCAAGAGTTATTCCTCATATTTTAAAACTGCTAAGGAAATTTAAGATCCATCTTTTTAATTCTTTTAAGTATATTGTAAGATGGATTATATTTACAGCAAAAAAATATAATTTTGCTTTCACAGACATGTTTTAATTTATATAGAGAAGAGAGAATTTTAAAACAAAAGAAATATGTAAAAGTTATTTTTTTGTCACTAGTAATTTATGATTTTCGGAAGAAATATAAATATAAAGAAATAAGTTTCAAACTATAACAAATGCTATTAATTAACAATAAAAGAAACTGATCAATGCAACTGTTTTACTTGTTCAAAGCTTTTACACAGGAAATTTAATTTTTTAAAATTTCATTTTTTATACATTGATACATAACTGTATATAAATAAGAACTACAATATAGTTTTCAGATTATTTCCCATATATAAAAAAAAAAGATTTTCATAAAATTGCCTATATTTTCATTGCTTTATTTAGATAAGACATTTCTTATAAATTTAATGGTTTTTTAAGAAGTACGGAGAGACATTTTTAAAAACAGAACCAAATTCTACCCTAAAAGTCAAACAAACCAAAACAAACATGCACAATAATTTCTATATTTTTTAATGACTAATGTCATTTAAAACACAGAATTTCATGCAAAGCAAAGAAGCACAGAAAAAAGCTGATATAATGGCAACCAAAAAAAAAAAAAAAATCTAACTACAGTCTACAATATTCACGTGGTTAACAACTAAGACGGAAATATGGAATAGCGGTTTGATAAATATATCCAATCCAAAACTGGTATTAAAGATGTTTCGCTCACCTTTGGACAACCTATACAGTTCTGCAGATGTATAAACACCAGAAGGAAAGACGAAATCTGTTTCTGCAAAACAAAAAGACCACCCTGAAATTTCAGTTTGCTCTTTTTGTGCAAAACTACAGCACTTAACTACTTTAACACCAGTTGTGGACTGGAAATATTATTATAACTTACAATTGAAAATATTATGAGACATGAAATTTGTAAATCAGATAACACAATATTATTCTCAATACACAGCTAAAGCTTTAAATATAAACAACTCATATGAATCTGAAAGCAACAAGTCTTAAAACCAATAACTGCCGAATAGACATTTATCAAGAGCCTGTGAGTAAAATGGTACTTTTAAATTTATAAAATATTTTCTTTTTATTTTGCCATGGACAAATATAATTGTTTTGTTTTATTATATGAGTTGCAATAATAATAATAAAAGCAGAATTACAATGAATGTACCATCTTTCATAGGTATTTTATATTAATTATAATTTTTTGTTCTTTTTTATAAATATCTTTATTCAGCATTAAACAGTATATGAAAATTATAATATCAAACTTCTTTCATTTCAACAATATCAAAAAAGCCAATATAGAAAATTATATTAATATTTTCTATGTTTACCAAAAGTAAGTATTCATTTATGAAACATTCCACCAAACCAAATAATTTTTCTTCGTCATGAGGATAAAAGTAAGCAAAACTATATAAAAGATTGCTTTGAATTTCAGATTTCCTTTTTTAAATTATAAAAATTATAGGTTAAAGACTCTGGAGATTCACAATCAGTACATTTCTAAGATCCCAAAATATCCCCAAAGAATTAAAGCATTTGAGTATTTACATCAAAAGTAAAAATATATACATTGACTGATAGTTAGTAGGTAAATGTAGAAGAATTGGGATAAAAAAAGTTTTGATATTATAACCGATTAAAGAATTAAAAAAAAAAACTTCTATTGCACAAAATAAATTTGCTACATGGTAGATTAAATGACTTACTTATATCTAGATCTGATGAAATATTATCTAAATTTAAAAACCAAAGTCCCTGTTTGGTTTAATAATTTTTGGATGAAAATAGGTAGTCTCTTTTTTATATACATACTAACATGCAAGCAATACCCTAATTTAGCCAGATGCCATGTGGGATATGTACATGATATGAGATGGTCCGAAGCCTATCAGCCATCCAAACTGTACCCATTTTTTAATATATTACTAATATAACATTACTAATAAGAAAACTTTTAATATATTTTTATAGCATAGTTGTTTAAATTTCATGAATGTGTCTGGTGAATTTGAAAAAAAAAAGTAAAATTTATATAAATGAGGTTTTTGGTTTATGTTACTTTTGTAGATCAGTGTTATATCTTGCTTTAAAGATGTACTAAATTTCAGATTATTTTTATAAAACATTTGATACATATAGTTTAAATATTTTGAAAGTTTAAATTTATATAGTAATAGAAATCAAGTATATAAATTAAATAGTGTATATTTATTTAAAAAAGCTTGAAAGGAGATAATAATTAAGAAAGTAGACATTTTTATATACAAATAGATGTGATATGTGAGGCAATCCTTTAATATTCAATCAAAAAAAAAATTTCAATCTAATTTCACTTTGGAATTAATAATTTAGCTGGATTGATATGAAATATTTTGCTTTTTAAAATGACAATCATGAATAAATATAGCAAAATCACTGAACAATATCAATATTTCTGTTCATATTTATAACTAAACTTAAGAAATTACTTTCTGTCATAATTAAAACAGTAAAATATGAAAGTGCTAACAATAAAATTAATATAAATTCACAGATATTTTTGTCATGGTAGTAACAACAACTTCTTATGCATAATCATCTTAAATATACAGCTGAAAAATAACTGTAAACTAAACTGGGCATCAAAAAAGTATTTAATAAAACAGATCAGTGCATTAATTTGGGTGGTAAACATATATCTTACAATCAATATTTTATATACTAAACTTTAAAAACATAATACTTAAATTTTCTCCATCTTAACCAAAGGGATATTGCAAATAAATAAAAAGAACAATTGCATATTTTTTCTTCTAATTTAAATAATGTAGCAATTTGGAAATATTCACTGCCAATGCATTTGATAACAAAAAGACAGAACATTGTCATCAAACATTATTTTTCTGTAAAAGAGCCAGCTAAGATTGGAGTGGAGTCCATTTGGATTGAAGTCAATGAGGGAATCCCTTCCGGCAAAAGTAAATATTTGTTTTTATGCCAGAACAAGACAGACACCTCTTCATCAGGTATGGAATGGTGTCAAGTTTAAAGAAAAGCAATAAATTTTACATGCTCTCCAAGAAAATTCAATCTTAATCAGATAAGAATAAAATATTTTCAATTCATTAATGTATTTTGAAAAAAAAATGGTAATAAGTAATGGTAATAATTTTTTTTTCTTTTCTAGATTCTTTTATTTCCCTTATTTGAAACCATTTACAAATAATTTATTAAAATTCTAATGTCTTTTCCACTATAACAGGAATTAAAAAAAAATACACACAAAGAGATAATTTATTGCTACAACTTTCATAAAAAACTGAAAAAAAAAACTATTAAAGAAAAGAAAACTATGCTTATTATTAATGGAAGAAAACTGTATTTATTTTTATGGTCCCTACGTTTATCACCAAAAAATACAACCCCTTGCCGACTTGGCATTTTTGATAACTAATAATCGCCAAATAAACCCCGGAATGCAACCATTCTAGCATCTTGTGCATAATAGAGTTTGGCAATATTGGCATAATCTAAATTCCGTTAAGTAAGTAAATGTATGATTTTAATGTTAGCATAAACTGAAAATCGACAAATAAACCCATGGAGGGGATGTAAAAATAAACAAGTACAGAGAAAGCTGCTTATACATTTTTTCCCCTAATCATTTATGTATGTATCACAGAAAAGAAGTTATATTTAAAATTTCAATCAGATTATTCATAAAATATCAGTTAATCACACACTTACCTCTTTCATCTTCTTTATTGCTATCACATAAGCCATCTCTAATACCACTTAACGATTCTAGAACAAAAACAAATAAATTTTACTATATTATAGTTATATACTTTTATATTTAAACAAATTAATGCAAATGCATTTAATACACATATATTACGTAAATTAAAAAAATATTCAATGCCTTGATAAAATTTTTATGTTTTTTTTCCCCCCCTTAAAGCATTGGAATAAGTGAATCCATTTGGAACCCCTACAACACATAACACAAATTATATGAAGATTCTTATTCTATTTTCTATATAGGAAACATATTAATTAAATACAATTGCTTACTCAGGCTCAACATAGAATGTAACTAAAAAAGACAATGCAATGCAACAGCAGAGTAAATAACATTAATTCTAAAGGATAAGGGATCATTCAAATTTCTATCATACAGTAATATCTGCATATTTATTTTCACTGCATATAATCTTTAGCTAAATTTGCAAAAATACTCAAGAATTAAAAATGTAAAAAATTAAGAAAAAAAAATCCAGTAATACCGTCCCATCAATTTAATAAAAACATTATTATATATTTTATCAAATGCATAAGAAGTTGACAAATTGATATAATTTTTAATTTAAATATAAATACTTATATTAACCCATTAAATGAATACGCAATTTAATAGTGCTCGAGTGTTTTTGTATTTTAAATATGTAACAAAGTATACAATTTAAGATAAAAAATTTTATTACGGTTGCAGAAAGTTATTAAAAACAATAGTTAAATTTTGTCTAAGAAGCTAAATAAGTAATTAGAATTACCATTAACACTGAATAACTTAAAATACTTGTTTTAAAACCAAAAAAAAGTCATTAACTATTTGTTTAGTAGTACTACTTATTATCAATTTTTTTAAATTTCATTTTAGAAACATACAAAATTTTATGTGTTAAAAGCATTCTTTTAACACACTTCATAAACTGTTCTTGCCTTCTTTCTAACTCATACAACTTATTTGAATACTTCAACTTGAAACATTATTCAACAATTCAGAATCTCTATCAACTTGTTATTGATATTTAGTACAGAGCATAAATAGAGATCACAATCATGCAGAAGAAACACAAACAGTTTATATAAATTGAAACATCATACATGAAAAACCATTAATTTTGCCAATATTTAAAAAGAACAGCCACAAAATTCTTCTTAACAGTTTCACTCACAGAAAAAGGAGTTCTTAGAGCTCTAATACTTTAAGTGATTAGTAATTTATTATAACTAAAAAAAAAATTAGTGAACATTTTTTCCCTATTCTTTTAATTCAAAAATTTATATCTTTAAGAAATGAATTTTTACAAAAAATATTCACAAATTTAGAAATATGAAAATTTATACATTAGTAGAAAAAACAATAATAATAAAAGGAACCAATCAGTAATAAAAAAATATTATATACTTTTAATTTTGGCAGTGGGTAATCAATGAAAAGTAAAGTTAGAGAATTTTATAAAACTTGAATAAAACATATTTAAAGCTTTATGTATAGGTTTGTGAAACTATGTTTTTAAGCTTAACTATGTTTTTGTGAAAAATAGATAAATTAAAAGACGAGAGAGAGAGAAAGAGAGATGGGGAAAAAAGACATGCTGTTCAACCTCTACTTTAAGTATGTGAAGAACCTAGGAAAGAGCACTATTTTTAGAAACTGAAGCTAACTGGATACTCCTTGTCCCTAGCAATCAAAAATAGACTAAGAAACTGTAGGTAAAAAGTGCAGTTTGTTCATTGAAACAAGTGAATTACATCACAATACAACACTTACTTACTTACTTACTTATAAATACTTAATTTGATACTAATATTATATATATATATATTTATATATTTATATATATATATATATATAATAAATTTCATAAGCAACAATAAAAAATATTTAAATTTGCATGCATTAAAAGCTTTAATCACATTTTCATTAAAGAAGTAAATTAAAATATATCATATTTGTTAAGTTCAAGGTTTCATTACCACTAATTTTAATTAATAAGAATAAATTTCTACAGCATTTTGCAAACGAAATTTTATTCACATAAAATAGTTAAAAAAGCCAAGAAAGAAACATGATAAGGGATTTTATAGCTAGTAATTACTAAAAA
The DNA here is from genome assembly GCA_026543865.1 of Argiope aurantia. Lineage (NCBI taxonomy): Eukaryota > Metazoa > Arthropoda > Arachnida > Araneae > Araneidae > Argiope > Argiope aurantia. The sequence goes on along the minus strand of JAPMOR010062530.1, from coordinate 121,726 downwards.
ATTATAAGATCATAAAATTTTACAACAAAATTTCAGGATAGTCATGTTTGTGAAACTACAGCAAGAGACACTAGGAATTATTTTAATTAATAGATTTATTAATTATTTACAAAGATATCTAAATTTAGCAAACAAAATTAATATTTTTACTTGTTTTCATATGATAATTATTTCAATACGAAAAATATTGATGATATTAAAAGAAAATTTTTGCAGAATAAACAGTTTACAGATGCTTTCATGCATAATAAATTTCTAAATCATAAAAACATTCCAGTTAGTCAATATTTTTACAATACAGAGAAGCAAAATGGAAAGTTAACCAACAAACCATTGAATATTTTAACTGAATATAAAATAAATGCTAAAAAATTATTATGGAAATGAAAGTGATCATAAGCTGACATTGCTATTGATCCCAGTGTCACTTGATTCATGATTGAAATTAAATGTAACCTTTAAAATTTTTCATTATATGTCATGACACACACACACACACACACACACACACACACACACACACACACACACA